>CM057343.1:116624639-117224639 GCA_030015575.1 Agapanthus africanus
CACGCAGGGTGATATGATCGATGTTTGGAATAAAGATAGGAATGAAGAATAAGACGATGTTTTATTGAGGGAGGACGTGATTTCTAACATCTTTTCATGACCATTAAGATAGGGCTCATGACAACCAAAAAGCTAGCTTAGTTGGAAACCCTAATTTTCAAAGCTTTTCTTTTACAATTCTTGTCTTTAAATGTAATATTCATGATCTTGCTTTTATTATTGGATTTTGTGGGTGCAATCCGCTGAAAACCCTCAGGAGACAACACTCCTCCTACTAGGGACACCTAGAGGTTTAAAGGCTTGTTGCACGTGCTCAGTGCAATCGTGTTGCCTACGAAAGTGTGCTAGTTAGTTTTTTTCTTTCTTTATTTTCTCCTTCTCTTTTTAATAAAACATTCGCTCGAGACGATCGAAATTAAGTTTGGGGGTATTTGATCAGTCGAAAATATTGCATATTTTAGCCGGCAATTTCCTCATCATTTGCATTCATATAGAAGTGTTCGGTATCCATATTTCACATATTAGCAAATCTATCACAGATTATAAGATTACATGTATTAGACCTTAAAACCAGCATTTCTAGGGAAATTGACTGCATTGCATGGCATCGCAATATTTCTATATGTCGCAACCCGTGTTTCGAAGTCTGTGCAGGAAAAGGAAAGCTTGCTCGAACATTACACCGCTCGAAAGATACGTAAACTCACTAAATGCAAATCTGGTACCAATCTAAAGGAGCAATTGCAAGTCAACATATCAAAGGAAGCCCTAAACTACAGTACAAGCCCACACCAAAAGACTCAAAGGCCAAGCCCATCAAGGAGCCGCGGATCCGCGGCAGGGGCTTGCTAATGCCGCGGATCCGCGGTGGGCCCAAGGGTTCAGACTCCCAAATTTGCACCAGAACTCTTGTCTCAGCTCCTACAGTTCAGAAAGACACTCCAAGTTCCAGAAGACTCCAGGGGTTTCTGCCAGATCAGCAAACAAGGGTTTCCAAGCCTAATTAAACCTTGCTTAAACCCTAAGCTAGCTCCTAACAAACTATCTTCTAGAAGACTCAACAAACTTTTGGAGGGAACTACCATTTCAAACCTAAACCTAGGGTTTGGGAGTTTTATAAATAAGACCCTAGACTCAAGGATAAAACATCTGGGGATCATCTTATATCAACACATATCATACATCCAAGAGAGGGTGTGATTCATTTTTAGCCATTCTCCTTCTTCATCCCCTTCCTCCTCAAGTCTAGTGAGAGGGCTTGTAGGAAACCCTAACCCTAATTCCAATTAAAAATCAAGATCCCGAGTACCCATTAAGCAAGAAGCCTTACAACCTTTAGGAGCGGAGCCGATCTTCAACGGAGCAAGCGATCCGAGCCGATCCACGACTCACGAAGCCGAGCGACGCCCGATCAACAATCTAGATTCTTCCTCTTGTAGTTCTTGAAGCGAATGTAATCAAAATTGTTGAGATAAATAAAGGTGATATTCTTTTATCTTGTTTTCTTTAAATTCTGCATCATGCTATCTTTACAATTCGTAAATCTTTTTTGTGTGGTGATGTGTGAATAAAACTCCGCTCGTCGAGGAGTCGAGACGGTCAATAGAATGATGATGTAACATAGCTTTAATCGATTCTTGAGTCCTACGAGTTTTGTAAACCCTAGCAAGTTCAAGAAACGACGACCCATTTCGTTTCGATGCTTTCTTGATTGACATCGATTGAAATTGGGGAGTTACGATCGTTTCTTGAATTTGGTAGAGGCTAGAAAAGGAATGATATCGACGAAAGAACAAGGGTTAAAAGATGAAACCCTAGTTTCACGAGAAAGCCCCAACTCTCGTCGATCATCATCAATCTAGTATCAATCCTTCGAAGGACAAGAACACGATATCTTTAGATTACATCACGTCTATCGATCCGATCGATTCCTACGAGCCACTCTTAGATTCTTGACTGTTGATTGGAAAAATATTATCAAAACCCAATTCTTGATTGTTTATCAGTTCTTGATTCTTGATTAAACATCGTGACACCTGAATCAATTGATAAATTCTTGAATCATGTTTTCTTTTCTTGTCAATTAAGTTTTCAATTCAAGCATATCATAAAAACGAATCGTGCAATCCCTGTGGACGATCCGCACTCACTACAAACTACATCCGACACCGTAGTTTGATTGCGGTCAAAATAGTTTTTTGGTTGTGAAGTTCTTTACAAATTTTCTAAATACTACACAAAGGGAAAATCGATCAATCAACTAGCCGGGATTAATTACACTTTACAAGTTCGCCAATCTTTCAGCCAGGCCAGTGTCGGTACTTTGAGGGAGGTTCCCCGTGCTTTCGCACGGACCTAATTACAGTAAACCTCGTTTTCCCAGAGGCGTAACCC
Source organism: Agapanthus africanus (assembly GCA_030015575.1). Lineage (NCBI taxonomy): Eukaryota > Viridiplantae > Streptophyta > Magnoliopsida > Asparagales > Amaryllidaceae > Agapanthus > Agapanthus africanus. Next base: position 116,627,034 of record CM057343.1, read on the forward strand.
CGTTGACACATTTCTAGACACCTACTTGATCGGCTAATTGCAAAGTGCAAAACTCTCCCAGGAGTAACAATTACTCGCAGTGGGTATCGGGATCCAATTATCATATAGTAGGTATGCAATCTCATTGCAAGTTTCAACACTTGAAACTCCCGATAATGGTTTTTACCCCCAGCACCTATGACCTTGGCTAAGGTCAACAAATCATAAGTACTAGTCAAGTTCTACCCGTCATTTCGTGATTAATTAGACCCACACCACATGACCCTTGGCTAAGGTCAACAAAGCCACATGACTGTCCTAACTAATCGCATCATATGCTGTGTAGGAAGACATCACTTAGCTACCGCACACTACGCCTCGGCTATGGTCGACAAACGTAGCACGAATACTAAGTACTCTACTTCCTAAAATGACGGAGGGCTGCGAATAGTTTTTTTTGTGAAAACCTTTAACGCTTTGAACTTGATCTCGTTGCGGAATCAAATGGTTTTTAAATGGAATGTTTTTGATGCTTTTCTAGTTTTGCTAAAGGGGTCACTCCCGGTGAAGGGATCGTCGGCCCTTTCCTCGTCGAATGAGGTGCGGGATATATCATATATATCACTGTGCAAAGCGAAAACTATAGAAGCGATCAAAGGACAAACCGAGTATGTAGCATCTGCCAGTTATTGCTAAAGGAGTCACTCCCGGTGAAGGGATCTCGGTCCTTTCCTCATCGAATAAGGTGCAGAATGTTATACAAGGAACACCGCGATGCAAAGCAAGAACTGTAGCTACCTATTTTTATTTTGAAATTCGATTCCGCAATATCAATCAGGTTTATTTTCTTTCATTAATCTCACTAATGAATATCCCATCATTTAAGTCCACCTAAACATCACAGATAAATATAACGTACGCTTATGCCATCCGCATTCGCCTTGATGTCCCGTCTGCACCGTTAGGTTAGGTAACTAACGCCAGAGCGAGGCAGGGCTAGCGCGGGTGTAAAGCATAAGCAACGTCTATATAATATATCATATATATTATATACTATATCTATCTGAACAAACCACATGATCACATCACATATAACGCAGCAGAAAATATCATATGAAATATTGGATATACTAGGACGTCCGTGTTTTCAATACGAGCCAGTATAAAACACGGATTCCATGGTCGTGATGAATAGCCAATCCCACACCCCTAGACCCCTACGAGAGCGGCAAGCAACCCTACCAATTCTAGGGTTTGGAGACCCGGACTCGACTCCTCGAGTTGGTCTCCCACTGGACCCTAGAACCCGGTTACCTGTGCCCTCCTCCTTGGGTCTATCCTAGTGCAGAAAAGTAAATAATATACAAAAGGTGACATCTTCCGCAATCTGGAAGTGCCCCAATAAAAGAATATTACATACAAGTTTTTTATGAATGAAAATGAAAAAACACTCATCTCACATAAAAAAAACCCCCGGCTATTCGAACACGACGATCCAATATAACATATCCAGCAACACATAACATCACATGTCATCAACGTAAGTAAATATGCTCATCCCAATTGTCGTTGACATATAGCAACGAAACCGGCGATATCACACATTACACTTACGGTCACAGAAAAGAAAGTGTAAGACTACAACAGTTGGAATCCACAATCTCTTTAGACATCGCATGCCTAATCAAATGAAATACTTAGACATCGCATGTTTAACAATTATAAACCCCGCATTTTAGTCTCATTATCGAAAACTCTTTTCAATATCAAGTCGGGCAATTCAACAAGATTCCCGACATCCTGATCGAATGCTCGTCGCAAACTTTAGTAGGCAGCCGCACCCCCGATGCCGTCGACGAAGTGCACCAAGGCGGAACACCGCTGCCGTGAGCACCCGAACAGATGCTTTCGGCGACGGGGTTCTCCTACAGTCACTTGGTCGGGGCTATGGAGTGTAGCAGTCTATTAAGTTTATCCGGCGAGTATCCGCATACCCTACGTGATTGCGACGGACTTTTGATCGCATCAAAATTCCGTGGCAACCAATCAAGTGAGACTAAACTGCTATGTTTATAACATTCATTTAGTCATCTCATAACTGCTAGTGAATTCCAATTATTGTATCACATTCCGGATAAGATAGAAAATGTTAAACTTTCCGATCGAACAATCGAACACCCAACTTTTCCCGATCAACCGAATGAAATAAGTTCAAAGACATTCACTTCATGCCTCAGTACCAACGGTCCAGCCGTAGAAGGGTCAAGCCAACGCCTTATATGTGGCACGCCGTACTTCCCCAAACCCTAAGGTTCAAAGGGCAGTTCAAGACGGTCACAAAATCGAGTTAAGGTTTGTTGTCTTCTAGAGGGACCATCGCGTTACTTGCACTACTTAGAACGTCCTTACACCACGGAAAAATCCAACACTTGGAAATTTTCCGGCAGGGGAAAAATGGGTATATATATCCGGTCGAACTTTTTAACATATTCTAAAATTACCTGGAAAAACACACTGACAAAATTAGACAATCCGATCGAAACACCGAGTCCCTAATACAACCCAGAAAATTCAACTGTTGAATAAATATTAAAAATTCCCAGAAAAACCAGCAACAAAATATAAGAATTACTGTGCAAGAAAAAATGTCTGAAGAGACCAAATTGCCGCGGAACCGCCGCATTAGGCATACCAATGCCGCGGTTCCGCTGCACTATTATCGATTCATGGGTCCCGTTTTATACAGTAATTCTTAGAATATTCTACTGAGTTTTCTGCATATTTTTAATTCTCAAAAAACCACGATTTTCAAAAATGTACAGAGAGCAATATTAGGGTTAGGGTTTCGGTTCGATCGGATTTCTAACTCCGTCTATGCATCGCCTAAGGCTCTAGTTAGGCTCTGATACCACTGTAGGGTTCCTAGGCACACTAATGAAGTCTCACAAGGCATCAAACATGGCTAATTCAAATTCTACGTGTGCCTACAAACCCTAATACGGATCGTTAACTAGATTTATAGGCTATGCGATGCAAGTAAACAACTTTAACTGAAAAGGAAGGGGCTACAACCTTTGTAGATCCGGTCCTCCACCTCCTAGGCTCCGTGATGAGGTCCCCTCGCTGTCCATATCGGATCCCGGACTCTGGCATCGGCTTCATCGGAGAATGGGCGGGCTAGGTCATCGACTACGATGCCGAAGATGATCTACGTCGAGGCATCACAAGATCAAGCTCCTACTTCACCAAGCCATGAAAACTTGTGAAGGAAACACCCTATACTACTTGGCAAGAGGTAAAGGATGAAGAAATAGGAGGTGGGTTCACTTTAGAATTGGATTTCTCACTCTTATTCTCAAGTTGCCATTGATGGTGGCATAGGTTCTTCATGTTGAAGATGAAGAAGAAGAAGAAAAAAAATAGAATAGAAAATATGATAAGTATATTTAAAAAAGAAAACAATATGATACTTATCATATATTCAACCATGGTTTAGTGTAGAGATTTAACTAAGGTTAGAAGAATGGTTAGGGTTAGACATGAGACAAGAATGGTGGACTTGTTCAAAGCTTCAAGAAGCTTCAACAAACAAACAAAACAAGCCACCATTCTTTTCTCTTTATCTTTTCCAAAAGAATGATAAATAAATAAATAGATAATAAGTGAATAAACAAAACCCTAACCACTCTCACAACCATGGTTTAATCTTTACACAAACCTAAGTGAGCATGTATCATCAAACATGATACAAACAAGTGCATAAAAAATATATCACATATACAATGTGCATCAAGTGAGAAAATCCTTTTAAAATGAACCAATACTAGTTAATGCAAAGTAATATATCAAATATATAATTATGCATTAAATCATTAAATCAATACTTGATTTAACGATCCGGTCATATCGCATATAACCGACTAATATCCAATGTATCGGCTTATCGAATCAATCCTTGATTCGATAACTAGGTTATATCGCATATAACCAATCGATACATTAATCGCAAGAATGGAATATGGTATCACATACACGCATTATTCTCGGTCCCGCACATATCTCATATGCGCTCCTATTTCGTTTCGCTTGAGCCAGGAAACCTCTGTGTAGGACTCTAAAGACTCGTCAATACGCCGGTAGCAGATGATGATCATATCAAACATCCACAAGCCCCAAGCGGTCTGCTAAACGTAACGGCCATCCGGGTATTGAGCGATCAGAAGATCGACGAGCAAGCCCGCTCTCACTCCTGTGAATCCAACCAGTAACACTTACCGTACAGTCCGGTCTGTTCGTCTGATATGTCGCATATCTCGCCTAGGAGTGGTAAACGTCAGACCCCAATAGCTTGATAAGTCATGCTGACGTGAAGTCCATGTCATGTGTGAAACTACTGATAACACTTACCAGTAGGTCACTGCAACCCTGGCTAGGGATTTCCTGTTATGGCCAGTCGAGCATAGCGCAATATCAACCCGCAATACCGGGAGAGACGAATCCCCTCCTATCGCTCATTGCCTCCATGCGAATCGGGACTGTACCCAAAAACAACCTGTTTGCACGACTCATTAGAGCCGTGGTAGGGTGGAAATCAAAGCACAGTGGAAGACACACAAGACTCTATGACGATCTTGGGTCAACAGACTAAACTGCACCTGTGTCACCAGAGAACTGCCATCTGACGTAAGGTATAATACCATCTGGGAGTTCTCGGCGAGTCCGTTCAGTGTACCCAGTCTCCACTGAGCACCCGCATACCATCTCTGATGTCAAACACCAATGGATATGGGATCATCCATCGCCCATCATATGGGTCGAGAAGATATGCGCTAGTCTACTCTGGATTATCGATGCCCCGTCTCGATATTCCCACGACTAGGAACATTGAAGGATGTACTCATGGACTACCCAGGCCCCACTAGTATGATCTGCATCATAGTCCTGGAAGTCGAGTACACATCCTAAGGGCTTTATCAACATGTAATCAGAGAGACAGAAAGTATATATGTTAAGATAAAGAGCAACCAGATAGCGTACTATCATGTCGAGCAAGAAAGTCCTACCTATATATGTCCCAGCATCCACTACAATATACATGCAATATACAGTAATGGCCTCTAGGGCATACATATAACTAACAATAACTTTTGCTAAAGAGGTCACTCCTAGTGAAGGGATCTCGGCTCTTTCCTCATGGAATGAGGTGCAGGATATTCCCACCGAATACCACGATGCAAAGCAAAAAGTAATTGACTATAGTGATACTATTACCCAGACGCAAACTTCTGCCTATGAGGTCACTCCCGGTGAGGGGATCTCGGCTCTTGCCTTATCGAATGAGGTGCTGGATATTCATAATCGAGTACCGCTGTACAAAACAAAAGAAAATGCCCTTGTAATAACAGCTTTTTTAAAAATTGTTCCAACAACATCAATTAGGTCTGTTTTCCTTGTATTGATCTGAATCAACGCAGTCCCATCAATTAATCACACCACAAAATAACGAAAATATGATGTACGTATATGCTATCCGCATTCGCCACTGGGCCCGTCATCACCCGTTAGGTTACTTAACTAACGACAGAGCGGGGGCTGGACTAGCGTGGGTGTAAAACATATACAACATCTACTAATATATATATAACAATATATAATAATCGCTCCAGACGTGAGAAATGCAGAATCACAGATAAGCAATAAGTATCACAGAACAATACAGATAATCTGGGAGCCCCGGGTTTCCTTTGAGCCGCAAATGAAACCCGACGTTCCCCGGGTCGTGTGGATAGCCTACACAATAAAAACCTAGACCCCTGCGAGTGCGGCAAGTTACGCGCCAAAACCAAAAGCGAGGCAGCCCCCTTCATCAAAGTGAATGGGCCACCCAGCACTTCACGGAATCCGATAACTTGAGCACCCCTCCTTGGGTCAACCTGTACCCCCTACGAGTGCGGTGAATAGCCCGCCAATTATAGAGTGAGGCCCCCTCCGTCTTAACGCCATGAGATGCGGACCCATTTCCCTCCAGAACCTGTCTATCTATGCAATCCATCGTGGGGTAATCCTAGTACAGAAAAGAAAAATATATACAATGGTGGCATCGACCACAACCCGGTCGTGCCCCTAACAAATAATACACAAGCAGGCAGTGACGATAGTGCACATGTCGGACGCTCGCCCCGCGATATCAAATGTACAAATAAAAGTAAACTGTACTAACATTGCACCTAAGCTATCCACCACGTCGATTCTGCAACAATCACAGCACAACACAGAACATCAACGTGAATGTCACGTTCGCAAACCCGTCTAAAAAAACTATAGCAATTAGACAGGTTGTACCGCTCTAATGACATTCACGGTCGCAAATAGTAATGTAAGTACGATAAAAATTTAAACAATGTTAGAAATATTGACTTCGAAATAACCCCGAATAGCCCCAAACAACTAGATAAAACCATATCAAAACTGGGCTAAACTAGCAATACCACTGAACCAATATTCTAGAGACCAGACCACACACAAAATACGAAGTCCCAAGTCCCTTCTATGGCCGGCTAGGCCGAATTTTATGTACATGTGGCTGGGTCAATTAGGGTGGAAGTGGCTCATATTTGGGGTGCAGTCTAGCGGTCATCATAGTAGTCTTCTGCAGTTGCTAAAATATTTTTAGAAGACCATTTAAAATTCGACAGAGAATGGAATACTACGGGTAATGTTTCGGTTTCGATACTTTAATATCGTCTAAACCAACTAGTATGTGGTTAATGGGTTGGCTCTGATACCATATAGGGTTACGGCAGTGCCCCGGCCATCAATTCGTGGCCAAATATGGAACAAAAGATTTTAAAATCCGGCGCTAACGAAACCCTAATTGACGGATCGTACTATTAACCCTATACTAGTTCAATAAAAAGAGTTTAGAGATGTTATACCGATCGATCTTTGTCCTTCGGTCTTCAACCTCTGTCCAAAGCTCCTCGCGGCTTCCTCGATCAAGTTCGATCTCCGGTCACTCTCGTCGAAGACGATCCACGTCGAGGATTAGTAATACGGGCTCCCGCCTCAAAACCGAAGCAACTTGGGTATCTAGTTAGCTAGCCTAGATAGCCAAGATGAAGTAGAGATAGTGTGTGATTAGTTTGTCTCAATACACCAAAGGATTCACAACTTAAGAGAGGGTTTGGGTGGAGGTTAAAGAAAAAGCCATGAGGTGAGGAAAATGTGAGGCAATGCTTGGAAAAAGAAAAATGGCAAGTGAAGAAAAGGTTCTGCCATTTTCTTTTGTTGTTTTTGCTTAATCTTTTGTGTGTGATATTTTTTGAGCACTTAAAGAAAAAACCTTACCAAAAAATGAGCAGCACTCACCAAAATATCTCACAAAAAATATCCTAACCAAAACAAAAAATATTGATGTCACAATGTATCACACCATGACTCAACTCATGAGTCACCATAATGAGTCATGCATGATTCAATGCTAACAATGATTCACACTTCCACATAAATAAACATTTAAACTAAAATGTTTATTAATAAAAAGAGAATGGCATCTACTAAAGTAATCTTGTAATGAATTACAAGAATACCCCTCATCCATATATTCATACCTACATCCGTATTCCGACTGAATACAAATACAATGAGACGAAAATAATCCAACAATATAATACTAGGATCCGGCATAAACCAAAGCCCACTAGTAGTATCCGTCCGATCATGATCCGTGCATAAATGTACGCATATGATCGAACCCTGCCATAAAACCATACGGCCTCTACAACGTTTCGCCCGAACTAGGGAAACCCTCTGTGTGGGAATCTAAACGCTCGTCAATACGCTGGCAGTGGGTTTAACCACAACCATGTTGGTGGCATTAGCCGTACTTAACGGCTGCTCAGGTGTTGAGCGAAAGGGAGGCCGACAAGCAAACTCATCCTGAAATCCTACTGAGCCAGACAGTGACAATATTCGTACAGTCCGGTCCGTTCGTCTATGAGTATCGCATATCGAGTCTAGGGGGTGGATAAAATCAGACCCTTAATAACTTGATATTTAGTGTCGGCATGAAACCTATCACCACATGAGAAACTACCGATCCTAGATCGGTAATTCTCATCTACCCCGGCCGAGAATTTATAGTGATGGCCATCCGTGCACAACGCGACATCAACCCCCAATACCGGGAGAGACGAATCCCCTGACGATCCACTCACTACCTCTATGTGGCTCAGGACTGTACCCAACTAAAACCTGTTTGCATGACTCCTTTGAGCCGTGGTTGGGTAGTAATCCAAGCACAATGGGAACTCACACGAGACAAATGACGATCTCAGGTCGATAGACTAAGCTGTACACATGTCACCAGGGAACTGCTATCTGACAATAGGTATAATACCAACTAGTATGTTCCCGGCGAGTCCGTCCGGTGTACTCATAACCTGATGACAACCTATATACATCTTAGGCGAACCAACTAACACCGATGGCTTGTGTGACCAGCCATCGCCCCTCGTCGGGGTCAAGATCCGTATACACTAGTTTACTCTTAGAGTATCGATGCCCAGTCTCGAAACTCCCATGACTAAGGACACTTTAAGGATGTGCTTATAGACCACCCAACTCTCATGTATATGATCGCCATCAACATGTAATAGTGATCTGTAATATCACTGAAGCATGTACACGATGATAAAGACAAACCAGATAGCATACTATCATCTCGAGTAAGACTGTTCTACCGGTATAGGTCCTCCCTCAATCATTGCAATCACGTGTCTATAATCCATTAATTGACTTGAGGGCACTATAGCCAACAATCTCCCACTAGCACTTAAGGCCAATTATTGCGGTGTCGCATACTCACAGCCCGTGTGATACCGAACTGTTAGTTATATGTATGCCCAAGAGGCCATTACTATACATAGGATGTATATTGTAGTGGATGCTTAGACATAATAGGGAGGACTTTCTTGCTCGACATGATAGTATGCTATCTGGTTACTCTTTACCATAACGTGTACACTAATTGTCTCTCTGTTACATGTTGGTAAAGCCTTTAGGATGTTTACTTGACTACCTGGACTATGATGCGGATCATACAAGTGGGGACATGGTAGTCCATAAGTACATCCTTCAAGGTCCCTAGTCGTGGGTGTATCGAGACGGGGTATCGATATACCAGAGTAGACTAGCGTATACCTTCTCGACCCATACAGATGGGCGATGGATGATCCTATATCCATTGGTGTTTGACATCAGTGATGATATACGGGTGCTCAGTGGAGACTGGGTACACTGGACGGACTCACCGAGAACTCCCAGATGGTATTATACGTTACGTCAGTTGGCAGTTCTCTGGTGACACTGGTACAGGTTAGTCTGTAGACCCGAGATCGTCATAGAACCTTGTGTGATTCCCACTGTGCTTTGATTTCCACCTTACCACGTCCAAGAGGGCATGCAAAACGGTGGTTTTTGGGTACAGTCCCGAGTCATATGGAGACAATGAGCGATAGGAGGGGTTTCGTCTCTCCCGGTATTGGGGGTTGATGTTGCGCTGTGCTCGATTGGCCATAACAGGGAAGTCCCTGGCCAGGGCTGGTTTAGAGATTTACTGGTAAGTGTTACCAGTAGTTTCTCGACCCGTTATGAGCCTCTCATCGGCATGACTTTGTTAGTTATATGTATGCCCTAGAGGCCATTACTGTACATAGGATGTATATTGTAGTGGATGCTGGGACATATATAGGGAGGAATTTCTTTCTCGACATGATAGTATGCTATATGGTTGCACTTTACCATAACGTGTATACTGATTGTCTCTCTGTTACATGTTGGAAAAGCCCTTAGGATGTGTGCTTGACTACCTGGACTATGATGCGGATCATACTAGTGGGGACATGGTAGTCCATAAGTACATCCTTCAAAGTCCCTAGTCGTGGGTGTATCGAGACGGGGCATCGATATACCAGAGTAGACTAGCGTATACCTTCTCGACCCACACAGATGGGCGATTGATGATCCCATATCCATTGGTGTTTGACATCAGAGATGATATACGGGTGCTCAGTAGAGACTGGGTACACTGGACGGACTCGCCGAGAACTCCCAGATGGTATTATACCTCACGTCAGATGGCAGTTCTCTGGTGACACTGGTACAGAGTAGTCTGTTGACCCGAGATCGTCATAGAGTCTTGTGTGGTTCCCACTGTGCTTTGATTTCCATCTTACCACGTCCAAGAGGGCGTGCAAAACGGTGGTTTTTGGGTACAGTCCCGAGTCACATGGAGGTAATGAGCAATAAGAGGGGATTCGTCTCTCCCGGTATAGGGAGTTGATGTTGTGCTGTGTTCGATTGGCTATAACAGGAAATCCCTGGCCAGGGTTGCTGAGATTTACTGGTAAGTGTTACCAGTAGTTTCTCGAATTGTTATAGACCTCATATCGACACGACTTATCGAGCTATTGGGGTCTGACGTTTACCACCCCTAGGCGAGATATGCGACATATCAGACGATCAGACCGGACTGTACGGCAGTGTTACTGGTCGGATTCACTGGAGTGTGAGCGGGCTTGCTCGTCGATCTTCAGATCGCTCAATACCCGGGTGGCCGTTACGTTTAGCAGACCGCTTGCGGCTTGTGGGTGCTTGATATGATCATCATCTGCTGCCGGCGTATTGACGAGTCTTTAGAGTCCTACACAGAGGTTTCCTGGCTCAAGCGAAACGAAATAGGAGCGCATATGAGATATGTACGGGACCGAGAATAATACGGTATGTGATACGGTATTTGATTCTCGCGATGTGACATTGATCGGTTATATGCGATATTGCCGGGTTATCGGATCAAGTGTTGATTCGATAAGTTGTTACTGATGATACCAGTCGGTTATGTGCGACATGACCGGATCGTTAAATCAAGTGTTGATTTAATGATTTAATGCATAATTGTATATTTGATATATTACTTTGCACTAACTAGTATCGGTTCACTTTAAAAATGGATTTTCTCACTCGGGTGTGCGCATTGCATATGCGATATGATTTTGTGCACTTGCTTGTATCATGTTTGATGATGCATGCTTTTTGGTTAAGTATAAAGAATTAAACCAAGGTTAAGTTGTTGATTAGGGTTTTACTTATTCATTTATCTTATTTATTTATTCATTTTGAATAAATTGGAAGATAAATGAATGGTGGCTACTTTTGTTTTTAGTTGAAGTTTCATGAAGCTTTGACTTGTTGACCTTTTGTTCTCATCCTTAACCCTAACCATTCAACCCAACCTTAGTCAATTCTCTACACTTAACTAAGGTTAAGATTATGATAAGTATTCTTTTATTTTTCTATTTTCAAATAACTTATCATATTCTTCATCTTCTTCTTCTTCTTCACTTCAAGAAAAAGCTTCACAAGCTTTAATGGCAAAGTGAGAATTAGAGTGAGAAATCCAATTCTAAAGTCTACCCACTTCCTATTTCTTCATCCTCTACCTCTTGCCAAGTAGTAGAGTGTGTTTCCTTCACAAGTTTTCATGGCAAGGTGAAGGTGGAGCTTGATTTAGCGATGCCTCGACGTAGATCATCTTCGGCATGGACATCGACGACCTAGCTCGCTTTTTCTCCGACGAAGCCGACTCTAGAGCCCGGATTCCTTTTGGACAGCGGAGACGACTTCATTGTGGAGCTATGGAGGTGGAGAACCGGATCTACAAAGGTTGTATTTCCGTATCTTTTAGTTAAGTGTTAACTAGTTAGCTTTTTCGCCTAGTTTTCTAGCAAACGATCTGTAGTCGGGTCTCTCGGCACCCATAAATTTTTATATTGGCATGTTCGATACTTTGTGAGACCTCACTAGGGTGCCTAGGAACCCTACAGTGGTATCAGAGCCTAGCTAGAGCCTTAGGCGAAGTCCAGACGGAATTTGAAGTCCGAATGAACCCGGAACCCCAAACCAAACTTGCTCTCTGTACTTTTTTCAAAACAGTGCATTTTTCCATATTAAAAATATTCAGTAAAATCAGCAGGAAATTCTAAGGAATACTGCAAAATTCGTGTGCCTGATTCCATCAATGCGCCGCGTTTCCGCGGCACGAGCATGGCTCGTGCGGCGGAACCGCGGCCGTTTTGTCGTTTTGCGCATCTAATTTTGTACAGTAATTCCTCTTATGCAATGCTGGTTTTCCTGGGAATTTTTAATTGTTTTTGAACAGTTGAATTTTCTGGGTTGTTTTGGGGATTCGAATGTTCGATCGGATTATCGAATGTTCGATCGGATTATCGAATTTTGTCTGTGTGGCTTTCCGGATAAATTTTTAGAATATGTTAAAAAGTTCGACCGGATATAAATACCCAATTTTTCCCCTGTCGAGAAATTTCCAAGTGTTGGATTTTTCCGTAGTTTAACGACGTTCTAAGTAGTGCAAGTAACGCGATGGACCCTCTAGAAGACAACAAACCTTAACTCGATTATGTGACCGTCTTGAACTGCCCTTTGAACCTTCGGGTTTGGGGCAGTACGGCGTGCCACATGTGAGGCGTTGGCTTGACCCTTCTACGGCTGGACCGTTGGTACTGAGGCACGAACTGAATGTTGTTAGACTTATTTCATGTGTTGATCTGTATCGGGAAAACTTGGCTGTTCGATTGTTCGATCGGAAAGTTTAACATTTTCTGTTTATCCGGAATGGGATACAATAATTGGAATTCACAATGAGTTATGAGATAACTAAATGAATGTTATAAACATAGCAGTTTAGTCTCACTTGATCGGTTGCCACGGAATTTTGATGTGATCAAAAGTCCGTCGCAATCACGTAGTGTACGCGGATACTCGCCGGGTAAACTTAATAGACAGCCTCACTCCATAGCCCCGACCAAGTGACTGTAGGAGAACCCCGTCGCCGAAAGCATCCGTCCGGATTCTCGCGGTAGCGGTGTTCCGCCTTGGTGCACTTCGTCGACGGTATCGGGGGTGCAGCCGCCTACTGAAGTTTGCGACGAGCATTCGATCAGGATGTCGGGAATCTTGTTAAATTGCCCGACTTGATATTGAAAAGTGTTTTCGATAATGAGACTAAAATGCGGGGTTTATAATTGTTAGGCATGCGATGTCTAAGTAATTCATTTGGTCAGGCATGCGATGTCTGAGGTGGTTGCGGATTCCAACTGTTGTAGTTTTACACTTTCTTTTCTGTGACCGTAAGTGTAATATGTGATGTCGCCGGTTTCGTTGCTATATGTCAACGACAATTGGGATGGACATATTTACTTACGTTGATAACATGTGATGTTATGTGTTGCTGGATATGTTATATTGGATCGTCGTGTTTGAATAGCCGGGGGTTTTTATGTGAGATGAGTGTTTTTCATTTTCATTCATGTAAAAACTTGTATGTAATATTCTTTTATTGGGGCACTTCCAGGTTGCGGAAGTAGTCACCGTTTGTATATTATTTACTTTTCCGCACTAGGATAGACCCAAGGAGGGGAGCACAAGTAACCGGGTTCTGGAGTCCAGTGGGAGACCAACTCGAGGAGTCGAGTCCGGGTCTCCTAACTCCAGAATTGGTAGGGTTGCTTGCCGCTCTCGTAGGGGTCTTGGGGTGTGGGTTTGGCTATTCATCACGACCGTGGAATCCGTGTTTTATACTGGCTCGTATTGAAAACACGGACGTCCTAGTATATCCAATATTTCATATGTTTCTTCTGCTGTGATATCTGTGATATGATCATGTGATGTTCTGTGATAGATACAGTATATAGTATATATGATATATTATATAGACGTTACTTCTGTTTTACACCCGCGCTAGCCCTGCCCTGCTCTGTCGATAGTTACCTAACCTAACGGTGCACGAGGGGACATCGAGGCGAATGCGGATGGCATAAGTGTACGTCATATCTATCTGTGATGTTTAGGTATTTAAATGATGGGACTTCATTAATGTGATTAATGAATTAAAAAAAACCTAAGATGTTGTAGAATCGAATTTCAAAATAAAACAGGTAGCTACAGTTCTTGCTTTGCACAGCGATATATATGATATATCCCGCACCTCATTCGACGAGGAAAGGACCGAGATCCCTTCACCGGGAGTGACACCTTTAGCAATAACTGGCAGATGCTACACACTCGGTTTGTCTTTTGATTGCTTTTAAGTGTTTTTGCTTTGCACAGTGATATATATGATATATCCCGCACCTCATTCGACGAGGAAAGGACCGACGATCCCTTCACCGGGAGTGACTCCTTTAGCAAAACTAGAAAAGCCTAAAAAACACTCCATTTCAAAATTCATTCGATCCTACAACGATATCAAGTTCATTACGCAATTGGTTTTCAGAAAAACCTGTCGTAGCCCTCCGTCATTTCAGATAAGTCCTATTTAGTATTCGTGCTACGTTTGTTGACCTCCGTCAAGGCGTAGTGTGCGGTAGCTAACTAGTATTTATCTGTTTATGCATATGATGCAGATTGAGTTAGGGTAGTCGTGCGGCCTTGTTGACCTCCGTCAAGGGTCGTGCGGGTGGGTTTAATTCGATCAAGAAATGACGGGTTGAACTTGACTAGTAGCCTATGGTTTGTTGACCTCCGTCAAGGTCATAGGGTGCTTGGGGCAAAATATTATCGGGAATTTCAAGTGTTGAAATTTGCAATGAGATTACATACCTTCTATGAGATAGTTGGATCCCGATACCCGCTGTGAGTAAGAGTTACTCCTGGGAGAGTTTTATACATTACAATTAGCCGATCAAGTAGGTGTCCAGAAAGGTGTCAACGAGGTTACGCCTCTGGGAAAACGAGGTTTACATTAATTAGGTTCGTGCGAAAGCACGGGGGACCTCCCTCAAAGTACCGACACTGGCCTGGCTGAAAGATTGGCGAACTTGTAGTGTGTACTTAATCCCGGCTAGTCTTTCCTTTTAGGGTTTGAAGGAAGATTTGATAAAAAGCAGTGGGAGCCATCCTGATTAGATAAAATAATAACCAATCTATTCTTGCAAGAGCGCACGCTGAGTGTTTTCTTCTCTCTCTCTCCAGGTAGCGACCATATCACGCCTTAATCAAGATAATAATACGGATTATTGACCGAACCCGCTTGTTATACTGAGCTGGGGAACGTTGGTCCCGCTCCAACTTATAATTGTTATAAGACAGAGCAGGAAATTGGGGAATACCAGATTTCCCGTGCCGCCCAAACGAAGAGAGTGCATGCTGATGCATCATCTTCGGGTGTGTTCATTACAAAGAACTGTTTCTCTGTATCCTCTACGTCCTGGGTATGTGATACCAGATCAGGATCCCAGATATGTAATCTGTTACATAGGGCTACAGATAGGTAGAGAACTGAGAACGGGTGATATGTTTCATGAGGCAGAAAACGGGGCAAGTGTTGCAGCCAAGTCTGTTGGTCACTGTCACCCTGTATTAACAATACATTGATTCTGAACGAATGTTATTAGATACCGAACCTGATATACAAAATCATATCATTCTCTTTATTAGTAAAGAAATGATAAAATTTTGTATTATTGGATAATGTTTTGAACATTTCCTATATCAAAAGTTGATCGGTTCAGGCACGTTGTCTAAAAGCATTAATGTTCTAAATCAAACTACAGTTCTTAGTATACGGAACACACATAAGAGGAAGAGTTCAGAAATGAACGAATTCTTCTTAAGGTATTGTAGACTAGGTCAGATCAATGTGACCCGACTAGCTGAAGTTACATGTAGATGCATATTTAAATCAGTTTGAATCTACATCTTGTGAAACTTGCCAGTCATGTCACAAAGATATAATGACACTAGCTCTGTTTATTGGAAACAGAGAAAGAGTTAGTGAACTCTTGGGATGATACATGTTGATGTATGTAAGGTCCCCTGTCTACACATACCAGGACTGGTTCTTTGTACTTCATTACATTCTCTGATAATCTCTCAAGATTCAGACATATGTTCCTGTTGAAACATGAGTCCGAGCCTTTTGAGATATTCACAGAATATAAGCGAGAAGTAGAGAACCAATATAAGGGTATAAGTATTATGTCCTTTGATGAGATCAAGGAGGAGAATACTTGAGCACGGAATTCCAGGACTATTCTAAAGGAGAATGAGATTCTCTCTCAGCATTACTCCTTCGTATACACCATAGCACGATGGTATATCGGGGCGGAGCAGATACACCCTATGTGATAAGGTGTGCTCTGTGATGAGTAATACTGAGTTACCTATTTCCTTTTGGGTGTTATGCACTTGAGAAGTTACATACCTTTTGAATAGGGTTCGAATCAAATCAATGCCTACCACTTCATATGTGATATGGAAAGGGAAGAGCCCATGTCTTAAGTTAGTTAAGATTTGGGGTTGTCCGGCCTATGTTTAAAAGCAAAATCCGGACAAGCTCGAGGCAATGTCAGTTATGTAGAACTGGAAAGGTTCCAGCTATGCAAACTACAGAAGATGATTTGATGGAACCAAAGGATTCAATAGTTACCAACGAACCTCGGCCTCTCCGCCGATCTACTAGGGTTCCTCACCCACCTGAGAGATACTTCGGTTTCTCTATGACAGTGGGAGCGAGGATTGCATCATGAGATGATGACCCAACTAGTTTCGAGCTGGCCATCAGGAGTAAGACTCTATAAGAATGGCTGGATGCTTAGTGATCTGAGATGGAATCCTTATACACCGACAAAGTATGGACTTTAGTTGCTATATCTGAAGGGTTAAATCCCCATCAGGAGCAAGTATATCTTGAGAAGATTACTTGGTGTACATGGAAAGGTTGAGACTTTCAAAGCTAGACTTGTTAAAGGTTTTCGTCATCGACCAGGTGTGGATAATGATGAAACCTTTTCAAGTAGCTATGCTTAAGTCCATCCAGATCCTACTTGTCACGGCTACATACCATGACTGCGATATCTGGTGGTTGGGTGTCTTGACTGCTTTTCTAAATGATGATTTAGAAGAGAGCGTCTATAAGTACACAGCCAGAGGGTTTCGTAGACAGTGGGAGCAGCGGAAACGTGTGCAAGATGCTTTATAGGATAAAGCAGGCATCGCGGAGTTGGAACATCTGTTTTGATGGATTAGTCAAAGAGTTTGACATCATCAAAATGGTAGATGAACCTTGTATAAACAAAAAGATAGTAGGGAGTATGGTGGTGATCCTCGTAGAGTACGCGGATGACATACTCTTGATAGGGAAGTAGTTTCCTATGCTACGCTCGGTCAATCTCCGCTTATCACCATAATTCTCCATAAAGGATCAAAATGATACCTCCTAAATCCTGGATTTTGGATCTATGAGATAGATCTAAATGGATGTTAGGATACTCACTAGATGTAGTCAGATGGTGTCAATCGATCCTGAGGAGAATCACTGGAAGGGTTCCAGGGTGATAAAGACGACTAAATGTCAGTCACAGGCATTGTCTTTACCCTTAGTAAAGGGACGGTATGTTGGAAGAGTTCCAAGCTGGATACCGTGACATACTAGACGATAAAGGCGGGATACATCGCTACTTAAGATGCTACCAAAGAGGCTGTTTGGGTGTATATAGGTTCATGAGATGAACTATGTTCCTACCATTGTGTGGCAATGGAGTTGTGGCTTATGCCAAGGAACGCCGGTCCCATCAGTGATCCAGACATATTCTAAGGCAGTATCACTTGATCATGGAGATGGTTGATCTCCAGGGAGATCGAGGTTAGGAGAGTAGACTCAGAGGACAACACAGCGGATCCACTCACGAAAGGCCTTTTCCCAGAGAGAGACTTTTATGGGATGGTTGAGAATGAGATACTGCAACCACTGCTACAGATGGCCCTAGTGCAAGTGGGAGATTGTTAGTTATATGTATGCCCTAGAGGCCATTACTGTACATAGGATGTATATTGTAGTGGATGCTGGGACATATATAGGGAGGACTTTCTTACTCGACATGATAGTATGCTATCTGGTTGCACTTTACCTTAACGTGTATACTGATTGTCTCTCTGTTACATGTTGGTAAAGCCCTTAGGATGTGTGCTTGACTACCTGGACTATGATGCGGATCATACTAGTGGGGACATGGTAGTCCATAAGTACATCCTTCAAAATCCCTAGTCGTGGGTGTATCGAGACGGGGCATCGATATACCAGAGTAGACTAGCGTATACCTTCTCGACCCATACAGATGGGTGATGGATGATCCCATATCCATTGGTGTTTGACATCAGAGATGATATACGGGTGCTCAGTAGAGACTGGGTACACTGGACGGACTCGCCGAGAACTCCCAAATGGTATTATACCTCACGTCAGATGGCAGTTCTCTGGTGACACTGGTACAGAGTAGTCTGTTGACCCGAGATCGTCATAGAGTCATGTGTGGTTCCCACTGTGCTTTGACTTCCATCTTACCACGTCCAAGAGGGCGTGCAAAACGGTGGTTTTTGGGTACAGTCCCGAGTCACATGGAGGCAATGAGCCATAGGAGGGGATTCGTCTCTCCCGGTATAGGGAGTTGATGTTGTGCTGTGTTCGATTGGCTATAACAGGAAATCCCTGGCCAGGGTTGCTGAGATTTACTGGTAAGTGTTACCAGTAGTTTCTCGAATTGTTATAGACCTTATATCGACACGACTTATCGAGCTATTGGGGTCTGACGTTTACCACCCCTAAGCGAGATATGCGACATATCATACGATCAGACCGGACTGTACGGTAGTGTTACTGGTCGGATTCACTGGAGTGTGAGCGGGCTTGCTCGTCGATCTTCAGATCGCTCAATACCCGGGTGGCCGTTACGTTTAGCAGACCGCTTGCGGCTTGTGGGTGCTTGATATGATCATCATCTGCTGCCGGCGTATTGACGAGTCTTTAGAGTCCTACACAGAGGTTTCCTGGCTCAAGCGAAACGAAATAGAAGCGCATATGAGATATGTGCGGGACCGAGAATAATACGGTATGTGATACTGTATTCGATTCTCGCGATGTGACATTGATCGGTTATATGCGATATAGCCGGGTTATCGGATCAAGTGTTGATTCGATAAGTTGTTACTGATGATACCAGTCGGTTATGTGCGACATGACCGGATCGTTAAATCAAGTGTTGATTTAATGATTTAATGCATAATTGTATATTTGATATATTACTTTGCACTAACTAGTATCGGTTCACTTTAAAAATGGATTTTCTCACTCGGGTGTGCGCATTGCATATGCGATATGATTTTGTGCACTTGCTTGTATCATGTTTGATGATGCATGCTTTTTGGTTAAGTATAAAGAATTAAACCAAGGTTAAGTTGTTGATTAGGGTTTTACTTATTCATTTATCTTATTTATTTATTCATTTTGAATAAATTGGAAGATAAATGAATGGTGGCTACTTTTGTTTTTAGTTGAAGTTTCATGAAGCTTTGACTTGTTGACCTTTTGTTCTCATCCTTAACCCTAACCATTCAACCCAACCTTAGTAAATTCTCTACACTTAACTAAGGTTAAGATTATGATAAGTATTCTTTTATTTTTCTATTTTCAAATAACTTATCATATTCTTCATCTTCTTCTTCTTCTTCACTTCAAGAAAAAGCTTCACAAGCTTTAATGGCAAAGTGAGAATTAGAGTGAGAAATCCAATTCTAAAGTCTACCCACTTCCTATTTCTTCATCCTCTACCTCTTGCCAAGTAGTAGAGTGTGTTTCCGTCACAAGTTTTCATGGTAAGGTGAAGGTGGAGCTTGATTTAGCGATACCTCGACGTAGATCATCTTCGGCATGGACATCGACGACCTAGCTCGCTTTTTCTCCGACGAAGCCGACTCTAGAGCCCGGATTCCTTTTGGACAGCGGAGACGACTTCATTGCGGAGCTATGGAGGTGGAGAACCGGATCTACAAAGGTTGTATTTCTGTATCTTTTAGTTAAGTGTTAACTAGTTAGCTTTTTCGCCTAGTTTTCTAGCAAACGATCCGTAGTCGGGTCTCTCGGCACCCATAAATTTTTATATTGGCATGTTCGATGCTTTGTGAGACCTCACTAGGGTGCCTAGGAACCCTACAGACTTATCGGTTATTGGGGTCTGACGTTTACCACCCCTAGACTTGATATGCGACATATCAGACGAGGAGACCGGACTGTACGGTAGTGTCACTGTCAGGCTTTATGCAGGAGTTGGATCTTCTGATCGCTCAATACCCGGGTAGCCGTTATGTCCAGCTAGTACCGCTGACGGCTTGTGGGTGCTTGATATGATCATCACCTACTGCCGGCGTATTGACGAGTCTTTAAAGTCCTACATAGAAGTTGTACTGGCTCAGGCAAAACGAGATAGGAGCGCATATGTGATATGTGCGGGACCGAGAATGATACGAGTATGTGATACCGTATTCTATTCTCGCGATGATTGTATCGATTGGTTGTATGCGATATAAGCTAGTTATCGAATCAAGTGTTGATTCGATAAGTCGATACATTGATATTAGTCGGTTATATGCGATATGACCGGATCATTAAATCAGGTGTTGATTTAATGATTTAATGTATAATTATATATTTGATATATTACTTTACATTAACTAGTTTTGGTTCACTTCAGATTGATTTTCTCACTTAATGTGCACAAGTTGTATATGTGATATATTTTTGTGCACAACTTTGTATCATGTTTGATGATACATGCAAACTTGGGTATGTGTATGACTTACACCATGTTTAGGTTAAAGGTTTGGGTTTTTATTTATTTTGGTAAAATAAAATGGTGGATTGCTTTGTCTTTTCTTGAAGCTTCATGAAGCTTTCAAGCATCTTTGACAAAGTCCACCATTTTGTTTTGCATGTCATTTTCCTTAACCTAACCATTAACCTAAACTCGAGTTTAGTCTCTACAATGGTTTAACTCACCCATGGTTGCATTATGATAGATATCACTTGATAATTCTTTTTATTTTATTCATTCTTATTCTTTTCTTTTCTTCTTCTTCTTCATAAAGAAAAGAAAATGCTTGCTAGAAAATTATCAAGTGAAGATTAAGTGTGAGAAATCAAAATCTAAAGAGTACCCATTTCCTATCTCACCATCCTTTACTAGACTAGCACTTTAGTTTAGGGTGTTTGCTTCACTAATTCTTTGATTAGTGAGGTAGACGCTTGAGTTTGTATTCCCTCGACGTAGATCATCTTCGGCATCGAAGACTTCAAGCGATCCCGTTGCAACTTCTCAAGGAGCCGTCCGAGAGTCCGGGAGTTGGATGATCGCAGCGAAGGGACGTCGTCACAGAGCTTTGGAAGTGGAGGACCGGATCTACAAAGGTTGTAGTCCCTTTCCTTTAGTGTAAATGTGATGTACTTGCCATTGTTATCGCCTAATCTCTAGTCAACGATCTAGCTTAGGGTTGTTCGGCATGCTAAAATTTTAATCCGGCATGGTCGATGCCATGTAGAGCCTCCTTAGTGTTCTTAGTAACCCTACAGTGGTATCAGAGCCTAGCTAGAGCATTAGGCGATGTGTTAACGAAGTTAAAACCCCGATCGAACCCGAATTCGACATTTCAAACCCCTCTCTGTACATTTTTTAAAATCTGGAGTTTTCCAGAATTAAAAATACCTAAAAAATTCAGCTGGCTAATATAAGAATTATGGAGAAAAACGAGCCCCCAATTCCTCAACTTGGCCGCGGAACCGCGGCAATTAGCCACCTTTGGCGGCGGTTCCGTGGCAAGGTAAGGGTATTAGGGACTGATATTTGCACAGTAATTCTTGGCTCTGTGGTTACTATTTTATGGGTATTTTTAATCTGACTCAAGTGTTGAGTATTCTGGGGTTTATATTGTAATCGTCGATTCGATCAGGAATTTTAAATTCATTATTGTTTTTCCGGATATTTTAGAACATGTTAAAAAGTTTGACCGGATATAAATACCCACTTTTTTTCCTGTCGGGAAATTTCCAAGTGTTGGATCTTTCCGTAGTTTAAGAACGTTCGAAGTAGTGCAAGAAACACGATGGACCCTCTAGAAAACAACAAACCTTAACTCGATTATGTGACCGTCTTGAACTGCCCTTTGAACCTTAGGGTTTGGGGCAGTACGGCGTGCCACATGTGAGGCGTTGGCTTGACCCTTCTACGGCTGGACCGTTGGTACTGTGGCATGAAATTGATGTTTTTAGACTTATTTCATGTGTTGAGCTATTTCGGGAAAACTTGGGTATTTGATTGTTCGATCGAAAAGTTTAACATTTTCTATTTATCTGGAATGTGATACAATATTTGGAATTCACAAGTAGTTATGAGATAACTAATATGAATGTTATAAACATAGCACTTTGGTCTCACTTGATCGGTTGCCACGGAATTTTGATGCGATCAAAAGTCCGTCGCAATCACGTAGCGTACGCGGATACTCGCCGGATAAACTTAATAGACAGCTACACCCCTTAGCCCCGACCAAGTGACTGTAGGAGAACCCCGTCGCCGAAAGCATCCGTTTGGGTGCTCGCGGTAGCGGTGTTCCGCCTTGGTGCACTTCGTCGACGGTATCGGGGGTGCGGCCTCCTACTAAAGTTTGCGACGAGCATTCGATCAGGATGTCGGGAATCCTGTTGAATTGCCCGACTTGATATTGAAAAGAGTTTTCGATAAAGAGACTAAAATGCGGGGTTTATAATTGTTAGGCATGCGATGTCTAAAGAATTCATTTGGTTAGGCATGCGATGTCTAAAGAGGTTGCGGATTCCAACTGTTGTAGTTTTACACTTTCTTTTCTGTGATCGTAAGTGTAATATGTGTTATCGCCGGTTTCGTTGCTATATGTCAACGACAATTGGGATGCGCATATTTACTTACGTTGATGACATGTGATGTTATGTGTTGCTGGATATGTTATATTGGATCGTCGTGTTTGAGTAGCCGGGGGGTTTTTATGTGAGATGAGTGTTTTTCATTTTCATTCATGTAAAAAATTGTATGTAATATTCTTTTATTGGGGCACTACCATGTTGCGGAAGATGTCACCGTTGATGTATATTATTTACTTTTCCGCACTAGGATAGACCCAAGGAGGAGGGCACAAGTAACCAAGTTCTGGAGTCCAGTGGGAGACCAACTCGAGGAGTCGAGTCCGGGTCTCCGAACTCTAGAATTGGTAGGGTTGCTTGCCGCTCTCGTAGGGGTCTAGGGGTGTGGGTTTGGCTATTCATCGCGACCGTGGAATCCGTGTTTTATACTGGCTCGTATTAAAAACACAGACGTCCTAGTATATCCAATGTTTCATATGTTTCTTCTGCTGCGATATCTGTGATGTGATCATGTGATATTCTATGATAAATGCTGTATATAGTATATATGATATATTATATAGACGTTACTTATGTTTTACACCCGCGCTAGCCCTGCCCCGCTCTGTCGTTAGTTACCTAACCTAACGGTGCACGAGGGGACATCGAGGCGAATGCGGATGGCATAAGTGTACGTCGTATTTATCTGTGATGTTTAGGTAACTTAAATGATGGGACTTCATTAATGTGATTAATGAAATAAAAGAAACCTAAAAGATGTTGTGGAATCGAATTTTCAAAAATAGGTAGCTACAGTTCTTGCTTTGCATCGCGGTGTTCCTTGTAGAACATCCTGCACCTTATTCGATAAGGAAAGTGCTGAGATCCCTTCACCGGGAGTGACCCCTTTATCAATGACTGGAAGATGCTACACCACTCGGTTTGTCTTTTGATTGCTTTTCTAGTTCTTGCTTTGCACAGTGATGTATATGATATATCCTGCACTTCATTCGACAAGGAAAGAGCCGACGATCCCTTCACCGGGAGTGACCTCTTTAGCGAAACTAGCAAAAGCCTCAAAAACACTCCATTTTAAAATCATTTGATTCTACAACGATATCAAGTTCATCACGCAATAGGTTTTCAAAAAAACCTGTCGTAGCCCTCCGTCATTTCAGATAAGTAGTAGTTAGTATTCGTGCTGCGTTTGTTGGCCTTTGTCAAGGCGTAGTGTGCGGTAGCTAACTGGTGCTTATCTGCTTATGCATATGATGCAGATTGGGTTAGGGTAGTCGTGCGACCTTGTTGGCCTTTGTCAAGGGTCGTGCGGGTGGGTTTAATTCAATCAGGAAATGACGGGTTGAACTTGACTAGCATCCTATGGTTTGTTGGCCTTTGTCAAGGTCATAGGAGGTTAGAGGCAAAATTATCAGGAATTTCAAGTGTTGAAATTTGCAATAAGATTGCATACCTTCTATGAGATAGTTGGATCCCGATACCCACTGCGAGTAATTGTTACTCCTGGGAGAGTTTTACACATTACAATTAGCCGATCGAGTAGGTGTCTAGAAAGGTGTTAACGGGGTTACGCCTCTGGGAAAACGAGGTTTACGTTAATTAGGTCCGTGCGAAAGCACGGGGCACCTCCCTCAAAGTACCGACACTGGCCTGACTGAAAGATTGGCGAACTTGTAGCGTGTAATTAATCCCGGCTAGTTTTTCCTTTTAGGGTTTGAAGAAAGATTTGATAAAAACAGTGGGAGCCATCCTGATTAGATAAAATAATAACCAATCTGATCTTGCAAGAGCATACGCTGAGTGTTTTCTTCTCTCTCTCTCCAGGTAGCGACCATATCACGCCTTCATCAAGATAATAATACGGATGAATTGACCGAACCCGCTTGTTATACTGAGCTGTGGAACGTTGGTCCCGCTCCAACTTATAATTGTTATAAGACAGAGCAAGAAATTAGGGAATACCAGAATTCCCGTGCCGCCCAAACGAAGAAAATGCATGATGATGCATCATCTTCGGGTGTGTTCATTACAGAGAACTGTTTCTCAATGTCCTGGGTATATGATACCGGATCAGGATCCCGCATATGTAATCTGTCACATGGGCTACAAATAGGTAAAGAACTGAGAACGGGTGATAAGTTTCATGAGATAGAAAACGGTGCAAGTATTGCAGCCAAGTCTGTTGGTCACTATCACCCTGTATTACCAGAATACATTGATTCTGAACGAATGTTATTAGATACCGAACCTGATATACAAAATCATATCAGTCTCTTTATTAGTAAAGAAGGATATAATTTTGTATTGTTGGATAATGTTTTGAACATTTCCTATATCAAGAGTTGATCGGTTCAGGCACGTTATCTAAAAGCATTGACATTCTAAATCAAACTACAGTTCTTTGTATACAGAACACACAAGAGGAAGAGTTCAGAAATGAACGAATCCTTCTTAAGGAATTGTAGACTAGGTCATATCAATGCGACCCGACTAGCTGAAGTTACATATAGATGCATATTTAAATTAGTTTGAATTTACATCTTGTGAAACTTGCCAGTCATGTCACAAAGATAAGATGACCACAGCTCTGTTTATTGGAAACAGAGAAAGAGTTAGTGAACTTTTAGGATTGATACATGCTGATGTATAAAGGTCCCCAGTCTACACATGCCAAGATAGGTTTTACTTCATTACATTCTCTGATAATCTCTCAAGATTCAGACATATGTTCCTGTTGAAACACAAGTCCGAACCTTTTGAGATATTCACAGAATATAAGTTAGAAGTAGAGAACCAAAATGGGTATAAGTATTATGTCCTTTGATGCGATCAAGGAGGAGAATACTTGAGCACGGAATTCCTGGACTATTCTAAGAATGAGATTCTCTCTCAGCATTATTCCTCCGCATACACCAGAGCACATCGGTGTATTGGGGCGGAGCTGTCACACCCTATATGATATGGTGCGCTCTATGATGAGTACTACTGAGTTTCCAATTTCCTTTTAGGGAGTTATGCATTTATGAAGTTACATACCTATTGAATAGGGTTCCGATCAAATAAGATACCTACCATTTCATATGAGATATGGAAAGGGAAGAGCCCATATCTTAAGTTTGTTAAGATTTGGGGTTGTCCGGCCTATATCCAAAAAGCAAAATCCATACAAGCTCGAGGCAAAGTCAGATCTGTAGAAGTTTGTTGGATATCCCAAGCCTTCGCAAGGGAATATCTTCTACCTAACCGAGGAACAAAAATGTTTTTTTTCTCAGCATGCCACCTTTGTGAAAGGGAATTTCTTGTGAAGAAATTAGTGGACATGAGGTAGAACTGGAAGGAGTTCCAGCTATACAAACTGCAGCTGATGATTTGGTAGAACCGAAGGATTCAATAGTTTCCAACGAATCTCAGCCTCTCCGCCGATCTAGTAGGGTTCCTCACCCACCTAAGAGATACTTCTGTTTCTCTATGACAGTGGGAGCGAGGATTGCATCATGAGATGATGACCCAACTAGTTTCGACCTGGCCATCAGGAGTGGGACTCTGCAAGAATGGCTGGATGCTTATCGATCTGAGATGGAATCCTTATACACCAACAAAGTATGGACTTTGGTTGCTTGATCTGAAGGGTTAAATCCCCATCAGGAGCAAGTATATCTTGAGAAGATTACTTGGTGTACATGGAAAAGTTGAGACTTTCAAAGCTAGACTTGTTAAAAGTTTGCATCATTGACCAGGTGTGGATTATGATGAAACCTTTTCTAAGTAGCTATACTTAAGTCTATCCAGATCCTACTTGCCACGGCTACATACCATGACTACGATATCTGGCGGTTGGGTGCCATGACTGCTTTTCTAAATGCTATTTTAGAAGAGTGCGTCTATAAGTACACAGCTAGAGGGCCTCGTAGACAGTGGGAGCAGCGGAAACATATGCAAGATGTTTTATGTGATAAAGCAGGCATCGCGGAGTTGGAACGTCTGTTTCGATGTGTTAGTCAAAGAGTTTGACATCATCAAAATGGCAGATGAACCTTGTATAAACGAAAAGGTAGTAGGGAGTATGGTGGTGATCCTCGTAGATTACGTAGATGACAAGCTCTTGATGGGGAAGGAGTTTCCTATGCTGCACTCGGTCAATCTCCGCTTATTACAATAATTCTCCACATAGGATCAAAGTGATACCTACTAAATCCTGGGTTTTGGATCTATGAGATAGATCTAATTGGATGTTAGGATACTCACTAGATGTAGTGAGCTGGTATCAATTGATTCTGGGGAGAATTACTGGAAAGGTTCCAGAGTGATAAGGACGACTGAATGTCAGTCATAGGCATTGTCTTTACCCTCAGTAAAGGGACGGTATGTTGGAAGAGTTCCAAGCTAGATACCGTGGCATACTAGACGATAATGGCTGGATACATCGCTACTTAAGATGCTACCAAAGAGGTAGTCTGGATGTATACTAGTTCATGAGATGAACTTTGTTCCTCCCATTGTGTGACTATGGAGTTGTGGCTTATGCCAAGGAACGCCCGTCCCATCAGTGATCCAGACATATTCTAATGCAGTGTCACCTGATCATGGAGATGGTTGATCTTTAGGGGATCGAGGTTAGGAAGGTAGACTCAAAGGACAACACGGCGGATCCACTCACGAAGGCCTTTTCCCAGTGAGAGACTAGTTATGGGATGGTTGAGTATGGGATACTTCAACCACTGTTATCAGATGGCCTTAGTGCAAGTGGGAGATTGTTAGTTATATGTATGCCCTAGAGGCTATTACTATACATTGGATGTATATTGTAGTGGATGCTTAGACATATATAGGGAGGACTTTCTTGCTCGACATGATAGTATGCTATCTGGTTACTCTTTATCTTAACGTGTACACTGATTGTCTCTCTGTTACATGTTGGTAAAGCCCTTAGGATGTTTACTTGACCACCTGGACTATGATGCGGATCATACTAGTGGGGACATGGTAGTCCATAAGTACATCCTTCAAGGTCCCTAGTCGTGGGTGTATCGAGACGGGGCATCGATATACCAGAGTAGACTAGCGTATACCTTCTCGACCCATACTGTTGGGCGATGGATGATCCCATATCCATTGGTGTTTGACATCAGAGATGATATACGGGTGCTCAGTGGAGACTGGGTACACTGGACGGACTCACCGAGAACTCCCAGATGGTATTATACCTTACGTCAGATGGCAGTTCTCTGGTGACACTGGTACAGGTTAGTCTGTAGACCCGAGATCATCATAGAGTCTTGTGTGATTCCCTCTGTACTTTGATTTCCACCTTACCACGTCCAAGAGGGCATGCAAAACGGTGGTTTTTGGGTACAGTCCCGAGTCACATGGAGGCAATGAGCGATAGGAGGGGTTTCGTCTCTCCCGGTATTGGGGGTTGATGTTGCGCTGTGCTCGATTGGCTATAACAGGGAAGTCCCAGGCCTAGGCTGGTTTAGAGATTTACTGGTAAGTGTTACCAGTAGTTTCTCGACCCGTTATGAGCCTCTCATCGGCATGACTTATCGGTTATTGGTGTCTGACGTTTACCACTCCTAGACTTGATATGCGACATATCAGACGAGGAGACCGGACTGTACGGTAGTGTCACTGTCAGGCTTTATGCAGGAGTTGGAGTGGGCTTGCTTGCTGATCTTCTGATCGCTCAATACCCGGGTAGCCGTTACGTCCAGCTAGTACCGCTGACGGATTGTGGGTGCTTGATATGATCATCACCTACTGCCGGCGTATTGACGAGTCTTTAGAGTCCTACATAGAGGTTGTACTGGCTCAGGCAAAACGAGATAGGAGCGCATATGTGATATGTGCGGGATCGAGAATGATACGAGTATGTGATACCGTATTCTATTCTCGTGATGATTGTATCGATTGGTTGTATGCGATATAACCTAGTTATCGAATAAAGTGTTGATTCGATAAGTCGATATATTGATATTAGTCCGTTATATGCGATATGACCGGATCTTTAAATCAGGTGTTGATTTAATGATTTAATGTACAATTATATATTTGATATATTATTTATATTAACTAGTATTGGTTCACTTAAGATTGATTTTCTCATTTAATGTGCACAAGTTGTATATGTGATATATTTTTGTGCACAACTTTGTATCATGTTTGATGATACATGCAAACTTGGGTGTGTGTATGACTTACACCATGTTTAGGTTAAAGGTTTAGATTTTTATTTATTTTGGTAAAATAAAATGCTGGATTGCTTTGTCTTTGCTTGAAGCTTCATGAAGCTTTCAAGCATCTTTGACAAAGTCCACCATTTTGTTTTGCATGTCATTTTCCTTAACCTAACCATTAACCTAAACTCAAGTTTAGTCTCTACAATGGTTTAACTCACCCATGGTTGCATTATGATAGATATCACTTGACAATTCTTTTTATTTTATTCATTCTTATTCTTTTCTTTTCTTGTTCTTCTTCTTGAAGAAAAGAAAATGCTTGCTAGAAAATTATCAAGTGAAGATTAAGTGTGAGAAATCAAAATCTAAAGAGTACCCATTTCCTATCTCACCATCCTCTACTAGACTAGCACTTTAGTTTAGGGTGTTTGCTTCACTAATTCTTTGATTAGTGAGGTAGAAGCTTGAGTCCGTATTCCCTCGACGTAGATCATCTTTGGTATCAAAGACTTCAAGCGATCCCGTTGCAACTTCTCAAGGAGCCGTCTGAGAGTCCGGGAGTTGGATGATCGCAGCGAAGGGACGTCGTCACAGAGCTTTGGAAGTGGAGGACCGGATCTACAAAGGTTGTAGTCCCTTTCCTTTAGTGTAAATGTGATTTACTTGCCATTGTTATCGCCTAATCTCTAGTCTACGATCTAGCTTAGGGTTGTTCGGCATGCTAAAATTTTAATCCGGCATGGTCGATGCCTTGTAGAGCCTCCTTAGTGTGCCTAGTAACCCTACACGAACATCCAATTATTGCGGTGTCGCATACTCACACCGTAGAAAGGTACGTTGAATTTTTCATTTCGTGCATTTTGTAAAATAATTGTTGTTTTATATGCCCGTATTTATTTAACATATTTTTTTAGGTACCTCTGACTCTAAAAAAGCATATACCAATAGAAATCGACCAGAGGGTTCTATTATGCAAGATTATTTTCTAAATGAAATAACCATATTTTTTTCCCGCTATCTGGACAAGAACATTGAGACGAAACTTAAATGGCCACGGAGAATTCAGGACGGGCCATATGGTTAAACTTATTATAAGGTAGTAGACCCCTTATTTATCAAGAAAATATATCGGTTTATCCTCCTCAATAGCATATGATTTAAGGAAATTAGTGTAGGGTTCCTAAGCACACCCATGAGGTTCTACAACTGATCAATCATGTCCAATTCAAAATTTTCTATGCGCCAAAGAACCCTAAACTAGATCGTTACTAGAGGTAAAGGCGAAACAAGCAAGTAAACAACTTTATTGCTAAATGAAAGAGACTACAACCTTTGTAGATCCGGTCCTCCACTTCTCCAGCTCCGTGTTGACGTCCCTCCACTGCGATCATCGGAATACCGGACTCTAGCATCGGTTTCATCGGAAAAATGGGCGGGCTAGGTCGTTGACTTCGATGCCGAAGATGATCTACGTCGAGGTGACTCAAACTCAAGCTCCAACTTCACTAGGTCATGGAACTTGTGAAGATAACACACTCTACTATATGGCAAGTGGTAGAGGATGAAAAAATAGGATGTGGGTTCACTTTAGAATTGGATTTCTCACTTGATTTCATCACTTGGAATTTTCAAGAAAACTTTTCTTTTCTTGAAGAAGAAGATGAAGAAGAAGAAAGAAAAATGAATTATCTCCAAAAAGAAAATCTAGTTATGGTTATCATTTTAGCAACCATGGGTGAGTGTAACTAGTGTAGAGACTAAACTAGGGTTTAGGTGAATGGTTAGGTTAAGGAAAAAACAAAATGGTAGATAATGCTAAGAAGCTTCATGAAGCTTAAGCAAAAAAAAACAAAGTTAGCCACCATTTCATTTTTGCCAAAAATGAATAAAGAAAATAAGTAAACATAACAAAACCCTAACTATTAACCTAAACATGGTTTAAATCAAACATACACCCAAGTTTGCATGTATCATCCAACATGATACAATCAAGTGCACAAAAATATATCACATATACTACTTGTGCACATCAAGTAAGAAAATCAATCTTAAGTGAACAAATACTAGTTAATGTAAAGTAATATATCAAATATATAATTATACATTAAATCATTAAATCAACACTTGATTTAATGATCCGGTCATATTGCATATAACCGACTAATATCAAGTGTATTAATGTATCGAATCAACACTTGATTCGGTAACCCGGCTATATTTTATATAACCGTCCGATGATACAAATCGCGAGAATAGAATTCAGTATCACATACTGGTATTATTCTCGGTCCCGCACATATCTCATATGCGCTCCTATTTCGTTCCGCTAGAGCCAGGAAACCTCTGTGTAGGACTCTAAAGACTCGTCAATACGCCGGCAGCGGGTGATGATCATATCAAGCACCCACAAGCCGCAAGCGGTCTGCTAAATGTAACGGCCACCCGGGTATTGAGTGATCAGAAGATCAACGAGCAAGCCCGCTCACACTCCTATGAATCCAACCAGTAATACTTATCGTACAGTCCGGTCTGTTCGTCTGATATGTCGCATATCTCGCTTAGGGGTGGTAAACGTCAGACCCAAGTAGCTTGATAAGTCATGCCGACGTAAGGTCCATAACAAGTGTGAAACTACAGATAACTCTTACCAGTATATCACTGCAACCCTGGACAGGGATTTCCAGATATGGCCAGTCGAGCAGAGCGCAACATCTACCCCGAATACCGGGAGAGACGAATCCCCTCCTATCGCTCATTGCCTCCATGTGCATCGGGACAGTACCCAAAAACCAGCTGTTTGCATGACTCAGTAGAGCCGTGGTAGGGTGGAAATTAAAGCACAGTGGGAGACACATAAGACTCTATGACGATCTCGGGTCAACAGACTAAGCTGTACCAGTGTCACCAGAGAACTGCCATCTGTCGTGAGGTATAATACCATCTGGGAGTTCTCGGCGAGTCCGTTCAGTGTACCCAGTCTCCACAGAGCACCCGCATACCATCTCTAATGTCAAACACCAATGGATTTGGGATCTTCCATCGCCCATCACATGGGTCGAGAAGATATACGCTAGTCTACTCTGGAATATCGATGCCCCGTCTCGATATTCCCACGACTAGGAACATTGAAGGATGTACTCATGGACCACACAGGCCCCACTAGTATGATCTACATCATATTCCTGGAAGTCGAGTACACATCCTAAGGGCTTTATCAACATGTAACAGAGAGACAGAAAGTATACATGTTAAGATAAAGAGCAACCAGATAGCATACTATTATGTCGAGCAAGAAAGTCCTACCTATATATGTCCCAGCATCCACTACAATATACATCCTATGTACAGTAATGGCCTCTAGGGCATACATATAACTAACAATCTCCCACTTGCACTAGGGCCATCTGTAGCAGTTTTTGCAGTATCTAATACTCAACCATCCCATATAAGTCTCTCTCAGGGAAAAGGCCTTTGTGAGTGGATCCGCCGTGTTGTCCTCTGAGTCTACTCTCCTAACCTCGATCATCCTGGAGATCAGCTATCTCCATGATCAGGTGATGCTGCCTCAGAATATGTCTGGGTCACTGATGGGACCGGGGTTCTTGGGCAAAAGCCACACTTCCATTGTTACACAATGGTAGGAACCTAGTTCATCTTATGAACCAATATACACCCAAACTGCCTCTTTGGTAGTATCTTTAATAGCGATGTTACCAGCCTTTATCGTCTAGTTTGCCACGGTATCTAGCTTGGAACTCTTCCAACATACCGTCCCTCCACTGAGGGTAAAGACAATGCCTGCGACTGACATTCAGTCGTCCTTATCACCTTGAACCTTTCCAGTGATTCTCCCCAGGATCGATTGATACCATCTTACTAAACTTAGTGAAAAGCCTAATATCCATTTAGATCTATCTCATAGATCCAAATCCCAGGATTTAGGAGGTATCATTTTGTTCCTATATGGAGAATTCATGTGATAAGTGGAGACTGACCGTGCGTAGCATAGGAAACTCTTTTCCTATTAAGAGTATGTTGTCCACGTACAATACGAGGATGACCACCTTACTCCCTACTACCGTTTTGTATATACAAGGTTCATCTACCATTTTGATAAAGTCAAACTCTTTGACTACCACATCAAAACAAATGTTCCAACTCCACGATGCCTGCTTTATTCTGTAAAGCAACTCACACACGTTTCCGCTGCTCCCACTGTTTACGAAGCCCTCTGGCTGTGTTCTTATAGACGTTCTCTTCTAAATCATTATTTAGAAAAGTAGTCGTGGCACCCAACCACCAGATATCGTAGTCATAGTATGTAGCAATGGCAAGTAGGATCTGGATGGACTTAAGCATAGCCACTGGAAAAGGTTTCATCATTATCCACGCCTGGTCGATGACAAAAACCTTTAACAAGTCTAGCTTTGAAAGTCTCAACTTTTCCATCTACACCAAGTAATCTTCTCAAGATATACTTGCTCCTGATGGGGATTTAACCCTTCAGATATAGGAACCAAAGTTCATACTTTATTGGTGTACATGGATTCCATCTCAGATCGCTAAGCATCCAGCCATTCTTACAGAATCCCTACTCTTGATGGCCTGCTCGAAACTAGTTGGGTCATCATCTCATGGTGCAATCCTCGCTCCCACTGTCATCGAGAAACCAAAGTATCTCTCAGGCGGATGAGGAACCCTGCTAGATCGGCGGAGAGGCTGAGGTTCATCGGGGACTATTGAATCCTTTGGTTCTCTCAAATCATCAGCTGCATTTTTGTATAGCTGGAACCTTTCCAATTTTACAGAACTGACCTTGCCTCGATCTTGTCCGGATTTTTCTTTTGACATAGGCCGGACAATCCCAAATCTTAACTTACTTAAGAGATAGGCTCTTCCCATACCATATCTTATATGGAGTGGTAGGCAGTGATCTGATTCGAAACTAGTTCAATAGGCATGCAGCTTCTCAAGTGCATAACCCCTTAAAAGAAACAGGTAACTCAGTAGTACTCATCATAGAGCATACCATATCTAATATGGTGCGATTGCTCCGCCCCGATACACCGTTGTGCTGTGGTATATTCAGTGGAGTAATACGGAGAGAGAAACTCATTCTCTTTTAGAATAGTCCAGGAATTCTATGCACAAGTATTTTCCTCCCTGATCTTTATCATAGGACATAATACTTATACCCGTAATTTGGTTCTCTACTTCTAACTTATATTCTGTGAATATCTCAAAAGCTTCGGACTTATGTTTCAACAGGAACATATGGCTGAATCTTGAGAGATCATCATAGAATGTAATGAAGTACAAAGAACCGATCCTGGCATGTGCAGACAGGGGACCTTACGTACATCATCATGTATCAGTCCCAAAAGTTTACTAACTCTTTCTCTATTTACAATAAACAGAGTTCTGGTCATCTTATCTTTGTGACATGACTGGCAAGTTTCACAAGATGTAAATTCAAACTAATTTAAATATGCATCTAAATGTAACTTCAGCCAGTCGGGTCGCATTGATATGACCTAGTCTACAATGCCTCAAGAAGGATTCGTTCATTTCTGAACTCTTCTTCTTGTGTGTGTTCTGTATACTAGGAACAGTAGTTTGATTTAGAATGTCAATGCTTTTAGATAACGTGCCTGAACCGATCAACTTTTGAAATAAGAGATGTTCAAAAACATTATCCAACAATACAAAATTATATCCTTTCTTTACTAATAAAGAGACTGATATGATTTTGTATATCAGGTTCGGTATCTAATAGCATTTGTTTAGAATCAATGTATTGGTAATACAGGGTGACAGTGACCAACAGACTTGGCTGCAACACTTGTCCCGTTTTCTGTCTCATGAAACTTATCACCCGTTCTCAGTTCTCTAGCTTTCTGTAGCCCTATGTAACAGATTGCATATCTGGGATCCTGATCCGGTATCAAATACCCAGGGTGCAGAGGATACTGAGAAACAGTTCTTTGTAACGAACACACCCGAAGAAGATGCATCTCATGCACTTTCTTCGTTTGGGCGGCATGGGAATCCTGGGATTCCCCTATTTCCTGCTTGGTCTTATAACAATTATAAGTTGGAGTGGGACAAACGTTCCCCAGCTCAGTAAAACAAGCGGGTTCGGTCAATACATCCATATTATTATCTTGATTAAGGCGTGATATGGTCGCTACCTGGAGAGAGAGAGAAGAAAACACTCTGCGTGCGCTCTTTCAAGATTAGATTGGTTGTTTATTTTATCTAATCAGGATGGCTTCCACTGTTTTTATGAAATCTTCCTTCAAATCTTAAAAGGAAAGACTAGCCGGGATTAATTACACTATACAAGTTCGCCAATCTTTCAGCCAGGCCAGTGTCGGTACTTTGAGGGAGGTTCCCCGTGCTTTCTCACGGACCTAATTAAAGTAAACCTCGTTTTCCCAGGGGCGTAACCCCGTTGACACCTTTCTAGACACCTACTTGATCGGCTAATTGTAAAGTGCAAAACTCTCCCAGGAGTAACAATTACTCGCAGTGGGTATCGGGATCCAACTATCATATAGAAGGTATACAATCTCATCGCAAATTTCAACACTTGAAACTCCCGATAATGGTTTTTACCCCTAGCACCTATGACCTTGGCTAAGGTCAACAAATCATAAGCACTAGTCAAGTTCTACCCATCATTTCGTGATTAATTAGACCCACCCACATGACCCTTGGCTAAGGTCAACAAAGTCACATGACTGTCCTAATTAATCGCATCATATGCGGTGTAGGAAGACATCACTTAGGTACCGTACACTACGCCTCGGCTATGGTCGACAAACGTAGCACGAATACTAAGTACTCTACTACCTAAAATGACGGAAGGTTGCGGATGGTTTTTAAGAAAACCTTTAACGCTTTAAACTTGATCTCGTTGCGGAATCAAATGGTTTTTAAATGGAGTGTTTTTGAGGCTTTTCTAGTTTAGCTAAAGGGGTCACTCCCGGTGAAGGGATCGTCGGCCCTTTCCTTATCGAACAAGGTGCAGGATATATCTGTGCAAAGCAAAAACTATAGAAGCAATCAAAATACAAACCGAGAGTTGTAGCATCTGCCAGTTATTGCTAAAGGGGTCACTCCCGGTGAAGGGATCGTCGGCTCTTTCCTCATCGAATAAGGTGCAGGATGTTCTGCAAGGAACACCGCGATGCAAAGCAAGAACTGTAGCTACCTGGTTTTATTTCTGAAATTCGATTCCACAACATCTTTTAGGTTTATTTTCTTTCATTAATCTCATTAATGAATGTCCCATCATTTAAGTCCACCTTAACATCACAGATAAATATAACGTACGCTTATGCCATCAGCATTCGTCTCGATATCCCGTTTGCACCGCTAGGTTAGGTAACTAACGCTAGAGCGAGGCAGGGCTAGCGCGGGTGTAAAACATAAGCAACGTCTATATAATATATCATATATACTATATACAATATCTATTTGAACATATCACATGATCACATCACAGATAATGCAAAAGAAAATATCATATGAAATATTGGGTATACTACGACGTCCGTGTTTTATTTTGAGCCTGAATAAAACACGGATTCCTCGGTCGTGATGAATAGCCAATCCCATACCCCTAGACCTCTACGAGAGCGGCAAGCAACCCTACAAATTCTAGGGTTAGGAGACCCGGACTCGACTCCTCGAGATGGTCTTCCACTGGACCCTAGAACCCGGTTACTTGTGCTCCCCTCCTTGGGTCTATCCTAATGCGGAAAAGTAAATAATATACAAATGGTGACATCATCCGCAACCTGGAAGTGCCCCAATAAAAGAATATTACTTACAAGTTTTTACATGAATGAAAATGAAAAACACTCATCTCACATAAAAACCCCCGGCTATTCAAACACGACGATCCAATATAACATATCCAGCAACACATAACATCACATGTCATCAACATAAGTAAATATGCGCATCCCAATTGTCGTTGATATATAGCAACGAAACCGGTGATATCACATATTACACTTACGGTCACAGAAAAAGAAAGTGTAAAACTACAACAGTTGGAATCCGCAACCTCTTTAGACATCGCATGCCTAACCAAATGAATTCCTTAGACATCGCATGCCTAACAATTATAAACCCCGCATTTTAGTCTCATTATCGAAAACTCTTTTCAATATCAAGTCGGGTAATTCAACAAGATCCCCGACATCCAGAACGAATGCTCGTCGCAAACTTTAGTGAACTGCCGCACCCCCGATACCGTCGACGAAGTGCACTAAGGCGGAACACCGCTGCCGCGAGCACCCGAACGGATGCTTTTTGGCGACGGGGTTCTCTTACAGTCACTTGGTCGGGGCTATGGGGTGTAGCTGTCTATTAAGTTTACCGGCGAGTATCTGCGTACGCAACATGATTGCGACGGACTTTTGATCGCATCAAAATTCCATGACAACCGATCAAGTGAAACTAAACTGCTATGTTTATGACATCCAAATCAGTCATCTCATAACTACTTGTGGATTCTAAATATTGTATCAAATTCCAGATAAATAGAAAATGTTAAACTTTCCGATCGAATAATCAAACACCTAAGTTTTCCCAAACAACTCAACACTTGAAATAAGTTCAAAAACATCCATTTCATGCCACAGTACCAACGGTCCAGCCGTAGAAGGGTCAAGCCAACGCCTCACATGTGGCACGTCGTACTGCCCCAAACCCTAAGGTTCAAAGGGCAGTTCAAGATGGTCACATAATCGAGTTAAGGTTTGTTGTCTTCTAGAGGGTCTATCGCGTTACTTGCACTACTTAGAACGTCTTTAAACTACGGAAAAATCCAACAATTGGAAATTTCCCGGCAGGGGGAAAAAGTGGGTATTTATATCCTGTCGAACTTTTTAACATATTCTAAAATTACCCGGAAAAACACATAGATAAAGTTTGACAATCCGATCGAATCTACGAACTCCAAATACAACCCAGAATACTCAACTCTTGAGTAGAAGTTAAAAATTCCTAGAAAATACAGCACTAAAAGATAAGAATTACTGTGCAATTTTCAAAAACTAATGTGACTGTTTGGCCGCGGAACCGCCGCACGGGCCATGCTCGTGCCGCGGTTCCGCGGCGCTTTAGTGGACTCAGGCACACATGCTGCACAGTATTTCTTAGAAAACCTTGCTGATTTTTCTGTGTATTTTTAATTCACAAAAAGCCCAGTTTTGAAAAATTGTACAGAGAAGGGTTTTGGATTAGGGTTTCGGGTTCGATCGGACTTCTAACATCGTCTACACTTCTCCTAAAGCTCTAGCTAGGCTCCGATACAACTGTAGGGTTCCTAGGCACACCCATGAGGTTCTACAACTGATCAACCATGTCCAATTCAAAATTTTCTATGTGCCAAAGAACCCTAAACTAGATCGTTACTAGAGGTAAAGAAGAAACAAGCAAGTAAACAACTTTATTGCTAAATGAAAGAGACTACAACCTTTGTAGATCCGGTCCTCCACTTCTCTAGCTCCGTGTTGACGTCCCTCCGCTGCGATCATCGAAATCCCGGACTCTAGCGTCGGTTTCATCGGGAAAATGGGCGGGCTAGGTCGTTGACTTCGATGCCAAAGATGATCTACGTCGAAGCGACTCAAACTCAAGCTCCACCTTCACTAGGTCATGGAACTTGTGAAGATAACATACTCTACTATATGGCAAGTAGTAGAGGATGAAGAAATAGGAAGTGGGTTCACATTAGAATTGGATTTCTCACTTGATTTCATCACTTGGAATTTTCAAGAAAACATTTCTTTTCTTGAAGATGAAGATGAAGAAGAAGAAAGAAAAATGAATTATCTCCAAAAAGAAAATAAAGTGATGGTTATCATTTTAGCAACCATGGGTGAGTGTAACTAGTGTAGAGACTAAACTAGGGTTTAGGTGAATGGTTAGGTTAAGGAAAAAACAAAATGGTAGATAATGCTAAGAAGCTTCATGAAGCTTAAGCAAAAAAAACAAAGTTAGCCACCATTTCATTTTTTCCAAAAATGAATAAAGAAAATAAGTAAAGATAACAAAAGCCTAACCATTAACCTAAACATGGTTTAAATCAAACATACACCCAAGTTTGCATGTATCATCAAACATGATACAATCAAGTGCACAAAAATATATCACATATACTACTTGTGCACATCAAGTGAGAAAATCAATCTTAAGTGAACAAATACTAGTTAATGTAAAGTAATATATCAAATATATAATTATATATTAAATCATTAAATCAACAATTGATTTAATGATCCGGTCATATTGCATATAACCGACTGATATCAAGTGTATCAATGTATCGAATCAACACTTGATTCGGTAACCCGGCTATATCTTATATAACCGTCCGATGATACATATCGTGAGAATAGAATTCAGTATCAGATACTGGTATTATTCTCAGTCCCACACATATCTCATATGCGCTCCTATTTCGTTTCGCTTGAGCCAGGAAACCTCTGTGTAGGACTCTAAAGACTCGTCAATACGCCGGCAGCGGGTGATGATCATATCAAGCACCCACAAGCCGCAAGCGGTCTGCTAAACGTAACGACCACCAGGGTATTGAGCGATCAGAAGATCAACGAGCAAGCCCGCTCACACTCTTGTGAATCCAACCAGTAACACTTACCGTACAGTCCGGTCTATTCGTCTGATATGTCGCATATCTCGCCTAGGGTTGGTAAACGTCAGACCCCAGTAGCTTGATAAGTTATGCCAACGTAAGGTTCATAACAAGTGTGAAACTACTGATAACTCTTACCAGTATATCACTGCAACCCTGGCCAGGGATTTCCAGTTATGGCCAGTCGAGCATAGCGCAACATCAACCCCCAATACCGGGAGAGACGAATCCCCTCCTATCGCTCATTGCCTCCATGTGAATCGGGATTGTACCCAAAAACCACCTGTTTGCACGATTCAGTAAAGCTGTGGTAGGGTGGAAATCAAAGCACAGTGGGAGACACACGAGACTCTATGACGATCTCGGGTCAACAGACTAAGCTGTACCAGTGTCACCAGAGAACTGCCATCTGACGTGAGGTATAATACCATCTGGGAGTTCTCGGCGAGTCCGTTCAGTATACCCGGTCTCCACTGAGCACCCGCATACCATCTCTGATGTCAAACACCAATGGATATGGGACCATCCATCGCCCATCACATGGGTCAAGAAGATATATGCTAGTCTACTCTAGAATATCGATGCCCCGTCTCGATATTCCCACGACTAGGAACATTGAAGGATGTACTCATGGACCATATCGATGCCCCGTCTCGATATTCCCACGACTAGGAACATTGAAGGATGTACTCATGGACCACCCAGGCCCCACTAGTATGATCTACATCATATTCCTAGAAGTCGAGTACCCATCCTAAGGGCTTTATCAACATGTAACAGAGAGACAGAAAGTATACATGTTAAGATAAAGAGCAACCAGATAGCATACTATCATGTCGAGCAAGAAAGTCCTACCTATATATGTCCCAGCATCCACTACAATATACATCCTATGTACAGTAATGACCTCTAGGGCATACATATAACTAACAATTAGGGAGTAGTTTTTTTCATTAATTGTTATATTTGTGTGTGTGTGTGTGTGTATGAAATGATATAATGTTGATATCATAATTTATTGTTGAGAACATAATTCATATTGATGAGGTATATGAGGGGCATCCTGATTGGAATGATGAACGATTGGAAAAATATTATCAGGATAATTTTTGCGATTGGGTTGCAGATCATATAAGTTGTTCAAATAACATGTTATTGCGACCATCTTAATCTAAACTTATATCGTTATGTATTTTCTATAAAATTTATTTTGTCAGATCTACATTCTGAACTTGTTTGCATCATTAGAAAGAGATTCATGATGTTTAGCTCAGTTTCGTAGAATGGAGGTTGCATACTATAAAGTATTCGGTGTCCTTGGATGCAAATTTGAAGTTAAGCACATAGAAATATCTAGAACCACTCAAAATAGTGGGATTGCGATCGTACGATCGGATGGTGTGATTTATTATGGATACTTAAATTGCATACCTGGCATCCAATATCCCAAACGATCAGAACTATTTTATATATTTCAGTGTATTCGGTACGATACACGAACTAATACGGATAAGTGGAGAAACAATCTCGAGACTTGGAAAGATGAATATGGACTGACTAGTGTAAACACGCTTCGATTTTATGGTTAGGACGATCCATTTATCATTCCGCAAAAAGCGTTTCAAGTATACTAATCACAGTGCTTGAAGCATCCGGGATGGAGTGTTGTATATCGTTGGAAATCCATGGATGTTTACGATGTCCAAGAATTCGAGGATCATATGGAGGACAGCCATGATTATGAAGAAGAAAGAAGACTTAGAGTGCTCTGACCGTCTGTCTCTGAAGAGGGGTTGTCTTCGGCTGATCGTGAAATTACATGGGTTAAAAATGAAATCGATGATGAAATCCAAGTAGATATGTTTAATACGTCTGTAAAACGAAAAAGGCTATCGGTAATGTTATATTATTACTTCACATTTCTTTGATCTATACATATAATGCATACATATGTAATGATTATACTTTTTTCTAGGTTTGATGACGACGCCAGGTATAGAGAGGG
Organism: Agapanthus africanus; assembly: GCA_030015575.1. NCBI lineage: Eukaryota > Viridiplantae > Streptophyta > Magnoliopsida > Asparagales > Amaryllidaceae > Agapanthus > Agapanthus africanus. Next base: position 116,668,661 of record CM057343.1, read on the forward strand.
GCGATAGAAGCACCTTCTGCAGCAGAGGCAGAGACAGAGGTAGAGTGGTTCTGCCGTCCGGGAAGCTGTGTAGGGAGCTCCAGAGGGCTGGTCTTGCACCCCGATCCGTATCCCCTTTGGATGAATCCTTCCATGTGGACTTTGCCACACCTCTAGGTTATTACATGCATATTCATTTCGAATATAATATTATAGATATAAACGCATATTTATTTTAATGTTACTTATATAGTCAATTTTTAATTGTCTAGCAGTTGGTGGTGTGTCCACATCGGAGGTAGAGGCCAGTACCGCACCTGCAGGTATATTTATATATCCTATTGTAACATTTCAGGAAAATAAAATATTATTTTTGGAATTTAAATAATTAAAATAATAAATTATATGAATATTTTTAAATATGAGAATTAGTATTAATGAAAGGGTATAATTATATTTCGATAATTTAGGAAATATTTGGAAATTTATATCAAATTTTGATTTTTAAAGAAATTATGTGTAACGCTTTGAAAATCGTTTCGGTGAAATTTCGAAAAATCGGTAAAATAAGAGGGTTTTCTGTAAAAAGTCAAAATATAAATATCTTATTAAAAAAATTAAATATACATTTTCTAGCTATGTAATTGCTATTATTTGGTGTTTATTGAGCCGCTAGTGAAATTTCAAATTTTCTGAAAAAAATATTATTTTATTATTATTTTAAGCCGTCACTAATACATTTAATTAGGGAAAATTACAAATTGGAATGAGTTGAAACAAATTTTGTGCATCATAAAACATTAAATAAAATTTTATCATGTGGTTTTTGGAATGAAATTATTTGCCAAAACGGTTTGGAAATTATTGAAGAAAAAAGGCTTTTTTTTAGCGTAAATGTATGTTTGGGGTATTGTATTTATCATTTTTCATCACCCCAAACCCGTACCCACACCCACACACCCCCACTTACTCCCCCCATGGCTGAATTCAGCAGCCCCCTCTCTTTTCCCCACTTGGTTTTCAAAGGAAAAGAAATAAAAGAAAAGAATAGAAAATGGATAAAGTAGTTAGACTTTTGACTTTGCTTGACCTTGACTTTGTCCCCCCCCCCCCATTTTCTCTACCTCCCTCTCTCTCCTCACACCCATTTCTGGCCGAAATTCCTTGCATCCCACAGCAGCAGCCCCCCCTCCAATTTCCCCTCTCTTTTCTCTTCAAAACTTCATGAAAAATTGCTTCTAAATCCATCAAAAAAATCCCAAAACCCAAATCCGACTCCTACCCATTTTAGCTTAGCCCGTATAGCATGGATCCTTGTGAAAAGAGAGCATTTTGGGAGGCCATGGATGCTTGTGGACCTTCATATATTTTTGGGTATAATTCTAAAACTTTTTGCTTAAATTGTTACTTGTTTCTTAAAGCTAATTTAAATTAAGTGTTAACTTGGATATGTGAGTTTAATTGCAAGTTTTGGATTTCAAGTTAGGATTTGTTGTGGAAATGAGTTGTGTTTGATTGTGCATGGTTTAGTGAAGTGGTTTAACATAATTAGTTTTGTAGAAAATTAATCTAGTTGTTAATTACAAGTTGTTACTTGAAAAATTGTGTTAATTTGCTAATTGCTTACTAGGTTTTTGAAATTTGTTAAATTCTTGGGATTAAAAATGTGATTAGGGTTTTCTTGGCTTCACTAACTTTATTAAGTATGGTTTAATGCTTTAGATCATGCAAATCTAAGCTAGATTGTAGTTTGTGCATTTTTGCTTTGGAATTGTTAAATTTTAGGTATTTTGTAAACTAGAATATTTGGGTTTTTGGAATTTAATGAGATTAAATTCCGGAAATTGTTTCTATGACTTATTTAGGATATTTAATAAGTATATTGGCCACTACATTCATTTAAACATCATGTTTTGTACAAAAACGGCGAATTGTGCTTGCTAGATTTTCGGAAAAATGACTTTTTAAGTGAAATTGGGGTTTTTGTGAGTTTTAATCTAGTTTATATTAAAATTAGTGTTCGTGAATGTGCAAATGAGTGATTGGATTTTTCTTGATGGTTTGACGTTTGTACATCGACATCGAGGGTTGGTTTGACTATTCTTGCATGCGTAGGCGATAGGTTTGGACCTATGCGTGATACGCGTGCCGATTTGATTTTCGCATGCCATTTCGATTTCGAATTTAATTTTAATGCGATACGATGCGTTGTGATATGTAGGTACCCCCATGTGGACTTCGAGGCGACAAGAAAGCGCGTGGCGACGTCGGCACCGGCTAGCGAGGACCAGGTGAGTAGATTTATATCTACGGGGAGAAGTCGGGTGGATGGCGTATAGCACCCCCGCAGTTCGTGGTGATGTATACGAATACGTATACACACATATATATATTCTTTATATATTGTTTGAGTGCATTGATGATAATATGGATATTTGGTGTTCTTGGATATTTAGTGTCGCGAACCCCTAGAGTAGTGGTCGCACCACGTATGCACACACCCACCCATACTTGCATACTTTCTTCTTTCATTTGTGCTTATTCAGGAATACATAGTTATGTGTTCAAATGGGTATGGGACTATGTGTTCACATACGGATTTGAGGATAGTACTTGGGATTTATGATGAGTCGATGAGATTTGATTTGAGGCCGTGAGATCGGTGATATAGCAGGGTTCGTATTTGAGATACGACATGACGTTGTAGCGGGTCCTTGACGTAGTGTTTCACACACGTGCATGCATACTTAGGCGATATCAGTATTGTACTAGACATAGGTCAGTACCCTGGACTATGATCTTGGATAAAGAGGATACCAGATGAATAGTGTGATGAATATGATATTAACCCGTACCCAGATTTGGGGATGCCGTACGAAGGATTTACGTACGAGCTATATTTTGATGATTGATCCGCACTCTTGACTTGGGATGTCTGATCATAGATACGGTATCGGATATGATATTATTGAGGCGGGATCACCGACTATACATATACAGGTAGGTATATGTATCGACTCAGATGATAGGCGGTTTCCATACCTGTAGTTCAGCTTGTTAGCTTAGCTTTTTACTTTAGTGTAGTTGTTAGATTAGATTAGACTCCTACCTATTTCAAAAACTAATGAATCGTGGGTATTTTAAAAGACAGCCCAAGGGATCCTACGGATATTTCAAAAGACATATCTTTTCATAAAAACACCGTAGCCCCTATTTTCAAAACCCCATGATTTGTGCTATTTCAAAAGACATCATTTGTAGGACTTATATTAGATTAATGCAGATTAGTTATAGTTGCGTCTAGTATTCAGCTCCCGCTCATTTTTGTGGTTCGCTTCGCATCGCATGCTTATTTTGTGTTTCATACTCCATGTTGATATCTTATTGTTAGGACACCAGCACCATTACCGATGATGCGTATGTACCACGTACACTTACTTGCCGGCTCACACACATCTTCATCGGTAATTGCCATGTCACGTACACCTTAGAAAATATTATTGCATAACATAGGTTGATAGCTAGTATTTTGACATAATATTAGTGTACTTACCTTATATGCCAGCTTAGATATTGTAGTTATTACTTGTCGCTTCATGCATACTGTTATTCATTCTCATGCTTATATTCATGGTTTTACTTGCTATTGATGATTCGGATTTCCATGATATTTTCTGGATTTGGAGGAAAACCGCAAAATATATATAAACAGCTTTCTCTCTTTTAAAATAAAAAAATGCGGTTTTCCCATGATGTATGAGTCGTCCACCATGAGTTTGCTGATGGATTTCGAGACCCGATTCGAGGAGTTGGATGAACCGTTTCGGGTACATGGTGGACCCGGTATGGTACCCCGGGGCAAGAGGAATGTGGTGTTGACGTTGAGCCTGGCTGGGGAGCACTACCTACCGGTGATATTACCCGACGCGTCGGATATCCGGAGGATACCGTCGTGGTCTTGAGATGGATGGTAGGGGCCGGTCTGGACTGACGGCGCCCTAGATATTGAGATTGAGACATTGATATTTCGAGACAGTGAGATTTATGTTTTGTGTCGATGCTAGACACTGTTGATACTGATTTTAATTATGATACCTCAGTTTAAAATATGAAGGAAATTTCACTAATTTATGAAAACAGTTTCTTCATTTACATGTATTCTGTTTTCATGCATTCATACCTCATTCATATGATATATTGCTACCTGAGGCACTGACACGGGCACATGAGTTTACACTCGGGTTAGATATTTACCCTAGCCATTGTTATAGGCTGCATGTTATTTATATTTGAGGATATATTATGATCATTGACCTAGGATTGCGTTATTTATGAGATTTCTGTGCGTAGATGTTTTTCTATTCACGAGTTGGCAACTCACCCCCGTTGTGCCCCAGTTTCTTGCAGGTTGCCGTACAGGTTCATTACGGCTTTGCGGGCATAGTTTCATTCGGGTGATTTGCTAGTAGGTGGGTTTACTTGTATCATACCCCCATTATTTATCTTGTATATCATTATTCTGTTGTATCTAGAATTCCATCAACCAAACATGTATTTTTTGTGATAGAGACCAATGTTGGTTATTCTTTCGACCTTAGAGTCGCTCGTTATTTTTATGGTGGTTTTTGAGTTTCCTTTTGAGTTTTGATCCTCGCCGTTGGCGTTGTATATTATATTGTTTGTGTGGTTGTGACCGTCGATTGACGAAGTGCTAGCTCCCGCTTGGGGATGCCCTTTTCTTGATTTCGTATACTATTCATGTTGTATCCCGTTTGGGGGCCAGTATTTACAAAGGAGACTCTGCCGAAATTTTCAGTAAATTTTTGATGTTTTAAAAACCGCATAATTCGGCTTATGCTATTGAAATTACTTGCTTTAAGTTGTTTTTCCTGCACTCTACTATTTTCTTGGTTTGGATTTCTTGGTTTTCGGTTTACTTAGATTACGTACGCCTCGAGACGTTCGTAGTTTAAGTGCCGGTCATGTTCCGTACTTTCGGGTGGTGACAAAGTTCGTATCAGAGCGTTAGGTTTTACCTTCGAAGCGTAGGATGACCCTTGGTTGATGGAATAGGTGACTAAAGTAGAGTGACATACCGTTGGTATGTTCCGCGGCATATTTACGACACGCCACTCCACTTAAGAAGCCTTAGGATGTACATTTCCTTGTTCAGTATTATATTCCTTCCTGATCTAGCCTCGTCGGTACCAGTTTGGTTTTTCTGCCACGATTACGGGCAGGGAGAGCTACGGCTAGAGTTGCGGTCAACACGAGCTCGGCACGAACGAGGACTGACCAGGGCATGATTCCGGCGACACCCGATTGTGGAGAGGTGTCTTTTGACTGTGTTTCCGCGCCACGAGCGTTTGGCGGATCGCCTTTATGAGGTTACTCGGATGTGCTGATCGATATTAGAGGATTGAGCCAGTGATAGAGGCCAGCCAGATCTTGATGACCGTTGGTGTGTTGCTTATTCATGATGATCGAGGCACTGTTCAGCATGCAGACGAGCGAGCCAGTTGTTGCTGCGAGCGACGAGATATCGCCCCATATGTTGGAGCTATTGCGGGGCGAGTTGTACGAATAGATGATAGAAGGTCGCTAGTCACCCGATGATGAATGACTAGGACAGGTGGTTCGTTCGCTTACCCCGATGCGAGGTCATCAGATAGATTGATTCCAGCTAGAGACGACTTCACGCAGAGACGTGAGGGTCGACAGAGACGATCAAATGTCGGAAACCTATTATTCCAAGTTTAAAGTAGTCGGAAAGACATGCAGGCAATTCTATGGTCCCTCTAGAAGAATGAAACCCTAACTCGACTTAATGACCGTGTGAAAGCCTTTGAACCTTCGGGTTTGCGGCAGTTCTACGGCGCCATTAGTGAGGCTTGGGTTTGCCCTTCTACGGCTGGACCACCGATGTTGTGGTATGTACTCGATACTATTAAACTGTGCCCAAGAGGTTGAGCTCTTGGAGGATTATGAGGTTTTGACGACTCGATCGGATGGCTCGACTTAATTCGGATGCTAGGTGGTGAGATGCATTCTTGGGAGACTCCAGATACGAGGATAGTCGTTGGAGCTCAGTCCATGCAGCCGCGACGAGACGAGTCCAAAGCAGACGACATTAGAGAAAAGTGGAGTAAGAGGTTCGTACCAGATCTAGATGAGATGACGTTCCACTCCGCCGACATCAGAGATGCGATGCGCATGCCGAGGCATGGTACTTGGACTTACCTTCCAGAAGGAGTCGCGATGAGTATGCAGTCGTTCCAGAGCAAGATGCAGATATAGGAAAGGACAATGACATCCGGACAGTTGGCAGAGACGAGATATGGAAGAGACCGTGAGCAGGATTCCTTCCAGGACATTGCTGCAATGATACTTGCACCCAGGATCAGATGTGTCACGTACATTCAGAGAGCCAGAGGCCGACGCCAGTGATATGCTGTCTTACGAGTGGTCGTGATGAATGACCGGGAGATGACAAGAGACGTGCCAGAACTGAATCATCCCCGTTAGCACACCCGACAGGGCCGATGAGCCGATGGACCGAAAGATTGGTAATTCACAGTGAAGACCTTGACCCAGGAGTGGTCATGGTTACGCACGCCAGCAGGACAGAGTTCATGATCATCGACGAGACGTCCCATTAGTGACCGCGACAGTTGGCCGAGATTCTTAGAGGATGCGCTTGAGCAGTACCGTTCCGCCATTATTGATTTCGATGTTTTGGGTGATTTATTCGTATGATTTGATTTTGATGATTGAGGATTTACGATCTTTGCACAGTGTTGCACTTGATATCGTTTTCGTGCTTTAGTTTCACATGTTTGTGATTTTACGGTTTTAAACAGATGGGTTGATTTTGTGCGTATGCACGCACGCGATTTGGTTCCTGCACTCTGTATAATTTATATATGCTGGCAGTGCAGTGACATGTATTTTGTGCACTTGGATACACTGGATTTCGATTTCGAGGGTGATGCTTGACATTTGTTTTGTGCATTTTATGCACCGGATTGGATTTTTAGCGCCTGTTGGGCGCCTGTTACGAGATGCGATTTGGTGCACACCAGATGCACTAATTCGAGATTTTTCGTGCATGTCAGATGCACCTGATTTTGCTGTCAGGCACACACGTTGCTTACGACAGATGCTTTGTGCACACCCGATGCACTTAAATCTTGTTTCTGTGCACTTGTATGGCACGTATATGGATTTTGATTTCCGTGCGCACTAGACGCACGTAGTATTCATACGCGTATTTTGCGATTGATTTTTTTCTTATAGAGCAATACGTTTTTATGATATTGCTATGTGTTTTCGTACTGAGCAGGACTAGTCAGAGGACAGTACCTGAATATATTTTTGCATGCATTGATAGTTATTGAAGGGATTTCCAAAAAGCGAGCTATAGCCTCAGTATTTACCTACGTGTCTGATATGACACGAAATGTTTAAAATAAGGAGACCCTTCTAAATTGTTTCCAAAACGGCGGAACGTACATTTCAAACAAAGGTATATATGTATATAGTTATTTTCTTATGATAGACGTCCGCCACTGTGCAGTGTTACGCGTTGCACAGCGACTTAAAGAGATTTGGCATGCGTTTCCTTCAGACACTTACAGATATAGATTCGATATTTACATGTATAGTTTCGAGTTATGTCATATTGGTTTTGATTTGGATTTGGCATTGATGTCTTCTCCATGACTCCGATGATTGCGGGATGCTTGACGGAGTTTTGATTTGAGTTATATACTCATTTTTCAAGCGCATGCGCTGCGCTACGATTTGTTTTAAGTATTTACAATTTCGGAGCTCCGACGACTTGATGGTTTTTCTTAGATGTTTTAGTATTTGGGGGAGTTTGAATTTAAATTTGGGGACCGAATTTCTTTAAGGGGGGAAGATTGTAACGCTTTGAAAATCGTTTCGGTGAAATTTCGAAAAATCGGTAAAATAAGGGGGTTTTCTGTAAAAAGTCAAAATACAAATATCTTATTAAAAAAATTAAATATACATTTCTAGCTATGTAATTGCTATTATTTGGTGTTTATTGAGCCGCTGGTGGAATTTCAAATTTTCTGAAAAAAAATATTATTTTATTATTATTTTAAGCCGTCACTAATACATTTAATTAGGGAAAATTACAAATTGGAATGAGTTGAAACAAATTTTGTGCATCATAAAACATTAAATAAAATTTTATCATGTGGTTTTTGGAATGAAATCATTTGCCAAAACGGTTTGGAAATTATTGAAGAAAAAAGGCTTTTTTTTAGCGTAAATGGATGTTTGGGGTATTGTATTTATCATTTTTCATCACCCCACACCCGTACCCACACCCACACACCCCTACTTACTCCCCCCATGGCTGAATTCAGCAGCCCCCTCTCTTGTCCCCACTTGGTTTTCAAAGGAAAAGAAATAAAAGAAAAGAATAGAAAATGGATAAAGTAGTTAGACTTTTGACTTTGCTTGACCTTGACTTTGTCCCCCCCCCCCATTTTCTCTACCTCCCTCTCTCTCCTCACACCCATTTCTGGCCGAAATTCCCTGCATCCCACAGCAGCAGCCCCCCCTCCAATTTCCCCTCTCTTTTCTCTTCAAAACTTCATGAAAAATTGCTTCTAAATCCATCAAAAAAATCCCAAAACCCAAATCCGACTCCTACCCATTTTAGCTGAGCCTGTATAGCATGGATCCTTGTGAAAAGAGAGTATTTTGGGAGGCCATGGATGCTTGTGGACCTTCATATATTTTTGGGTATAATTCTAAAACATTTTGCTTAAATTGTTACTTGTTTCTTAAAGCTAATTTAAATTAAGTGTTAACTTGGATATGTGAGTTTAATTGCAAGTTTTGGATTTCAAGTTAGGGTTTGTTGTGGAAATGAGTTGTGTTTGATTGTGCATGGTTTAGTGAAGTGGTTTAACATAATTAGTTTTGTAGAAAACTAATCTAGTTGTTAATTACAAGTTGTTACTTGAAAAATTGTGTTAATTTGCTAATTGCTTACTAGGTTTTTGAAATATGTTAGATTCATGGGATTAAAAATGTGATTAGGGTTTTCTTGGCTTCATTAACTTTATTAAGTGTGGTTTAATGCTTTAGATCATGCAAATCTAAGCTAGATTGTAGTTTGTGCATTTTTGCTTTGGAATTGTTAAATTTTAGGTATTTTGTAAACTAGAATATTAGGGTTTTTGGAATTTAATGAGATTAAATTCCGGAAATTGTTTCTATAACTTATTTAAGATATTTAATAAGTATATTGGCCGCTACATTCATTTAAACATCATGTTTTGTACAAAAACGGCGAATTGTGCTTGCTAGATTTTCGGAAAAATGACTTTTTAAGTGAAATTGGGGTTTTTGTGAGTTTTAACCTAGTTTATATTAAAATTAGTGTTCGTGAATGTGCAAATGAGTGATTGGATTTTTCTTGATGGTTTGACGTTTGTACATCGACATCGAGGGTTGGTTTGACTATTCTTGCATGCGTAGGCGATAGGTTTGGACCTATGCGTGATACGCGTGCCGATTTGATTTTCGCATGCCGTTTCGATTTCGAATTTAATTTTAATGCGATATGATGCGTTGTGATATGTAGGTACCCCCATGTGGACTTTGAGGCGACAAACAAGCGCGTGGCGACGTCGGCACCGGCTAGCGAGGACCGGGTGAGTAGATTTATATCTACGGGGAGAAGTCGGGTGGATGGCGTATAGCACTCCCGCAGTTCGTGGTGATGTATACGAATACGTATACACACATATATATATTCTTTATATATTGTTTGAGTGCATTGATGATAATATGGATATTTGGTGTTCTTGGATATTTAGTGTCGCGAACCCCTAGAGTAGTGGTCGCACCACGTATGCATACACCCACCCATACTTGCATACTTTCTTCTTTCATTTGTGCTTATTCAGGAATACATAGTTATGTGTTCATATGGGTATGGGACTATGTGTTCACATATGGATTTGAGGATAGTACTTGGGATTTATGATGAGTCGATGAGATTTGATTTGAGGCCGTGAGATCGGTGATATAGCAGGGTTCGTATTTGAGATACGACATGACGTTGTAGCAGGTCCTTGACGTAGTGTTTCACACACGTGCATGCATACTTAGGCGATATCAGTATTGTACTAGACATAGGTCAGTACCCTGGACTATGATCTTAGATAAAGAGGATACCAGATGAATAGTGTGATGAATATGATATTAACCCGTACCCAGATTTGGGGATGCCGTACGAAGGATTTACGTACGAGCTATATTTTGATGATTGATCCGCACTCTTGACTTGGGATGTCTGATTATAGATATGGTATCGGATATGATATTATTGAGGCGGGATCACCGACTATACATATACAGGTAGGTATATGTATCGACTCAGATGATAGGCGGTTTCCATACCTGTAGTCCAGCTTGTTAGCTTAGCCTTTTACTTTAGTGTAGTTGTTAGATTAGATTAGACTCCTACCTATTTCAAAAACTAATGAATCGTGGGTATTTTAAAAGACAGCCCAAGGGATCCTACAGATATTTCAAAAGACGTATCTTTTCATAAAAACACCGTAGCCCCTATTTTCAAAACCCCATGATTTGTGCTATTTCAAAAGGCATCATTTGTAGGACTTATATTAGATTAATGCAGATTAGTTATAGTTGCGTCTAGTATTCAGCTCCCGCTCATTATTGTGGTTCGCTTCGCATCGCATGCTTATTTTGTGTTTCATACTCCATGTTGATATCTTATTGTTAGGACACCAGCACCATTCCCGATGATGCGTATGTACCACGTACACTTACTTGCCGGCTCACACACATCTTCATCGGTAATTGCCATGTCACGTACACCTTAGAAAATATTATTGCATAACTTAGCTTGATAGCTAGTATTTTGACATAATATTAGTGTACTTACCTTATATGCCAGCTTAGATATTGTAGTTATTACTTGTCGCTCCATGCATACTGTTATTCATTCTCATGCTTATATTCATGGTTTTACATGCTATTGATGATTCGGATTTCCATGATATTTTCTGGATTTGGAGGAAAACCGCAAAACATATATAAACTGCTTTCTCTCTTTTAAAATAAAAAAATGCGATTTTCCCATGATGTATGAGTCGTCCACCATGAGTTTGCTGATGGATTTCGAGACCCGATTCGAGGAGTTGGATGAACCGTTTCGGGTACATGGTGGACCCGGTATGGTATCCCGGGGCAAGAGGAATGTGGTGTTGACGTTGAGCCTGGCTGGGGAGCACTACCTACCGGTGATATTACCCGACGCGTCGGATATCTGGAGGATACCGTCGTGGTCTTGAGATGGATGGTAGGGGCCGGTGTGGACTGACGGCGCCCTAGATATTGAGATTGAGACATTGATATTTCGAGACAGTGAGATTTATGTTTTGTGTCGATGCTAGACACTGTTGATACTGATTTTAATTATGATACCTCAGTTTAAAATATGAAGGAAATCTCACTAATTTATGAAAACAGTTTCTTCATTTACATGTATTCTGTTTTCATGCATTCATACCTCATTCATATGATATATTGCTACCGGAGGCACTGACACGGGCACATGAGTTTACACTCGGGTTAGATATTTACCCTAGCCATTGTTATAGGCTGCATGTTATTTATATTTGAGGATATATTATGATCATTGACCTAGGATTGCGTTATTTATGCGATTTCTGTGCGTAGATGTTTTTCTATTCACGAGTTGGCAACTCACCCTCGTTGTGCCCCAGTTTCTTGCAGGTTGCCGTACAGGTTCATTACGGCTTTGCGGGCATAGTTTCATTCGGGTGATTTGCTAGTAGGTGGGTTTACTTGTATCATACCCCCATTATTTATCTTGTATATCATTATTCTGTTGTATCTAGAATTCCATCAACCAAACATGTATTTTTTGAGATAGAGACCAGTGTTGGTTATTCTTTCGACCTTAGAGTCGCTCGTTATTTTTCTGGTGGTTTTTGAGTTTCCTTTTGAGTTTTGATCCTCGCCGTTGGCGTTGTATATTATATTGTTTGTGTGGTTGTGACCGTCGATTGACGAAGAGCTAGCTCCCGCTTGGGGATGCCCTTTTCTTGATTTCGTATACTATTCATGTTGTATCCCGTTTGGGGGCCAGTATTTACAAAGGAGACTCTGCCGAAATTTTCAGTAAATTTTTGATGTTTTAAAAACCGCATAATTCGGCTTATGCTATTGAAATTACTTGCTTTAAGTTGTTTTTCCTGCACTCTACTATTTTCTTGGTTTGAATTTCTGGGTTTTCGGTTTACTTAGATTACGTACGCCTCGAGACGTTCGTAGTTTAAGTGCCGGTCATGTTCCGTACTTTCGGGTCGTGACATTATGTGAAATGTGCATTTATAGATTTTTAAATAATTATTGGTAAATGGATTAATTACTAAACTCGATTAGCATTTACTAATTTTTCATTAAGCATGTTATGTGCATGTGTCATGCAACAAATCAGGTTGCAAAAACCACTTGTTACATTTATTTTACTCATGCTTTTGTTTTGTTTTAAATGAGAAAATAAAAAGAAAATGGAGAAGATATTTTAGAGGAGAGAGAAATGGTGAGGTGACTTGTGGCATGTGAGGGGAGATAGAGGGGGGGGGGGTTTATTCTCACCTTTGACTCCTTCAACCATCCTCATTTGTTCATCCTCATTCTCCTTCACCTCCTCTTTCATGCACCCTCCAACTCCTTTACTACCCTCTACCACCTCCAAAATCACCCCAAAACACCACACATCCTTCACAAAAATGGTGCACAAGCTCACTACAAACCTTTTGGACCTACCAAGTTGAGGTTTTGAAGACTTAGGGCAACTCAAGAAAATTCTTGAGTTGCCAAATGAGGTTAACTCCACTTCTTTAGTTGAAATTTTAGTTTTTCTTATATCCTACCATAGTTTAGAGGTTAACCGATGTAGTTTAGTGATGATAGAATTTTTCAAGTTGAGGTTAGGGTTTATTTTGAAATGATAATGTGTATTTGAGAGTAATTAGTGACCATAAACCCTTGAAGTGTTAGTTTCATGGACCAAAACAGAGACAACCCAAGATTTGAGTTAGAAATACTTCAAATGTCGGTTTTGTGAATATTTTGTGGACTATAGGGAATCTTGAGCAACCTGGGTAATATCTGAGAAAAACAAACATATACACTAACCTAGTTAGACCAATAGGAGACCACCACCAAAATATGAGACCCCAATTCCTTGGAAAAACCGAAGACACCCGTCTTTTTCACAATCTCGCTGGGCCTATTTGGGTTTCTGCTACCGGGGTTTGGCCTATAGCTCACTTACCTCATAAACTATCCTCTATATTGTTAGATTAGTCCTAATTTACCTGAGTTTAAATCTGGAGCTAGTTTTCTAAGTTGTTGTTTTGAGTTTTTTGGTTTTAGTAACTTGAGTTTTGATATTTGTGTTTTGTCTCGATTGATTGATGTTTGTACGTCAACGACGAGGGTTGTTTCGTTGTTCTTCCACGCATAGACCATAGGTTCTAACCTATGTGTGTTTTGTGTGCCTCTATGGTTTTCGTATTCGGTTCGTATTACGATATAACGTATTGAAAACACTAGGTACCTTGCGTGGACATCGTACGACAAGGGAGAGCATGGCATCATTGACTTCGGCAAGTGAGGATCGAGGTGAGTTGATATATATCTACGGGGGAAGTCGGGTGGATGGCGTATAGCACCCCTGCAAACGTAGTTATTACTATATTATTATGAGTTTGGATGCAATATTGGATGCTTAGCGAGTAGGGGTTTTAGAAGACCTTAGGTTAGATTAGGTTGATCTAGGAAGACCTATCCATTGGATGATTACCCTGGTGGTGAATCGCAGATTATATGTAGACACACACGCACACACATACACCTGATTTTGTGTGTATATGTATGTATGTATGTATATGTGTGTGTGTGTGTGTGTGTGTGTGTATGTGAGTATGCGTGTATATATAGATATACATGGGTGATGAGGATAGCATTTGATATGTGGATATGAGTCGATATTGTTGGCTATAGTGCCCTCAAGTCAATTATTGGATCGCAGGCACGTGATTGCAATGATTGAGGGATGACCTATACCGGTAGAACAGTCTTAATCGAGATAATAGTATGCTATCTGGTTTGTCTTTATCATCGTATACATGCTTTAGGTGATATTATAGATCACTATTACATGTTGATAGAGCCCATAGGATTCTTTGTTTACTACCATCATTATGATGGCGATCATATACGTGAGAGCTAGGTGGTCTATAAGCACATCCTTAAAATGCCCTAGTCGTGGGAGTTTCGTGACTGGGCATCGATACTCCAAGAGTAGACTAGTGTATACTGATCGAGACCCCGACAAGGGGCGGTGGCCAGTCTCACAAGCCATTGGTGTTAGTTTGTTCACCTAAGATGTATACAGGTGCTCATTAGGTTATGAGTACACCGGACGGACTCGCCGGTAACATGCTAGTTGGTATTATACGTATTGTCAGATAACAGTTCCCTGGTGACATGTGTACAGGTTAGTCTATCGACCTGAGATCGTCATTTATCTCGTGCGAGTTTCCACCGTGCTTTGATTACTACCCTACCACGGCTCAAAGGAGTCGTGAAAACAGGTTTTAGTTGGGTACAGTCCCGAGCCACATGGAGGCAGTGATAGGATCGTCAGGGGATTCGTCTCTTCCGGTATTGGGGGTTGATGTTGTGGAGTGCACGGGTGGCCATCACCAGAAATCCTTAGACAAGGTAGTTGAGAATTACTGATCTATGATCGGTAGTTTCTCACGTGGTGATAGGTTTCATGCCGACACTAAATGTCGTGTTATTAAGGGTTTGACTTTATCCATCCCTAGACTTGATATGCGATACTCATAGACGAACAGACAAGACTGTATGGATATTGTTGCTGTCATGCTCAGTAGGGGTTTCAGGACGAGTTTGCTCGTCGGCCTCCCTTTCGTTCAATACCTGGGTAGCCGTTACGTACAGCTAGTGCCACTGACGTGTAAGTGCACGGCGGCGCCCCGGCCGTCAATCCGACGCCGGAATGCGGAAGCGGTGAAAAACTAAAATTTTGCGGACTTAGCAAACCGGCACCACCGCACACTAAACACCCGGATCGTTACCATTAACTAGTCTAAGCTAACAAGAAGATGGGTTAGAGATATACCGACGATCCAAGTCCTCCGGTCTTCTCGCCATCGTCCGGATCTCCTGCGGAAAAGTCCCGTCTCCTCCTCGTCGCCGGAAGTGCACCACATCGCCTACTTTGTTTACGGGCTCCCACCTCAATGCCGAGGCAACTCGGGCACGAAGCCGGCTACTCGACGTGCCCAAGAATCGCTGTAGAATGTGTAGTAGAAGAAGTCTCATTTGGGGTTTATGGAGATGCCATTGTGATGGAGGAAAAGAGAGCTTGGAGAGAGGTGGGGAAAGGTATAGCATGCAAAGAAAAAGAGAGTAACATTTTTCTCTTTTCTAATGAAATGAACCCCCTTGCCATGGAATGGCCGGCCCCCCCCCAATTAGGTGTGATTGGAGAGAGAGAGAGAGTGGCTTCAACAATGATGCAAAGAGAAATGATGGCTTGTAAAGCCCAACACTCAACAACCATCTCCTCTCCCATCATCACAACCAAAGTCAAGGTAAGGTGCAACCATGATGGCAAAAAGTCAAGCCATGATCAACTAGAGAAAGTCAAGGTAAGGGGAGCCATCATGATACAAGGAAATATGCAAAGACCCCCCTCCACAATTGCCTATTTGCAACAATGCAAATAAGCCCTCCTCCACCAAACTTCGGCCAATGAACGGAACAATGGAAATTGGCCGAAACGGAAAGCAAACTGGCAACTCCAGAAAACTGGTCCCGTAATAAATTACGGGAAAACCCCGATACTGTGCATACACACCCGCATCTGTATTTCGACCGAAATACAAATGCAATGAGACAAAGTCTACACTGTACTATACTAGGTCCGGCTTATACCAAAACCGGCTAGTAATATCTGTTCGATCCTGATCCGTGCAATACCGCACGTATCTGATCAAACCCTGCCATATAACCATACGGCCTATAGTACAAACTGTCCGATCCTGATCCGTGCAATACCGCACGTATCTGATCGGACCTTGCCATATCTCCATACGGCCTCTACAACCTTTCGCCCGAAAGCTGAGTAACTGAAAATGTGGTGGACTCTAAAGACTCGTCAATACTATGGCTGTGGATTTAACCACTAGCACGTCAGAGGTATATGCCAATACGTGACGGGCCACCAGCTATTGACCAAAAGGGACGTCGATGAGGAAGCTCACCCCGACACCCAACTGAGCCTGTCAGTGACAATATCCATGCAGTCCGGTCCGTTCGTCTATGAGCATCGCATGGCGGGCCTAGGGGGTTGGTAAAAGTCAGACCCCCAAAAGCGGTACAAGTCGTGTCGGAGTGTAGCCCAGAACACCCTGAGATACTACTGGAATACCTACCAGTAAATCTCCTTGCCTTGGCCAAGGATTTTGTGTAATGGCTCTCCTAGACACAGCACGACCTCACCCCCAATACCGGGAGAGACGAACCCCTGAAGATACGCTCACTGCCTCCATGTGGCTCGGGACTATACCCAACTAAAACCTGTTTGCACGACTCCTTTGAGCCGTGGTAGGGTAGTAATCAAAGTACAGTGGGAACTCACACGAGACAAATGACGATCCCCAGGTCGATGAACTAACCTGCACACATGTCACCAGGGAACTGCCATCTGACGTCTGGTATATGACCAACTAGCATGTTCCCGGCGAGTCCTGTCCGGTGTACTCATAACCCAATGAGCACCTGTATACATCTTAGGTGATCCAACTGACACCAGTGGCTTGTGAGACCGGCCACCCCCCTCGTCGGGGTCTCGACTGTATACACTAGTCTACTAATGGAGTATCGATGCCCAGTCTCGAAACTCCCACGACTAGGGACCTTTTAAGGATAAGCTTATAGACCCCCCAGCTCCCACTTATATGATCGCCCTCATACTGCTGGTGGTCAAGCAAGAATCCTAGGGGCTCTGTCAACGTGTAATAGCGACGTGTCAGGTCACCTAAAACAGTACACGATGATAAAGGTAAACCAGATAGCATACTATCATCTCGAGTAAGACTGTCCTACCGGGATAGGTCCTCCCTCAATCATTGCAATCACGTACCTGTGATCCAATAATTGACTCTGAGGGCACTATCTCCAACAATCTCCCACTTGCACTCAAGGCTAATTATTGCGATGTCGCATACTCACAGCCCGTGTGATACCGAACATCCAATTCCTCTACTAGTCAGTCTCACAAAGCTCGTTTGCGGAACTATTGCGTTCGAGGAAAAGCCTCAGTGAGTGGATCCGCTTAGATGTTTCTTTCTATGTCTCTCTATATCTCAAGTTCGCGGAGAAAGCCATCTCCCGAAAAGAGCAATACCTGTCTCAGAATATGTCTGGATGTCTGATGGGACCTAGCTCATAAATGAACTCCAAATCCAAACTTCTTAGACTGTATCGTCAACTGAACTTAATCAGTATCCTGCGCGCCATGCCTCCCTCAGTATTGCCTTGGACCACCTGTCCAAAATACTGCCCCTCATCAGAAGGAAAACTATAACTCTGACAACCTCCTTGTCGTCCATGTCACCTTGGAAGCCTGGAATGATAACTGTCTCCTAAATGAGGCTGTCGTTATCATATCCCTAGAACATCCACTTATGTTCTAAAACTGCTTCCGACTGTTTCTCCAGGATTGGATTAATGTCAACTTATTGCATCTAGTGCAAGAACAACATCTGGTGTGGTACTTGACATCTCACGATTGACTCAATTGCCTGAGCAAGTGATCTGCCAATCATGCCCGTCCCTCTCCCCTTTAGTCTGTAAGACATCTTTGGAGAGGGTGACTCCATTACCTGCAGGTACACTACCGTACCAGGAATCGTCCATCCTAAATACTTTTAGAATGCTGTCGAGTACCCTGATTGGAAAACCACCCAAATCTAGATCTAAAACCATAGATCTGGTAACCAGTATGTCTGATATAGAATCCAAGTCCTGTGTGGAGAAACCACTGTGTGACGACCAAAGTATAACCGGTTGTAGTATAGGAGTTTCCTTTCCTACTCTGTGTATGTCATCCAAACACCATGACATCACACCCTAATACCTTCTCAACAGATCCATCCCCTATTCTGATGAAGTCAAACCTATGACTGTCACGTCAGAAATAGATGATCTATCTCCGCTACATCTGCTCTAGTCTATAAATAGACATAAGCTACCTGTCCACCAATGCTTCCGCTGCTCCCACTGACTACGACAACCCTCTGGCAGAGTCATATAGACGTGCACTTCTAAAACTAGTTTAGAACGACGCTATACTCATCCTCCCGCCGGGTCTCGCAGCCTGGAACAACAGCAATGGTAATTGTGGGTAAACAAGAACTTCCCTGTCACCGTCCTTGAGGCTACCGGAGTACCTCTCGGGTGCCTGAAGTTACCCACCTTATCTGCGGAGTGGCCAATGGAATGTCAATTCAGATTGAATCTTTAGGTTCCTTATCAAATCTTCAGTAATCGTTTGTGGTTCTGGAATCACTTCCAGTTCTACCATACTCCCACTACTGTTTTTCTGAAAAAATCCATTTTTTTAATAAAACTGTGGCGAGTCTAGAACAATATCGCTATTGTTCGTCCAGATGGTAGAAAATCAACCCTCGTCATAGCCTGGGTCAACCCACAAACAGCTATTACAGAAACGTGCCTTGAGTTGTCCAGTGTCTGGTTTTAATCATAAACCGGACAACTCCCCGTACCTTAACATCGTTAAGATATGAACTGTTCTATATCATATATAGAACCAGAGGCACTGATTTAATTAAACCAGATTCAAATCATGCAACTGTCTCCAGTGCATGTCAACTAAATGGAAGGAGGCCGATCAGCGTTACTCAACTTAGGAATGCTTCCATTTATGAGTAACCTGAAAGAGAAGCAATTTCTCTTAATCACTACTATCAACTGAATACCATATACAAGTATCTACATCTTCGATCACTTTGAAGAATCCCGATACTTGCTACACCTGGTTCTTTACTCTATTCAAATACCTATAACTTCTTAAAATTCGGACCCTGTGTTTCCATGAAACACGTGTCTAAAAACTAGAGAAGTCATAAGTAAACCGAATATAGTACGAGGACCAACCCCTCTGTCCTGATGGACTCTGGACAATATACAATACTCTGTATAAGTCCCTTGAGTCTGATAACTCATTCACTGTGTGTCGTAGGTTGAAAACTGTACTTATGGTTAAGAAGAATTACACCGGTGTTTAATTCTCCTTACCTAACCATCCACTGATATAGGTAAATGTCGTAGACATAATTTCAAAAAGGTATATCTCACTCTATGAAAATAGACGTACAGATATATCAATTCGAAATTGGTGCATAACATCGGATATTCAAAACCAAATATTTGCCGACCGGCAAACAGCCCAGGTGACTTCCTCAAATATCACTGATTCCAACGAATCCCGATATAATGAGGATAATCACCCAATTCCCAATAACTTACTCCCACTCATCATCTGTAAAACCTGTTGCGCCACGGGAGCGCCCCGGCCGTCTTACTCGAGGCCAAATTGCGGAATCAAAATTTTTCCTTACTCGGAAACCGGCGCTACCGCGGACAAAGAAAACCCGGATCGTTTACCATTAACCTACGCTAGCTAACAAGAGATGGGGTGAGAAGTATACCGAGTGATCCGAGTCCTCCGGTCTTCTCTTCATCATCCCGATCTCCCGCGGAAAGTCTTTGCTCCACATCGTCGCCTCCTCGCCGGAAAGGGCACCACATCGCCTTCGTCTTTTACGGGCTCCCGCCTCAATACCGAGGCAACTCGAGCATGAAGCCGGCAACTCGACATGCTCAAGATATGCTGTAGAATGTAGTGTAGAAGATGGTTGTCTCACTTGGGGTTTGTAGTTGCCATGATGGAGGATTGGGGTTAGGAAAAATGGTGCTTTCATTTTTCCGAAACAAGAAGAAGAAGGAGATGAAGAATTCCTCACAAAACTAAGATGAACTCTCTCATTCTTTTTCTTTCTCTCTTTCTTTTTCTTCTTCTTCTTTTCTAAATGAGAAACTTATCATCTCCAAAAAGAGAAGGGTGGAGGAGGTAATAAGAAGTAAGAAGGAAGGTGAGTGTAGGGTGAAAAGAGGAGGTAACCACATCAAGAGACAAATAAACATTCAACCATGCTTTCCACTTTAAACCCATACCCTTTCTAATCAACATAAAGCAAGCATGGATGAAAGATATCATAATCAAACAATATGCAAAGAAAACCTCCACAAAGTGTTATTTGCAAACTTGCAAATAACCCCCTCCATCGGAAAAGTCCGGTCGGGAAAGAACAAAGGAAAACCGGCCGGAACGGAATGCAAACTGGCAACTCCAGAAAACTGGTCCCGTAATAAATTACAGGAAAAACCCCGACACTGTGCATACACACCCGCATCTGTATTCCGACCGGATACAGATGCAATGAGACAAAATCTACACTGTACTAAACTAGTACCGGCTTAAACCAAAGCCGGCTAGTAAAATCCGTTCGATCCTGATCCGTGCAATACCGCACGTATCTGATCGAACCCTGCCATATAACTATACGGCCATTAGTACAAAACTGTCCGATCCTGATCCGTGCAATACCGCACGTATCTGATCGGACCCTGCCATATCTCCATACGGCCTCTACAGCGTTTCGCCCGAAAGCTGAGTAACTGAAAATGTGGTGGACTCTAAAGACTCGTCAATACTATGGCTGTGGATTTAACCACTGGCACGTCAGAGGTATAAGCCAATACGTGACGGGCCACCAGCTATTGACCAAAAGGGACGTCGATGAGGAAGCTCACCCCGACACCCAACTGAGCCTGTCAGTGACAATATCCGTACAGTCCGGTCCGTTCGTCTATGAGTATCGCATGGCGGGCCTAGGGGGTTGGTAAAAGTCAGACCCCCAAAAGCGGTACAAGTCGTGTCGGAGCGTAGCCCAGAACGCCCTGAGATACTACTGGAATACCTACCAGTAAATCTCCTGCCTCGGCCGAGGGCTTTGCGTAATGGCTCTCCTAGACACAGCGCGACCTCACCCCCAATACCGGGAGAGACGAACCCCTGCAGATCTGCTCACTGCCTCCATGTGGCTCGGGACTGTACCCAACTAAAACCTGTTTGCACGACTCCTTTGAGCCGTGGTAGGGTAGTAATCAAAGCACAGTGGGAACTCACACGAGACGAATGACGATCTCAGGTCGATGAACTAACCTGTACACATGTCACCAGGGAACTGCTATCTGACATCTGGTACAAGACCAACTAGCAGGTTCCCGGCGAGTCCTGTCCGGTGTACTCATAACCCAATGAGCACCTGTATACATCTTAGGTGAACCAACTGACACCAGTGGCTTGTGAGACCGGCCACCGCCCCTCGTCGGGGTCTCGACTGTATACACTAGCCTACTAATGGAGTATCGATGCCCAGTCTCGAAACTCCCACGACTAGGGACCTTTTAAGGATGTGCTTATAGACTACCAGCTCCCACGTATATGATCGCCATCATACTGCTGGTCGTCAAGCAAGAATCCTAGGGGCTCTATCAACGTGTAATAGCGACATGTCAGGTCACCCAAAGCAGTACACGATGATAAAGATAAACCAGATAGCATACTATCATCTCGAGTAAGACTGTCCTACCGGGATAGGTCCTCCCTCAATCATTGCAATCACGTGCCTGTGATCCAATAATTGACTCTGAGGGCACTAACTCCAACAATCTCCCACTTGCACTCAAGGCTAATTATTGCGATGTCGCATACTCACAGCCCATGTGATACCGAACACCCAACTCCTCTACTAGTCAGTCTCACAAAACCCGTTTGCGAAACTATTGCGTTCGAGGAATAGCCTCAGTGAGTGGATCCGCTGTGATGTTTCTTTCTATGTCTCTCTATATCTCATGTTCGCGGAGAAAACCATCTCCCGAAATGAGCAATACCTGTCTTAGAATGTCTGGATGTCTGATGGGACCTAGCTCATTAATGAACTCCAAATCCAAACTCCTTAGATTGTATCATCAACTGAAACTAATCAGTATCCTGCGCCATGCCTCCCTCAGTATTGCCTTGGACCACCTGTCCAAAATACAGTCCCTCACCAGAGGGAGAACAATAACTCTGACAACCTGCTTGTCGTCCATGTCACCTTGGAAGCCTGGAGTGATAACCGTCTCCTAAAAGAGGCAGCCGTTATCATATCCCTAGAACAATCACTTATGTTCTAAAACTGCTTCCGACTGTTCCTCCAGGATTGGATCAATATCAACTTATTGCATCTAGTGCAAGAACAACATCTGGTGTGGTACTTGACATCAATTGCCTAAGCAAGTGATCTGTCAATCATGCGTATCCCTCTCCACTTTAGTCTGTAAGACACCTTTAGAGAGGGTGACTCCATTACCTGCAGGTACACTACCATGCCAGGAGTCGTCCATTCTAAATACTCTTAGAATGCTGTCAAAGTACCCTGATTGGGAAACCACCCAAATCTAGATCTAAAACCATAGATCTAGTAACCAGTATGTCTGATATAATATCCAAGTCCCTTATGGAGAAACTACTGTGTGACGACCAAAGTATAACCGATCGTAGTATAGGAATATCACTTCCTACTACCTTCTCAACAGATCCATCCCCTATTCTGATGACGTCAAACCCATGACTGTCACATCAGAAACAGATGATCTAACTCCGTTATATCTGCTTTAGTCTATAAATAGACATAAGCCTGATGTCCACCAATGCTTCCGCTGCTCCCACTGACTACGACAACCCTCTGCCAGAGTCATATAGACGTGTACTTCTAAATCTAGTTTAGAACGACGCTATACTCATCCTCCTGCCGGGTCTCGCAGCCTGGAACAACAACAATGGCAAGTGTGGGTAAACAAGAACTTCCCTGTCACCGTCCTTGAGGCTACCGGAGTACCTCTCGGGTGTCTGAAGTTACCCACCTTATCTGCGGAGTGGCCAATGGAATGTCAAATCAGATTGAATCTTTAGGTTCCTTATCAAATCTTCAGTAATCGTTTGCGGTTCTGGAATCACTTCCAGTTCTACCATACTCCCACTTCTGTTTTTGAAAAAATCCATTTTTAATAAAACTGTGGCGAGTTTAGAACAATATTTCTATTGATCTGCCAGATGGTAGAAAGTCAACCCTCGTCATAGCCTGGGTCAACCCACAAACAGCCATTAGAGAAACGTGCCTTGAGTTATCCGGAGTCTGGTTTTAAGCATAAGCCGGACAACTCCCCGTACCTTAACAATGTTAAGATATGAACTGTTCTATATCCAATATAGAACCAGAGGCACTGATTTAATTGAACCAGATTCAAATCATGCAGCTGTCTCCAGTGCATGTCAACTAAATGGAAGGAGGCCGATCAGCGTTACTCAACTTAGGAACGCTTCCAATTATGAGTATCTTGAAAGAGAAGCAATCTGTCTTCATCATTACTATCAACTGAATACCATACACAAGTATCTACATCTTCGATCTCTTTGAAGAATCCCGATACTTGCTACACCTGGTTCTCTACTCTATTCAAATACCTATAACTCCTCAAAACTTAGACCCTGTGTTTCCACGAAGCACATGTCTAAGAACTAGAGAAGTTAAAAGTAAACAGAATATAGTATGAGGACCAACCCCTCTGTCCTAATGGACACTGGACAACATACAATACTCTGTATAAGTCCGCTGAGTCTAACAACTCTTTCACTGTGTGTCGTAGGTCGAAAACTGTACTTATGGTTAAGAAGAATTACACCGCTGTTTAATGCTCCTTACCTAACCATCCACTGATATAGGTAAATGTCATCGACATAATATCAAAAGGCATATCTCACTCTATGAAAATAGACGTACAGATATATCAATTTGAAATTGGTGCATAACCGCGGATATTCAAAACCAAATAATTGCCGACCGGCAAACAACCCAGGTGACTTCCTCAAATATCACCGATTACAATGAATCCCGATATAATGAGGATGATCACCCAATTC
This sequence comes from Agapanthus africanus, assembly GCA_030015575.1. Lineage (NCBI taxonomy): Eukaryota > Viridiplantae > Streptophyta > Magnoliopsida > Asparagales > Amaryllidaceae > Agapanthus > Agapanthus africanus. Next base: position 116,692,896 of record CM057343.1, read on the forward strand.
CCAATAACTTACTCCCACTCATCATCTGTAAAACCATACAGATGTGAGAATCATACCTGGTAAATACATACCCTGGAATAAGTGTCTAATCGGGAAATCAGTTTTCTTTTAACAGTACACAGTGAAACTGAAACATTGTAATGTTTCGATGGGGTATCCTGGTATTCCTAGTAATGCCTCTACCATCATCCAGATTCACAACTATAACCGTATATCTCTTTGCCATCTGTCCAAATCCCTTTATATGTCTTTAGTCAATACCGTCTGCACACCCCTTTAGGCCAAATGGTTTTCTTCCTTCCCTACCGTTCGGCACCAGCCTATGGTTTGGAAGAAGACTATCCAAAAAGCATAAGGGGTGGACTGTCCTAATCCTAGGAGCACTCGCAACGCGAGAGAAGGTGAAGATAAAAGACACCTGAATGTACTTTATTCTTATTTCTCCTGAACCAGAATCCATCCCCGAACTGGAACTAGTTCCTTTCGAGTTCGTATATAACCATACGATGGAGTATCCAATAAAATGGGATCTTCGTAGTGATACGGAGTGTCCTGGAGAAATACAAAGGTGATTTAGGATTGGCGAAGAAATACTTGGTTTGGTCGTGAATATCAGTCGCAATTTACTTTGCCCTCTTACTAATCCCTTTCTTTGTCTGAACTTAATACCTTCTGTACACCGTTTAGGTTAACTGGTTTTCTTCATTCCCTACCGGTCGGCACCAGCCTATGGTTTGGAAGAAGACTACCCAATTTACGTAATAGGTGTACTACTCCTAAACCAAGGAGTACTCGCAACGAGAGAAGGTGAAATGAAAAGACAACTGAATAATCCTATTCGTTTTCTCCAGAACCAGAAACCATCCTCGAAGTCCTTCGAGTTCGTATATAACCATACGATGGTTTTGTCCAATGGAAGTGGACGTTCGTAGTAATACGGGGTGTCCTGGAGAAAAGGGTAAAAGCAGGAGTGGCAATGAGGTCTGCAACTCTGACAATCCAAAAGCCAGTGTTAAGAAGGTTCAGTCAACTTGGTCACTGAGTCAAAGTCCAGGGTCGGGTCAATGGTCGCTGCCAGAGAGAGAGAAAAGAAACACTCAGCGTGCACTCTATCCTAGATCAGAATGGTTATCACTTTGTCTAATCTGGAAACCTCCCACTGTACCTCAAATTCTCCTCCAAACCTGAAAGAAGAATTAGTCGGGATCACCCGAGGAGTAAACCAACTCATCAGTGGGAATCGGGATCCAACTCTCATCGCATGATAACGTGACGGAATCCACTCACGTCACCACACTCCAGAAGGTATGCGCATGCTTGGCAAGTTTCAGTTCTTTTGAAACTCCCGATAATTGTTTTTACCCCTAGGACCCAAGTGACCTTGACAATGCCAACAAATCAAAGAGTCCTAGTCAAGTTCTACCCGTCATTATCTTGATTGCATTAAACCCACCCGTACGAGTCCTTGACAATGCCAACAAGACCGCACGACTGTCCTAACCAATCCACTTATCCATGTGACAGAAAAGCATTACATAGCTACCGAACACTACGCCACGGCAATGCACGACAAACGCAGCACGAATACTAAGTAATACTAATCTGAAATGACGGAGGGCTACGACTGGTTTTTAGCGAAAAACCTTTAACGTAATGAACTTGATATCGTTGAAGGAACTGGATAACCTTTTAGAAAATATAGTGACGAAAACCTTTACTAAAGAGGTCACTCCCGGTGAAGGGATCTCGGCTCTTTCCCCGTAGAATGAGGTGCAGGATATTCCAACTGAATACCACAATGCAAAGCAAAAGTAATCGGCTATAGTGAAGTTAATGCCCTGACGCAAACTTCTGTCCAAGGGGTCACTCCCGGTGAAGGGATCTCGGCCCTTGCCTCGTCGACTGAGGAGCAGGATATTCCAAATGAATACCACGATGCAAAACAAAAGTGAACGTCCTTGCAATAACAGCTTTTTGAAAAAGTGTTCCAACAACATCAGAATAGGTTTGTTTAACTTGCATTGATCCGAATCAATGCAGTCCCATCAATTGATCACACCACAAAGAACGAAAATATACTGACGTACGTATATGCCATCCGCATTCGCCACTGGGTCCCGTCATCACCCGTTAGGTTAGCTAACTAACGGCAGAGCGGGGACTGGACTAGCGCGGGTGTAAAACATATACAACATCTACTAATATATATACCAATATATAGTATTTCGCTCAAGGCGTGAATAAAATGCAACATCACAGAAATGTACAGCATCACAGAACAATACAGATATCTGGAAGCCCCGGGTTTCACAGAGCCGCTGCTGAAACCCGACGTTCCCCTGGTCGTGTGGATAGCCTATGCAATGAAAACCTAGACCCCTACGGGCGCGGCAAGTCACCCGCCAAAACCTGAAGCGAGGCAGCCCCCTTCAGTACCGTGAATGGACCACCCAGCACTTCACGGAATCCGGTAACTTGGGCACCCCTCCTGGGTCAACCTGTACCCCCTACGAGTGCGGCGAATAGCCCGCCAATCCTGGACTGAAGCCCCCTCCGTCTCAATGCCCTGAGATGCGGGCCCGTTGCCCTCCAGAACCCGGCTATCCGTGCACCCCACCGCGGGGTAACCCTAGTACAGAAAGTAAAATATACATACACCGGGTACATCGACCGCAACCAGGTCGTGCCCCAAAAGAATAATACAAACAGGCAGTGACGGCAGTCCACATGTCGGACGCTCGCCCCGCAATATCAAATGTACATAATACACCAAAACTGTACTAGCATTGCATCCAGGCTATCCCCACGACCGATCCGCAACAACACAGCATAAACATAGAACATCAACGTGAAAATCACGTTCGCAAATCCGTCTAACCGGGCTATAGCAGTTAGACCGGATTTACCGATCGAGTGACATTCACGGTCGCAGATATAATGTAAATACTGTGAAAAATGTGTTTAAAATTTTCCGATTGACCAAAAATTAACAAGTGGGCCCCCAATCAAAACTGTAGCAGTCACAGAAAACCTGGGCCCAAATTTAATATTCCAAAACCCCTAATTTCATCCCATAAAACAACTGAAGAAAAACAACAAAGTGGGCCCACCATATTGCGGCGGAAGGGCGGCAGAAAGTGGGTTAGTGCCGCGCTTCCGCGCTCGAGGTCAGGGCTCACTGTATCGTTTTTTCCCAGTGTTCTTAGAACACCCTGCACATCATTCTGAGACCACCTGAAAAATTTTTAGACTCCAAAAAATTTCGACAGAAACTGATGTGCAATAAAAATACGGTTTTTGGAAATTTCGGACGATCGGAAACGCAAACACATCAAACGAAGCTAGGTAAGGTTAATGGCGTGGCTCTGATACCATGTTGCGCCACGGGAGCGCCCCGGCCGTCTTACTCGAGGCCAAATTGCGGAATCAAAATTTTTCCTTACTCGGAAACCGGCGCTACCGCGGACAAAGAAAACCCGGATCGTTTACCATTAACCTACGCTAGCTAACAAGAGATGGGGTGAGAAGTATACCGAGTGATCCGAGTCCTCCGGTCTTCTCTTCATCATCCCGATCTCCCGCGGAAAGTCTTTGCTCCACATCGTCGCCTCCTCGCCGGAAAGGGCACCACATCGCCTTCGTCTTTTACGGGCTCCCGCCTCAATACCGAGGCAACTCGAGCATGAAGCCGGCAACTCGACATGCTCAAGATATGCTGTAGAATGTAGTGTAGAAGATGGTTGTCTCACTTGGGGTTTGTAGTTGCCATGATGGAGGATTGGGGTTAGGAAAAATGGTGCTTTCATTTTTCCGAAACAAGAAGAAGAAGGAGATGAAGAATTCCTCACAAAACTAAGATGAACTCTCTCATTCTTTTTCTTTCTCTCTTTCTTTTTCTTCTTCTTCTTTTCTAAATGAGAAACTTATCATCTCCAAAAAGAGAAGGGTGGAGGAGGTAATAAGAAGTAAGAAGGAAGGTGAGTGTAGGGTGAAAAGAGGAGGTAACCACATCAAGAGACAAATAAACATTCAACCATGCTTTCCACTTTAAACCCATACCCTTTCTAATCAACATAAAGCAAGCATGGATGAAAGATATCATAATCAAACAATATGCAAAGAAAACCTCCACAAAGTGTTATTTGCAAACTTGCAAATAACCCCCTCCATCGGAAAAGTCCGGTCGGGAAAGAACAAAGGAAAACCGGCCGGAACGGAATGCAAACTGGCAACTCCAGAAAACTGGTCCCGTAATAAATTACAGGAAAAACCCCGACACTGTGCATACACACCCGCATCTGTATTCCGACCGGATACAGATGCAATGAGACAAAATCTACACTGTACTAAACTAGTACCGGCTTAAACCAAAGCCGGCTAGTAAAATCCGTTCGATCCTGATCCGTGCAATACCGCACGTATCTGATCGAACCCTGCCATATAACTATACGGCCATTAGTACAAAACTGTCCGATCCTGATCCGTGCAATACCGCACGTATCTGATCGGACCCTGCCATATCTCCATACGGCCTCTACAGCGTTTCGCCCGAAAGCTGAGTAACTGAAAATGTGGTGGACTCTAAAGACTCGTCAATACTATGGCTGTGGATTTAACCACTGGCACGTCAGAGGTATAAGCCAATACGTGACGGGCCACCAGCTATTGACCAAAAGGGACGTCGATGAGGAAGCTCACCCCGACACCCAACTGAGCCTGTCAGTGACAATATCCGTACAGTCCGGTCCGTTCGTCTATGAGTATCGCATGGCGGGCCTAGGGGGTTGGTAAAAGTCAGACCCCCAAAAGCGGTACAAGTCGTGTCGGAGCGTAGCCCAGAACGCCCTGAGATACTACTGGAATACCTACCAGTAAATCTCCTGCCTCGGCCGAGGGCTTTGCGTAATGGCTCTCCTAGACACAGCGCGACCTCACCCCCAATACCGGGAGAGACGAACCCCTGCAGATCCGCTCACTGCCTCCATGTGGCTCGGGACTGTACCCAACTAAAACCTGTTTGCACGACTCCTTTGAGCCGTGGTAGGGTAGTAATCAAAGCACAGTGGGAACTCACACGAGACGAATGACGATCTCAGGTCGATGAACTAACCTGTACACATGTCACCAGGGAACTGCTATCTGACATCTGGTACAAGACCAACTAGCAGGTTCCCGGCGAGTCCTGTCCGGTGTACTCATAACCCAATGAGCACCTGTATACATCTTAGGTGAACCAACTGACACCAGTGGCTTGTGAGACCGGCCACCGCCCCTCGTCGGGGTCTCGACTGTATACACTAGCCTACTAATGGAGTATCGATGCCCAGTCTCGAAACTCCCACGACTAGGGACCTTTTAAGGATGTGCTTATAGACTACCAGCTCCCACGTATATGATCGCCATCATACTGCTGGTCGTCAAGCAAGAATCCTAGGGGCTCTATCAACGTGTAATAGCGACATGTCAGGTCACCCAAAGCAGTACACGATGATAAAGATAAACCAGATAGCATACTATCATCTCGAGTAAGACTGTCCTACCGGGATAGGTCCTCCCTCAATCATTGCAATCACGTGCCTGTGATCCAATAATTGACTCTGAGGGCACTAACTCCAACAAAACCATACAGATGTGAGGATCGTACCTGGTAAATACATACCCTGGAGTAAGTATCTAATCGGGAAATCAGTTTTCCTTTAACATTACACAGTGAAACTGAAACATTGAAATGTTTCGATGGGGTATCCTGGTATTCCTAGTAATGCCTCTTCCAGATTCACGACTGTAACCGTATAGTTCTTTGCCACCTCTCCAAATCCCTTCATATGTCTTTAGTCTTTACCTTCTGCACACCCTTTTAGGCCAAATGGTTTTCTTCCTTCCCTACCGTTCGGCACCAGCCTATGGTTTGGAAGAAGACTATCCAATAAGCATAATGGGTGTACTGTCCCAATCCTAGGAACACTCGCAATGAGAGAGGGTGAAGATAAAAGACAACCGAATAAACCTTATTCCTATTTCTCCTGAACCAGAATCCATCCCCGAACTGGAACAAGTTCCATTCGAGTTCGTATATAACCATACGATGGAGTATCCAAATAAACTGTGGATCTTCGTAGTGATACGGAGTGTCCTGGAGAAATACAAAGGTTTTTTAGGATTGGCGAAGAAATACTTGGTTCGGTCGTGAATAGCAGTCGCAATTTACTTTGCCCTCTTACTAATCCCTTGTTTTGTCTGAACTTAATACCTTCTGTACACCGTTTAGGCTAACTGGTTTTCTTCATTCCCTACCGGTCGGCACCAGCCTATGGTTTGGAAGAAGACTATCCAATTTGCGTAATAGGTGTACTACTCCTAAACCAAGGAATACTCGCAACCTGAGAGAGGGTAAAAGGAAAAGACAACTGAATAATCCTATCCGTTTTCTCCAGAACCGGAAACCATCCTCGAATAAATTCTTTCGAGTTCGTATCTAACCATACGATGGTTTTGTCCAATGGAAGTGGACGTTCGTAGTAAAACGGGGTGTCCTGGAGAAAAGGGTAAAAGTAGGAGTGGCAATGAGGTCTGCAACTCTGACAATCCAAAAGCCGGTGTTTAAGAAGGTTCGGTCAACTTGGTCACTGAGTCAAAGTCTTAGGGTCGGGTCAATGGTCGCTGCCAAAGAGAGAGAGAAAAGAAACACTCAGCGTGCACTCTAACCTAGATCAGAATGGTTACCAATTTATCTAATCTGGAATCCTCCCACTGTACCTCAAATTCTCCTCCAAACCTAAAAGAAGAATTAGTCGGGGTCACCCGAGGAGTAAACTAACTCATCAGTGGGAATCGGGATCCAACTATCATCGCATGACAATGTGACGGAATCCGCTCACGGTATCATACTCCAGAAGGTATGCGCATATCTGGCAAGTTTCAGTTCTTTTGAAACTCCCGATGTGATTTCTGCCCCATGCTCTTATGACCTTGGCGTGAGGTCAAAATATCATAAGTCACATGTCAAGTTCTGCCCGTCATTATCCAGGTTAATTTGAATCCACCCGTACATACCCTTGACGTAGGCCAAAATAGTAGTACGACTGTCCCAAACCAACGCATCTATCTATGCAACAGATAAATACCCGGCAGCTACCAATCACTATGCCTTGGCGTGAGGTCAAAATACATAGCTTGAATACTACCGAATATTTAACTGAAATGACGGAGGGCTACGAATGGTTTCTGGCGAAAACCTTTAACGTAATGAACTTGATATCGTCGAAGGAACGTATAGCTTTTTTTAAAAAATATAGTGACGAAAACCGTTGCTAAAGAGGTCACTCCCGGTGAAGGGATCTCGGCTCTTTCCCCGTAGAATGGGGTGCAGGATATTCCAAATGAATACCACGGCGCAAAGCAAAAGTAATCGGCTATAATGAAGTTAATGCCCTGACGCAAACTTTTGTCCAAGGGGTCACTCCCGGTGAAGGGATCTCGTCCCTTGCCTCGTCGACTGAGGAGCAGGATATTCCAATGAATACCACGATGCAAAACAAAAGTAAACGTCCTTGCAATAACAGCTTTTTGAAAAGTGTTCCAACAACATCAGATTAGGTTTGTTTTTAACTTGCATTGATCCGAATCAATGCAGTCCCATCAATTGATCACACCAAAATGAACGAAAATATACTGATGTACGTATATGCCATCCGCATTCGCCACTGGGTCCCGTCATTACCCGTTAGGTTAGCTTACTAACGACAGAGCGGGGACTGGACTAGCGCGGATGCAAAACATATACTACATCTACTAATATATATACCAATATATTATATTCGCTCAAGGCGTGAATAAAATGCAACATCACAGAAAATGTACAGCATCACAGAAACAATACAGATATCTGGGATCCCCGGGTTTCACAGAGCCGCTGAAACCCGACGTTCCCCTGGTCGTGTGGATAGCCTGTGCAATGAAATCCTAGACCCCTACGGGCGCGGCAAGTCACCCGCCAAAACCTGAAGCGAGGCAGCCCCCTTCAGCGCCGTGAATGGACCACCCAGCACTTCACGGAATCCGGCAACTTGGGCACCCCTCCTGGGTCAACCTGTACCCCCTACGAGTGCGGCGAATAGCCCGCCAATCCTAGAGTGAAGCCCCCTCCGTCTCAATGCCATGAGATGCGGGCTTGTTGCCCTCCAGAACCCGGCTATCCGTGCACCCCTCCGCGGGGCAATCCTAGTACAGAAAGTAAAATATACATACAACGGGTACATCGACCGCAACCAGGTCGTGCCCCAAAATAATAATACAAACAGGCAGTGACGGCAGTCCACATGTCGGACGCTCGCCCCGCAATATCAAATGTACATAATACAACAGCACAGTACTAGCATTGCATCCAGGCTATCCCCCACGACCGATCCGCAACATCACAGCAAATACATAGAACATCAACGTGAAAGTCACGTTCGCAAATCCGTCTAACCGGGCTATAGCAGTTAGACCGGATTTACCGATCGAGTGACATTCACAGTCGCAGATATAATGTAAATACTGTGAAAAATGTGTTTAAAATATCCGATTGATCAAACTTTAACAAGTGGGCCCACAAAGAATACTGTAGCAGTTAAAGAAAACCTGGACCCAATTTTAATATCCCAAAACCCCTAATTTAAGCCTAGAAGCCCACTGTAAAAACCCAACCCACTGATCCCTGTAGACTGCGGCGGAAGCGCGGCCAAACGTGGGTTTTGGCCGCCCTTCCGCGGTCAAGTAAGAAGATTAGTGCGTCGAATTTGAACAGTGTTCTTAGAATTTCTAGCACAGTACTTTTATGCAACCTGAAAAATTTTTGGAGACAGAAAAATTTCAACAGAAACTGTCGTGGGTGTATTGGGGTTTTCGGACATTTCGATCGATCGGAACAGAAAAACACATTACACAAAGCTAGACTAAGTTAATGGCGTGGCTCTGATACCACTGTAAGTGCACGGCGGCGCCCCGGCCGTCAATCCGACGCCGGAATGCGGAAGCGGTGAAAAACTAAAATTTTGCGGACTTAGCAAACCGGCACCACCGCACACTAAACACCCGGATCGTTACCATTAACTAGTCTAAGCTAACAAGAAGATGGGTTAGAGATATACCGACGATCCAAGTCCTCCGGTCTTCTCGCCATCGTCCGGATCTCCTGCGGAAAAGTCCCGTCTCCTCCTCGTCGCCGGAAGTGCACCACATCGCCTACTTTGTTTACGGGCTCCCACCTCAATGCCGAGGCAACTCGGGCACGAAGCCGGCTACTCGACGTGCCCAAGAATCGCTGTAGAATGTGTAGTAGAAGAAGTCTCATTTGGGGTTTATGGAGATGCCATTGTGGTGGAGGAAAAGAGAGCTTGGAGAGAGGTGGGGAAAGGTATAGCATGCAAAGAAAAAGAGAGTAACATTTTTCTCATTTCTAATGAAATGAACCCCCTTGCCATGGAATGGCCGGCCCCCCTCCCAATTAGGTGTGATTGGAGAGAGAGAGAGAGTGGCTTCAACAATGATGCAAAGAGAAATGATGGCTTGTAAAGCCCAACACTCAACAACCATCTCCTCTCCCATCATCACAACCAAAGTCAAGGTAAGGTGCAACCATGATGGCAAAAAGTCAAGCCATGATCAACTAGAGAAAGTCAAGGTAAGGGGAGCCATCATGATACAAGGAAATATGCAAAGACCCCCCTCCACAATTGCCTATTTGCAACAATGCAAATAAGCCCTCCTCCACCAAACTTCGGCCAATGAACGGAACAATGGAAATTGGCCGAAACGGAAAGCAAACTGGCAACTCCAGAAAACTGGTCCCGTAATAAATTACGGGAAAACCCCGATACTGTGCATACACACCCGCATCTGTATTTCGACCGAAATACAAATGCAATGAGACAAAGTCTACACTGTACTATACTAGGTCCGGCTTATACCAAAACCGGCTAGTAATATCTGTTCGATCCTGATCCGTGCAATACCGCACGTATCTGATCAAACCCTGCCATATAACCATACGGCCTATAGTACAAACTGTCCGATCCTGATCCGTGCAATACCGCACGTATCTGATCGGACCTTGCCATATCTCCATACGGCCTCTACAACCTTTCGCCCGAAAGCTGAGTAACTGAAAATGTGGTGGACTCTAAAGACTCGTCAATACTATGGCTGTGGATTTAACCACTAGCACGTCAGAGGTATATGCCAATACGTGACGGGCCACCAGCTATTGACCAAAAGGGACGTCGATGAGGAAGCTCACCCCGACACCCAACTGAGCCTGTCAGTGACAATATCCGTGCAGTCCGGTCCGTTCGTCTATGAGCATCGCATGGCGGGCCTAGGGGGTTGGTAAAAGTCAGACCCCCAAAAGCGGTACAAGTCGTGTCGGAGTGTAGCCCAGAACACCCTGAGATACTACTGGAATACCTACCAGTAAATCTCCTTGCCTTGGCCAAGGACTTTGTGTAATGGCTCTCCTAGACACAGCACGACCTCACCCCCAATACCGGGAGAGACGAACCCCTGAAGATACGCTCACTGCCTCCATGTGGCTCGGGACTGTACCCAACTAAAACCTGTTTGCACGACTCCTTTGAGCCGTGGTAGGGTAGTAATCAAAGTACAGTGGGAACTCACACGAGATAAATGACGATCCCCAGGTCGATGAACTAACCAGCACACATGTCACCAGGGAACTGCCATCTGACGTCTGGTATATGACCAACTAGCATGTTCCCGGCGAGTCCTGTCCGGTGTACTCATAACCCAATGAGCACCTGTATACATCTTAGGTGATCCAACTGACACCAGTGGCTTGTGAGACCGGCCACCGCCCCTCGTCGGGGTCTCGACTGTATACACTAGTCTACTAATGGAGTATCGATGCCCAGTCTCGAAACTCCCACGACTAGGGACCTTTTAAGGATAAGCTTATAGACCCCCCAGCTCCCACTTATATGATCGCCCTCATACTGCTGGTGGTCAAGCAAGAATCCTAGGGGCTCTATCAACGTGTAATAGCGACGTGTCAGGTCACCTAAAACAGTACACGATGATAAAGGTAAACCAGATAGCATACTATCATCTCGAGTAAGACTGTCCTACCGGGATAGGTCCTCCCTCAATCATTGCAATCACGTACCTGTGATCCAATAATTGACTCTGAGGGCACTATCTCCAACATGACGTACTTATGATTAAACCCACTGCCAGCATATTGACGAGTCTTTAGTGTCCCAGACAGAGGGTTTCCCTTCTTCGGGCGAAACGTTGTAGAGGACGTATGGTTTTATGGCAGGGTTCGATCACATACATGTACTTGTGCACGGATGATGTTCTGATGGATAATACCAGTGGGCTTTGGTTTAAGCCGGATCCTAGTATTATATTGTTGGATTATTTTCGTCTCATTGTATTCGTATTCTTTCGGAATACGGATGCGGCTATCTATATACGGATGAGGGGTATTCTTGTAATTCTAATACAAGATTGCTTTAGTAGATGCCATTTCTTTTTGTTATAAACATTTAGGTTAAATGTTTATTTGTGTGGAGAGTGTGACTCATTGTTGTGGGTCATTGTTCTAGCATGTTCACCTTGTGACTCATGATCATGAGTCATATAGTGAGTCATGGTGGCATGATGACTAGTTTGGAGTGTTGTGAGATATTTGTGTGAGGAAGTGGCAGATCTTTTCATGTGAAGTTTTTTCTTTAGTTTCTTGCTCACAACAAACTCCCAAAACACTCAAATGAAAAGATCAGACACAATTCTTTTCTTCACTAGCTTTCTTCTTTGCTTCACACTTTCCCCTCTTGGCATCTTCTTCAACCTCCGCCCTATATGTCTCATGTGATGAGAAACCTAGGGTGTATTGAGACAAAGTAATTACAAACACTCTCTACTTCTTCTTAGATATCTAGGTTAGCAAACTAGATACTCGAGTTGCTTCGGTTTTGAGGTCGAGGCCCGTATTACTAACTCTCAAGGTGGATCTTGTTCGATGTGGGGAGACCGGAGATCAAATATGATCGAGGAAGCCGCAAGGAGCTTAGGACAGAGGTTGAAGATCGAAGGACACGGATCATTCGGTATAACATCTCTAAACTACTTTTCAAATAGCTAGTTTAGGGTTAATGGTCGATCCGGGGAATTAGGTTCCGTTAGCATCGGTTTTTTAATGTTTTCGTTTCGCATTTGGCCACGGATTGATGTTCGGGGTGCTGGAGTAACCCAACATAGTATCAAATCCCACCTATTAACCTCATACTTGTTGTTTTAGATGAAGTTAAATTATCGAAACTGAAACAACTCCGAAACAATACCAACTAGTATTCTAGTTTCTGTCGAATTTAATTTAGTCTTCAAAATTTGTTTAAGCAACTGCAGAAGACTACTCTGGCGACAGCTAGAACACACACCAAATACGAGCCCAATCTACCTGATATGGACCAGCCACATTGATGAAAAAACCGATATGGCCGGTTTTATATTGGAGTGAGGACTTGGAATTTGTAGTGTGCTTTAGTCACTGGAATATTGGTTAAGTGGTATTGCTTCTTTTGCTCAGTTTTGATATGGCATTATCTATTTGTTTGGGGGCAACTCGGGGTGTTTTCAAAGTCGATATTTCTAACACTTTTTAAAGTTTTACAGTACATGCATTACTATCTTCCACCGTGAATGTCATTAGAGCGGTACAACTTATCTAATTGCTATAGTTCTTTAGACGGGTTTCCAAACGTGACATTCATGTTGATGTTCTATGTTGTGCTGTGTTGTGGCTGAATCGTCGTGGTGGATAGCTTGGGTAAATTATTAGTACAGTTTAGTTTCATTTGTATATTTGATATCGCGGGGCGAGCGTCCGACATGTGGACAGCCATCACTGCATGTTTGTATATTATTTGTTTGGGGCACGACCGGGTTGAGGTCGATGTAACAGTTGTACATATTTTACTTTTCTATACTAGGATTACCCCGCGGCGGAGAGCACGAATAGCCGGGTTCTAAAGGGCAACGGGTTCGCATCTCATGGCGTTGAGACAGAAGGGGACTCACTATAGAATTGGCGGACTATTCGCCGCACTCGTATGGGGTACAGGTTGACCTAAGGAGGGGTGCTTAAGTTACTGTAGGGTTCCTAGGCACTCTCAAGAGGTCTCACAAGGCATCAACCATGCCAATTTCAAATTTTAAGGGTGCCGAGAAACCCTAATACGGATCGTTGGCTAGAAATTTAGGCGAAAACAAAAACTAGTAAACAACTTTACTAAGAGAACGGATATAAAACCTTTGTAGATCCGGTCCTTCATCTCCATAGCTCCGCAACGAGGTCTCCTCGCTGTCCAAATGGAATCCCGGGCTCTAGCATCGGCTTCAACGGAGAAATGGGCGGGCAAGGTCGTCGGCTTCGTGCCGAAGATGATCTACGTCGAAGCATCGCTAGATCAAGCTCCAACTTCACCAAGTCAAGAAACTTGTGAAGAAAACACACTCTACTACTTGGCAAGAGGTAGAGGATGAAGAAATAGGAAGTGGGTAGACTTTAGAATTGGATTTCTCACTCTTTTTCATCAATCACCATTGATGGTCCAAGGTTTTCTTCTTTGAAGAAAATGAAGAAGAAGAAGATGATATTATGATAAGTATTTTGTAAAATGAAAATAATAAGAATACTTAACATCTCTCAACCATGGTCAAGTGTAGAGAATAAATCATGGTTAGTGGGAATGGTTAGGGTTAAGCATGGAGACAAAATGGTCACTTGGTCAAAGCTTCATGAAGCTTTAACTAGAAAACAAATTAAGCCACCATTTTCCTTTATGCTTATTATTTTTCCAAAAAGAATAAATAGAGAAATAAATGAAAAAGAAAACAAAACCCCAATCATAAGTTTAACCATGGTTTAATTCTTTACACTTAACCAAGCTAACATGTATCATCAAACATGATACAAACATCTGCACAAAAAGTATATCACATATACAACTTGTACATCCAAGTGAGAAAATCCATTTAAAGTGAACCAATACTAGTTAATGCAAAGTAATATATCAAATATATAATTATACATTAAATCATTAAATCAACACTTGATTTAACGATCCGGTCATATCGCATATAATCGACTAGTATCTACAGTAACAACTTATCGAATCAACACTTGATCCGATAACCCGGCTATATCTCATATAACCGATCAATGTCACATATCGTGAGAATCGAATACAGTATCACATATTGGTATCATTCTCGGTCCCGCACATATCTCATATGCGCTCCTATTTCGTTTCGCTTGAGCCAGGAAACCTCTGTGTAGGACTCTAAAGACTCGTCAATACGCCGGCAGCAGATGATGATCATATCAAACACCCACAAGCCGCAAGCGGTCTGCTAAACGTAACGGCCACCCGGGTATTGAGCGATCAGAAGAACGACGAGCAAGCCCGCTCACACTCCAGTGAATCCAACCAGTAACACTACCGTCCAGTCCGGTCTGATCGTCTGATATGTCGCATATCTCGCCTAGGGGTGGTAAACGTCAGACCCCAATAGCTCGATAAGTCATGTCGATATGAGGTCTATAACAGTTCGAGAAACTACTGGTAACACTTACCAGTAAATCTCAGCAACCCTAGCCAGGGATTTCCGGTTATAGCCAATCGAACACAGCGCAACATCAACTCCGTATACCGGGAGAGACGAATCCCCTCCTATCGCTCATTGCCTCCATGTGACTCGGGACTGTACCCAAAAACCACCGTTTTGCACGCCCTCTTGGACGTGGTAAGGTGGAAATCAAAGCACAGTGGGAACCACACAAGACTCTATGACGATCTCGGGTCAACAGACTACTCTGTACCAGTGTCACCAGAGAACTGCCATCTGACGTAAGGTATAATACCATCTGGGAGTTCTCGACGAGTCCGTCCAGTGTACCCAGTCTCTACTGAGCACCCGTATATCATCTCTGATGTCAAACACCAATGGATATAGGATCATCCATCGCCCATCTGTATGGGTCGAGAAGGTACACGCTAGTCTACTCTGGTATATCGATGCCCCGTCTCGATATACCCACGACTAGGGACTTTGAAGGATGTACTTATGGACTACCATGTCCCCACTAGTATGATCTGCATCATAGTCCAGGTAGTCAAGTACACATCCTAAGGGCTTTACCAACATGTAACAGAGAGACAATCAGTATACACGTTAAGGTAAAGAGTAACCAGATAGCATACTATCATGTCGAGCAAGAAAGTCCTCCCTATATATGTCCCAGCATCCACTACAATATACATCCTATGTATAGTAATGGCCTCTAGGGCATACATATAACTAACAATCTCCCACTTGCACCAGGGCCATCTGATAGCAGTGGTTGTAGTATCTCATACTCAACCATCCCATAAAGATCTCTCTCTGGGAACAGGCCTTTGTGAGTGGATCCGCTGTGTTGTCCTCTGAGTCTTCTCTCCAAACCTCGATCTCCTTAGAGATCAACTATCTCCATGATCAGGTGATACTGCCTTAGAATATGTCTGGATCACTGATGGGACCGGGGTTCCTGGCATAAGCCACAACTCCATTGTCTCACAATGGTTGGAACGTAGTTCATCTCATGAACCAATATACACCCAAACATTCTCTTTGGTAGCATCTTAAGTAGCGCTGTATCCTGCCTTTATCGTCTAGTATGCCACGGTATTTAGCTTGGAACCCTTCCAACATACCGTCCCTTTACTGAGGGTTAAGACAATGCCTGTGACTGACATTCAGTCGTCTTTATCACCCTGGAACCCTTCCAGTGATTCTCCCCAGGATCGATTGATACCATCTCACTATAACTAGTGAGAATCCTAACATCCAATTAAATCTATCTCATGGATCCAAAACTTAGGATTTAGGAGGTATCATTTTGATCCTTTGTGGAGAATCATTGTGATAAGCGGAGATTGATCAAGCGTAGCATAGGAAACTCTTTCCCTATCAAGAGTATGTCATCCACGTACTTTACGAGGATCGTTACTATACTCCCTACTACTTTTTTGTTTATACAAGGTTCGTCTCCCATTTTGATGATGTCAAACTCTTTGACTAATACATCAAAACAGATGTTCCAACTCCGCGATGCCTGCTTTATCACATAAAACATCTTGCACACGTTTCCGCTGCTCCCACTATCTATGAGCCACTCTGGCTGTGTACTTATAGACGCTCTATTCTAAAACATCATTTAGAAAAGCTGTCATGACACCCAACCACCAGATATCGTAGTCATGGTATGTAGCCGTGGTAAGTAGGATCTGGACGGACTTAAGCATAGCTCCTTAGAAAAAGGTTTCCTCATGATCCACACCTGGTCATGATGCAAACCTTTAACAAGTCTAGCTTTGAAAGTCTCAACTTTTCCATCTACACCAAGTAATCTTCTCAAGATATACTTGCTCCTGATGGGGATTTAACCCTTCAGATATAGCAACCAAAGTCCATACTTTGTTGGTGTACATGGATTCCATCTCAGATCGCTAAGCATCCAGCCATTCTTACAGAGTCCCACTCCAGATGGCCAGCTGGAAACTAGTTGGGTCATCATCTCATGATGCAATCCTCGCTCCCACTGTCATTGAGAAACCGAAGTATCTCTCAGGCGGGTGAGGAACCTTACTAGATCAGCGGAGAGGCTGAGGTTCGTCGGTAACTATTGAATCCTTTGGTTCTTTCAAATCATCAGCTGCAGTTTGTATAGCTGGAACATTTCCAGTTCTACATTACAGACCTTGCCTCGAGCCTGTCCGGATTTTTCTTTTCAGACAAAGGCTGGACAACCCCAAATCTTAACCAACTTAAGATATGGGCTCTTCCCTTTCCATATCACATATGAAGCGGTAGGCAACTGATTTGATTTGAACCCTATTCAATAGGTATGCAACTTCTCAAGTGCATAACTCCCAATAAGGAAATAGGTAACTCAGTAGTACTCATCATAGAGCACACCTTATCATATAGGGTGTGATTGCTCCGCCCCGATATACCATCGTGCTATGGTGTATACGGAGGAGTAATGCTGAGAGAGAATCTCATTCTCCTTTAGAAAAGTCCAGGAATTCCGTGCTCAAGTATTCTCCTCCTTGATCTCATCAAAGGACATAATACTTATACCCGTATTTTGGTTCTCTACTTCTAACTTATATTCTGTGAATATCTCAAAAGGTTCGGACTTGTGTTTCAACAGGAACAAATGTCTGAATCTCGAGAGATCATCAGAGAATGTAACGAAGTACAAAGAACCAGTCCTGGCATATGTAGACAGGGGACCTTACATACATCATCATGTATCATCCCAAGAGTTTACTAACTCTTTCTCTGCTTCCAGTAAACAGAGCTATGGTCATCGTATCTTTGTGACATGACTGGTAAGTTTCACAAGATGTAAATTCAAACTGATTTAAATATGCATCTAAATGTAACTTCAGCTAGTCGGGTCGCATTGATATGACCTAGTCTACAATGCCTCAAGAAGGATTCGTTCAGTTCTGAACTCTTCCTCTTGTGTGTGTTCCGTATACTAAAGAACTGTAGTTTGATTTAGAACATTAATGCTTTTAGATAACGTGCCTGAACCGATCAACTTTTGATATAGGAAATGTTCAATACATTATCCAACTATACAAAATTTTATCATTTCTTTACTAATAAAGAGATAGATATGATTTTGTATATTAGGTTCGGTATCTAATAACATTCGTTCAGAATCAATGTATTTGGAATACAGGGTGACAGTGACCAACAGACTTGGCTGCAACACTTGCCCCGTTTTCTGCCTCATGAAACTTATCACCCGTTCTCAGTTCTTTACCTATCTGTAGCCCATGTAACAAATTACATATACGGGATCCTGATCCGGTATCAAATACCCAGGACGTAAAGAATACTGAGAAACAGTTCTGTATAATGAACACACCCGAAGATGATGCATCAGCATGCACTTTCTTCGTTTGGGCGGCACGGGAAATCTGGTATTCCCCAATTTCCTGCTCTGTCTTATAACAATTATAAGTTGGAGCGGGACCAACGTTCCCCAGCTCAGTATAACAAGCAGGTTCGGTCAATAATCCGTATTATTATCTTGATTAAGGCGTGATATGGTCGCTACCAGGAGAGAGAGAGAAGAAAACACTCAGCGTGCGCTCTTGCAAGAATAGATTGGTTATTATTTTATCTAATCAGGATGGCTCCCACTGCTTTTTATCAAATCTTCCTTCAAACCCTAAAAGGAAAGACTAGCCGGGAATAATTACACACTACAAGTTCGCCAATCTTTCAGCCAGGCCAGTGTCGGTACTTTGAGGGAGGTCCCCCGTGCTTTCGCACGAACCTAATTAATGTAAACCTCGTTTTCCCAGAGGCGTAACCCCGTTGACACCTTTCTAGACACCTACTTGATCGGCTAATTGTAATGTGTAAAACTCTCCCAGGAGTAAAAATTACTCGCAGCGGGTATCGGGATCCAACTATCTCATAGAAGGTATGCAATCTCATTGCAAATTTCAACACTTGAAATTCCCGATAATTTTGCCCCTAGCACCCTATGACCTTGACGGAGGTCAACAAACCATAGGCTACTAGTCAAGTTCAACCCGTCATTTCTTGATCGAATTAAACCCACCCGCACGACCCTTGACGGAGGTCAACAAGGCCGCACGACTACCCTAATCCAATCTGCATCATATGCATAAGCAGATAAATACTAGTTAGCTACCGCACACTACGCCTTGGCGGAGGTCAACAAACGTAGCACGAATACTAAATAGGACTTATCTGAAATGATGGAGGGCTACCACAGGTTTTTCTGAAAACCTATTGCGTAATGAACTTGATATCGTTGTAGAATCAAATGATTTTTGAAATGGAGTGTTTTTGAGGCTTTTCTAGTTTTGCTAAAGGAGTCACTCCCGGTGAAGGGATCGTCGGTCCTTTCCTCGTCGAATGAGGTGCGGGATATATCATATATATCACTGTGCAAAGCAAAAACTCTTAAAAGCAATCAAAAGACAAACCGAGTGTGTAGCATCTGCCAGTTATTGCTAAAGGAGTCACTCCCGGTGAAGGGATCTCGGTCCTTTCCTCATCGAATAAGGTGCAGGATATATCACATATACCTCTGTGCAAAGCAAGAACTGTAGCTACCTGTTTTAATTTTGAAATTTGATTCTACAACATCTTAGGTTTCTTTTATTTCATTAATCTCATTAATGAAGTCCCATCATTTAAATACCTAAACATCACAGATAAATACGACGTACACTTATGCCATCCGCATTTGCCTCGATGTCCCCTCGTGCACCGTTAGGTTAAGTAACTAACGGCAGAGCGGGGCAGAGCTAGCGCGGGTGTAAAACATAAGTAACGCCTATATAATATATCATATATACTATATACTGTATCTATCACAGAACATCACATGATCACATCACAGATATCGCAGCAGAAGTGTCATATGAAATATTGGATATACTAGGACGTCCGTGTTTTCAATACTAGCCAGTATAAAACACGGATTCCACGGTCGCGATGAATAGCCAATCCCACACCCCTAGACCCCTACGAGAGCGGCAAGCAACCCTACCAATTCTGGAGTTAGGAGACCCGGACTCGACTCCTCGAGTTGGTCTCCCACTGGACTCCAGAACCCGGTTACTTGTGCTCCCCTCCTTGGGTCTATCCTAGTGCGGAAAAGTAAATAATATACAAAGGGCGACAACTTCCGCAACCTGGAAGTGCCCCAATAAAAGAATATTACATACAAGTTTTTACATGAATGAAAATGAAAAACACTCATCTCACATAAAAACCCCCGGCTATTCAAACACGACGATCCAATATAACATATCCAGCAACACATAACATCACATGTTATCAACGTAAGTAAATATGCGCATCCCAATTGTCGTTGACATATAGCAACGAAACCGGCGATATCATATATTACACTTACGGTCACAGAAAAGAACGTGTAAAACTACAACAGTTGGAATCCGCAACCACCTCAGACATCACATGCCTGACCAAATGAATTTCTTAGACATCGCATGCCTAACAATTATAAACCTCGCATTTTAGTCTCAAAATCGAAAACACTTTTCAATATCAAGTCGGGCAATTCAACAAGATTCCCGACATCCTGATCGAATGCTCGTCGCAAACTTCAGTAGACGGCTGCACCCCTGAGACCGTCGACGAAGTGCACCAAGGCGGAACACCGCTGCCGCGAGCACCCGAACGGATGCTTTCGGCGACGGGGTTCTCCTACAGTCACTTGGTCGGGGCTATGGAGCGAGGCTGTCTATTAAGTTTACCCGGCGAGTATCCGCGTACGCTACGTGATTGCGACGGACTTTTGATCACATCAAAATTCCGTGGCAACCGATCAAGTGAGACTAAACTGCTATGTTTATAACATTCATTCAGTTATCTCATAACTACTTGTGAATTCCAATTGTTGTATCACATTCCGGATAAATAGAAAATTTTAAACTTTCCGATCGAACAATCGAACACCCAAGTTTTCCCGAAACAGCTCAACACATGAAATAAGTCTAACAACATTCAGTTCGTGCCTCAGTACCAACGGTCCAGCCGTAGAAGGGTCAAGCCAACGCCTCACATGTGGCACGCCGTACTGCCCCAAATCCGAAGGTTCAAAGGGCAGTTCAAGACGGTCACATAATCGAGTTAAGGTTTGTTGTCTTCTAGAGGGTCCATCGAGTTACTTGCACTACTTAGAACGTCGTTAAACAACGGAAAGATCCAACACTTGGAAATTTCCCGACAAGGGAAAAGTTGGGTATTTATATCCGGTTGAACTTTTTAACATATTCATAAATTATCCGGAAAGCCAAAAAGACTTAAATAATCCGATCGATTCATCGAATCCCCAAAACAACCCCAGAAAATTCAACTCTTGAATAAATATTAAAAATTCCCAGAAAACTCAACACCTGAAAACATGAATTACTGTGCAAAAATTGAACAGTGATAACACTTATTGGCCGCGGAACCGCCGCAGAAGCCAAGCTACTGCCGCGGTTCCGCCGCACTGTAGCAGCTTTACTCAAAAAATTTTGCATCGTAATTCTTAGTTTTTCTTACTGAATTTTTAAAGAATTTTTAATCTGGAAAAAACCCAGTTTTTAGAAAAAGTCCAGAGAGCCGTTTTGAGTTGGGGTTTCGGGTCGATCGGATTTCAAACTCCGTCTAGACTTTGCCTAAGGCTCTAGCTAGGCTCTGATACCACTGTAGGGTTCCTAGACACTCTCAAGAGGTCTCACAAGGCATCAACCATGCCAATTTCAAATTTTAAGGGTGCCGAGAAACCCTAATACGGATCGTTGGCTAGAAGTTTAGGCCAAAACAAAAACTAGTAAACAACTTTACTAAGAGAACGGATATACAACCTTTGTAGATCCGGTCCTTCATCTCCATAGCTCCGCAACGAGGTCTCCTCGCTGTCCAAATGGAATCCCGGGCTCTAGCGTCGGCTTCAACGGAGAAATGGGAGGGCAAGGTCGTCGGCTTCGTGCCGAAGATGATCTACGTCGAAGCATTGCTAGATCAAGCTCCAACTTCACCAAGTCATGAAACTTGTGAAGAAAACACACTCTACTACTTGGCAAGAGGTAGAGGATGAAGAAATAGGAAGTGGGTAGACTTTAGAATTGGATTTCTCACTCTTTTTCATCAATCACCATTGATGGTCCAAGGTTTTCTTCTTTGAAGAAGAAGAAGATGATATTATGATAAGTATTTTGTAAAATGAAAATAATAAGAATACCTATCATCTCTCAACCATGTTCAAGTGTAGAGAATAAATCATGGTTAGTGGGAATGGTTAGGGTTAAGCATGGAGACAAAATGGTCACTTGGTCAAAGCTTCATGAAGCTTTAACTAGAAAACAAATTAAGCCACCATTTTCCTTTATGTTTATTATTTTTCCAAAAAGAATAAATAGAGAAATAAATGAAAAAGAAAACAAAACCCCAATCATAAGTTTAACCATGGTTTAATTCTTTACACTTAACCAAGCTAACATGTATCATCAAACATGATACAAACATTTGCACAAAAAGTATATCACATATACAACTTGTACATCCAAGTGAGAAAATCCATTTAAAGTGAACCAATACTAGTTAATGCAAAGTAATATATCAAATATATAATTATACATTAAATCATTAAATCAACACTTGATTTAACGATCCGGTCATATCGCATATAACCGACTAGTATCTACAGTAACAACTTATCGAATCAACACTTGATCCGATAACCCGGCTATATCTCATATAACCGATCAATGTCACATATCGCGATAATCGAATACAGTATCACATACTGGTATCATTCTCGGTCCCGCACATATCTCATATGCGCTCTTATTTCGTTTCGCTTGAGCCAGGAAACCTCTGTGTAGGACTCTAAAGACTCGTCAATACGCCGGCAGCAGATGATGATCATATCAAACACCCACAAGCCGCAAGCGGTCTGCTAAACGTAACGGCCACCCGGGTATTGAGCGATCAGAAGATCGACGAGCAAGCCCGCTCACACTCCAGTGAATCCAACCAGTAACACTACCGTACAGTCCGGTCTGATCGTGTGATATGTCGTATATCTCGCCTAGGGGTGGTAAACGTCAGACCCCAATAGCTCGATAAGTCGTGTCGATATGAGGTCTATAACAGATCGAGAAACTACTGGTAACACTTACCAGTAAATCTCAGCAACCCTGGCCAGGGATTTCCGGTTATAGCCAATCGAACACAGCGCAACATCAACTCCCTATACCGGGAGAGACGAATCCCCTCCTATCGCTCATTGCCTCCATGTGACTCGGGACTGTACCCAAAAACCACAGTTTTGCACGCCCTCTTGGACGTGGTAAGGTGGAAATCAAAGCACAGTGGGAACCACACAAGACTCTATGACGATCTCGGGTCAATAGACTACTCTGTACCAGTATCACCAGAGAACTGCCATCTGACGTAAGGTATAATACCATCTGGGAGTTCTCGGCGAGTCCGTCCAGTGTACCCAGTCTCTACTGAGCACCCGTATATCATCTCTGATGTCAAACACCAATGGATATGGGATCATCCATCGCCCATCTGTATGGGTCGAGAAGGTACACGCTAGTCTACTCTGGTATATCGATGCCCCGTCTCGATATACCCACGACTAGGGACTTTGAAGGATGTACTTATGGACTACCATGTCCCCACTAGTATGATCCGCATCATAGTCCAGGTAGTCAAGTACACATCCTAAGGGCTTTACCAACATGTAACAGAGAGACAATCAGTATACACGTTAAGGTAAAGAGTAACCAGATAGCCTACTATCATGTCGAGCAAGAAAGTCCTCCCTATATATGTCCCAGCATCCACTACAATATACATCCTATGTATAGTAATGGCCTCTAGGGCATACATATAACTAACAGTTACCGGATTCCGTGGAGTTTCGGGTGGCCCATTCACTTATATGAAGGGGGGTTTCCTCACTTCTGGTTTTGATAGGTAACTTTCCGCACTGGTAGGCGTCTAGGTTTTCATTAGACAGGCTATCCACACGACCCGGGGAACGTCGGGTTTCACTTGCGGCTCAAATTAAAGCCAGGGCTCCCAGATTATCAGTATTGTTCTGTGATGCTTATCTCTTGTCTGTGATGTTGCAAATATCATGCCTGCAACGATTATTATATATTGGTATATATATATTAGTAGATGTTGTATATGTTTTGCACCCGCGCTAGTCCAGCCCCCGCTCTGTCGTTACTTAAGTAACCTAACGGGTGATGACGGGGCCCAGTGGCAAATGCGGATGGCATATACGTACATCATATTTTCGTTCTTCTATGGTGTGATTAATTGATGTGACTATGTTGATTCTGATCAATGCAAGGAAAACAGACCTATATGATGTTGTTGGAACAATTTTCAAAAGCTGTTGTTACAAGGACGTTTTCTTTTATTTTGCACAGCGGTATTCGGTTATGAATATCCAGCACCTCAATCTACGAGGCAAGAGCCGAGATCCCTTCATCGAGAGTGACCTCTTGGGTAGAAGTTTGCGTCAGGGTAATATCTTCATTATAGTCGATTACTTTTTTCTTTGCAATGAGTTATTCAGTTGGGAATATCCTGCACCTCATTCAACGAGGAAAGAGCCGAGATCCCTTCACCGAGAGTGACCTCTTTGGCAATGGTTTTCGTCACTTTATATTTTTAAAGCTATCTGGTTCCTTCAACGATATCAAGTTCATTACGTTAAAGGTTTTTCGCCAAAAACCATTCTTATCCCTACGTCATTTCAGATGGGTAACACTTAGTATTCATGCTATGTATGTTGGCCTTCGTCATGGCATAGTGTATAGTAGCTATCTGTTACTTTTCTGTTGCATAGATAGATGCATTTGTTTGGGACAGTCGTACTACTATGTTGGCCTTCGTCAAGAGTATGTACGGGTGGGTTAAAATTAACCTGGACAATGACGGGTAGAACTTGACATGTGACTTATGATATGTTGGCCTTCGTCAAGGTCATAAGAGCATGGGGTATAAATCACATTGGGAGTTTCATACATACAAGAAACTTGCCAAGTATGGGCATACCTTCTGGAGTGTGATAACTTGAGTGGATTCCATCAAGTTATCATGCGATGATAGTTAGATCCCGATTCCAACAGATGAGATGGTTTACTCCACGGGTGATTTTAGATGATCCCGACTAATTCTTCCTTCAGGTTTGGAGGAGAATTTGAGGATACAGTGGGAGACATCCTGATTAGATAAAGTGATCAACCATTCTGATCTAGATTAGAGTGCACGCTGAGTGTTTCTTTTCTCTCTCTCTTTGGCAGCAACCATGGACCGAACCTAGACTAAAACTCATAAACCAAGTTAACCGAACATTCTTAAAAGACACTGGCTTTTGGATTATCAGAGTTGCATACTTCATTGCCACTCCTACTTTTACCCTTTGCTTTTCTCCAGAACATTCCGTATCACTACGAAGATCCACATTTATTGGATTTGACCATTGTATAGTTACATACGAACTCGAAGAAACTTGTTTCAGATTCGAGAATGGTTTCCATTTCTGGAAAAGATGAATAGGACTATTCAGTTGTCTTTTCCTTTTTCCTTCTCTCAGGTTGTGAGGGCTCCTAGGATTAGGAGAGGGTACACCTATTACGCTTGTTGGATAGTCCTCTTCCAAACCATAGGCAGGTGCCGAAAGGTGGGGAAGGAAGAAAACCAATTAGCCTAAGTGTGGTGTACAGAAGGTAATAAAGGGATTAGAAAGAGGGCAAAGTAAATTACGGCTACAATCATTCATGACCAAACCGCGTATATCATCACCACTCCTACTTCACCTTTGAATTTCACCAGAACACCCCGTATCACTATGAAGATTCTCATTTATTGGATAATCTATCGTATAGTCACATACGAACTCGAAGGAACATGTTGCAGTTCGAGAATGGATTCTGGTTCAGGAGAAATAGAATATGGATTATTCAGTTGTCTTTTATCTTTACCTTCTCTCAAGTTGTGAGTTCTTCTAGGATTAGGAAAGTACACCTATTGCGCTTGTTGGATAGTCTTCTTCCAAACCATAGGCTGGTGCCGAATGGTAGGGAAGGAAGAAAACCATTTAGCCTAAGGGTGGTATACAGAAGGTAATGAGTAAAGACAAATAAAGGGATTTAGAGAGATGGCAAGGAAATATACGGCCACGGTCATGAATCTAGGAGTACCTGGCTACCCCTTCGAAACATTTTCATGTTTCAGTTTCACTATTCGTTGTTAATTGAAAACTGATTTCCCAATTAGATCCTTGCTCCAGGGTATGTATTTACTACGTTTGATTCTCACATCTATATGGCTTTACAGATGATCAGTGGGAGTAAGTTATTGGGAATTTGGTGATTATATCCCCATTATATCGTAATTCGTTGTAATTGGTGATATTTGAGAAAATCACCTGGGGTTTTGCCTGACGGAAAATAATTGGTTTTGAATATCCGTTGTTATGCACCAATTTCAAACTGATATATCGGTACATTTATTTTATAAAGTGAGATATAACTTTTTGAAATTATGTCGATGACATTTACCTATATCAGTTGATGATTGGGTAAGAAACATTAAACAGCGGTGTAATTCTTCTTAACCATAGTACAGTTTACAACTTACGACGCACAGGGTTTGAGTTATTCAACTCAGGGGATTTATACAAAGTATTGTATGTTGTCCAGTGTCCATTAGGACAAAGGGGTTGGTGCTCGTACTATATTCTGTTTACTTGTGACTTCTCCAGTTTTAGATAAGTATCTCGTAGAAATACATGGTCCATGTTTTGAGAAGTTACAAGAAAAAAGTAGAGAACCATATGTCGCAAGTATCGGGATTCTTCAAGGTGATCGAAGATGTAGATACTTGTGTTTGGTATTCTGTTTATAGTAATGGTTTTGAGAACTTGCTTCTCTTTTAGGTTACTCATATTTGGATGTACTCCTAGTTGAGTAATGCCGATCGGCCTCCTTCCATTTAGTTGACATGCACTGGAGACAACTGCATGATTTGAATCTGGTTGCAATTAAATCAGTGCCTCTGTTTCAATATTGTATATAGATAGGTTCATATCTTAACGATGTTAAGGTATATGGAGTTTTTTGGTTTATGCTTAAAACCAGACTCTGGACATACTCAAGGCACGTTTCTGCAATGGCAGTTTGTGGGTTATCCCGAGCTATGACGAGGGTTAACTTTCTACCATCTGGAAGATCAATAGTGATATTGTTCTTGACTCACCACAGTTTTAGCAAAATAGATTTTGAGCTCTTGGGGGATTATGAGGTTTTGACGAATCGATCAAAAGGTTCGACATCTTTCGGATATCATATGATGGGATGCATTGCTTAGGAGACTCCAGACACGAGTATAGCCGTTGGAGCACAGTCTATGCAGCCATGATGAGACGAGTCCGAAGCAGTCGACAGTAGAGAAAAGTGGAGTAAAAGGTTCGTACGAGATCTTGATGAGATGACGTTCTACTCCGCCAATATCAGAGATGTGATACGCATGCAGAGGCATTGATTATGGATATATCTTCCAGAAGGAGTCGCGATGAGTATGCAGCCGTTCCGGAACAAGAAATAGCCTTAGTAAAGGACGATGACTTCCGGGCAATTCGGCAGAAACGAGATTTGAGAGAGACTTCGATATGACCTTTCTAGAATACTATACGAGGAGACTTGGACCAAAGATCGGTCATACGGCACACACCCAGCAGGCCAGAGTTCGGCATAGTTTTCATGCATTTTTAGTATTTTGATTTGATTTGTGCACGTTGATGCACATGGTGGTGAGATTATATACCACGATATACCTGATTTGGTTTGAAGTTTATTGTATACCGTCGATTTCGATTATGAAGTTGATGTTGATTTTGTGCACTCTATGCATTTGATTTGGATTCTTGCGCATGTTCGACGCTTGATATTGGATTTCGTGATTTCGTGCAGGTTAGATGCACATGATTTAGATTTTATTCACGCATGATGGATGCACCTGATTTGGATTTTCGCACGGGTTGAGCGCATGTTTTGAGAAGCGATTTTGGTGCACACCAGATGCACTAAATCGGGATTCTTCGTGCACATCGGATGCACCTGATTTTGCTGTCAGGCACACACGTTGCCTCTGACAGGGGTTTTGTGCACACCCGTTGCACTTAGATGTTGTTTCTGTGCCCATGTATGGCACATATATGGATTTTGATTTCCGTGCGCAACAGACACACATAGCATTCATATGCACATTTTGAGATTGATTTCTTATAGAGCAGTACGTTTTTATGATATTTATTATTTGTTTTCGTACTGAGCAGGACTAGTCAGAGGACAGTACCTGAATATATTTTGCATGCATTGATAGTTATAGAAGGGATTTCCCAAAAAGGGAGCTATAGTCTCAGTATTAACCTACGTGTCTGATATGACACGAAATGTTTAAAGCAAGGAAATCCTTCTAAATTGTTTTCAAAAACGGCGGAACGTACTTATTAAACAAAAGATATATACATATATGGTTATATTTTTACAGTAGACGTCTGCCACTGTGCAGTGTTATATGCATCGCACAGCGACTTAAAAAGGCTTGGCATGCATTCCCTTCAGTTAATTACATGTATAATTTTGATGTATATCATATTGGTTTTGTTTTGGATTTGACATTTGTGTCTTTACCATGACTCCGATGATTGCGGGATGCTTGACGGAGCTTTGTTTTTGAGTTATCTGCTCATTTTTCATCCACACGCATTACGCTATGATGCGTTTTATATATTGATGATTTCAGAGCCCCGACGACTTGGACTTTTTATTGAAATGTTTTAGAATTTGGGGGTTTAAAATTTAAATTCGGGGACCGAATTTCTTTAAGGGGGGAAAATTGTAACATTTCAAAAAATAAAATATTATTTTTGGGTAATTTTTATAATTTAATAATAAAATATTGAATATTTTAAATAAAGCGGTATAATTAAATACCGATAAATTGGGAAATTTTTTGAAAATTATAGAAATTACTAAAACAGGGTGTTTTATGTGAATTATGCAAATTTAAAGTTTTTATGATTAATTATATGCTAATTTAGTGCTAATCGCGATTAAAAATCGCTAATCGCGCTTTAAGCATAATTTGTGCAAACATGCACCATATCTTTTTTTAACACTTGTTGCATTTTACTACATGTTTTTAGGTGCATGGCTTTTGTTTTGGGATTACTATTTATGAGAGAAGGAAAATAGGAAAGAAAAAGAAAATAATAGAATATATAGGTATGGGTAAGAGAGAGAAAGTGAGGGTTTACCTTTGACCCAAGTCTTGAGCCATTCCTTCTCCATTTCCTCACTCATTTCTCACCCCTCTCCTCATGTTGTTGCTTCTGCTGCACCTCCCCTTCTCCTCCATCTTCAACCCCCCAAAACTCAATCAAAACAACCTCAAAACCCCATTCCCATTTCACAAAAAAAGATGCACAAACTCAAGGGAAGCACATTGGACCAAGAAAGCTAGGATTTTGGCTACTTAGGGCAACTCAAGAATTTTCTTGAGTTGCCAAATAAGGTAATTTCTGAACCTTTAGCTTAGTATTTGCATTACTTTTACCCCCATGTTATGATAGAACCGATATCGTGTGATTTTGTGGACTTAGGAAAACTCTAGTTAGGGTTAATGGGAATTGAGAGTGGTGATGTGTAATTTAGCTCAGTAGAGGCCATACAAACCCCCTAGTGCTAGAATTCAGACCTAAATCAGATACTAAAACCCCGGAATACGGATTTAGAAAAGCCGATATCGGAAAATTGTGGATTCTGTGAGGGTTAATTGAAATCTGCTATCACCTTGAGAATCTGAAAATTATTTTGCAAACACAGAGAGATGTGCAGGTGATTTAGAACATAACACAAAAACCCCAGCCCCTTATTCCATTCCTTGGCCGCAGATTTATTCTGTCTGGCCGCAATTTGCGGCCAGACCTGGGCCAATGTGCCTCGTATTGGTTCTGTGGTCCCCTCATCAGTAAAATAGACTCTTGGTATATGCAAAATTGACCAAATTGACCTGGGGTAAAATCTGGGACCTTTTTCCTGAGTTGCTTTTTTGATTCGGAGTTTCGTTTCTCATATTTTAAATTCTGGATTTGCGTATTTGTGTTTTACCTCGATCACTTGACATTGGTACGACGATATCGAGGGTTTTTTGATGGTTTTGAAAGCGTAGTCCATAGGTTCTAACCTATAGGCCTTAGCATGTCGTTTTGTTTTTTCGATGCGATTTTAATGTGCATTGCGATTGTGTTATCTTTGTAGGTACCTTCTTGAGGGCTTCATACGATGAAGAAGTTGAAGGCGACATCGACACCGACACGCAGGATGCAATGTGAGTAAATTATATCTACGGGGGAAGTCGGGTGGATGGTGTATAGCACCCCCGCAGTTCGATATTTAGTATACTATATATATACTATATTTATATATTTGATAGTGTTATGTGTGTCATAGATATTCAAGATGTGATTAGGTGTACTATGGATAGATTAGGGTTTAGAAGTAAACTAGTATAGTTTCCTAGTTGCGAACCCTAGAATAAGTTTACACCCACACACACACACATGCTTGCTTGTGATACTTATACCTGGATGATGAGGATAGTGTATGATATTTGGAGATGAGTCGATGAGATTGAGCATACTGCCATGAGATCGGTGATATGATGTGATTCGTATTTGGGATACGACATGAGTTTTTAGCGGGCCTTTGGACGTTTGTTTCACACACGCATTTATATTTATATTGATGGTATCGATTTGTACTAGACTTAGATCAGTACCCCAGATCAGGAGATATGATAATAAGGATACCAGATAATTAATGAGATTAATGTGATATTGACCCGTACCCAGCTTTTGGGATGCCGTACGATGATTTACCGTACAAGCTTTATATTGATGATAGATCCGCACTCATGACTCGAAGATGTCATATGATATTGTATCGTATGCGGTACCTCTGAGGCGGGATCACCGACTATTATATATATATATGTGTGTGTGTGTGTGTGTGTGTGTGTGTATGTATGTATATCGACTCAGATTTAGGTGGTTTCCATACCCCTCCTGATTGACTTGTTAGTTAGAGCTGTAGTTTTGCTAGTAGATGTTAGGCTAGGCCGATGTCATACATATTTCAAAAACTAACGAATCGGGAGTAGTTAAAGACAGGCAAAGGGATTCTACGGATATTTTCAAAAGCCGCATCTTTTCTTAAAAACACCGTAGCCCTTATTTTCCTAAAAACCCAGATTCGTCTTCTTCAAATGGCAAAACAGTATGACATGGATACATTGATGTAGATTCTACACTGTTGTGTTTATTATTCAATTGCCGCATATTCTTACTGTTGGCATCGCATTGCATGTTAAATATGTTTATTTTTATATCAAAACCATGATGTTAGGACACCAGCACCATTATCGATGATGCATATGTTCCACGTACACCTGCTTGCTGGCTCACACACTTCATCATCGATAATTGCCATGTCACTACTCAGTAGGATTATTGCATCAGGATATGATCCCTTGTATGGCATACTTGTGCACATACCTATTGTACACTCATACTTGTGCACATACCTATTGTACATACATATTTGCACATACATAGATGATTCTGGCTTGATTAGAGATTTGGGAACCGCAAAATACTTTTAAAATTAATTCATTTCAAAAGAGCGGTTTCCCTCAATATGTGCATATTATTATTCCATGTTGCATGATATACTGATATGGTTACATTTCCTTTACATGTCGCATACATCATGCTTTATGATTATACGCATTGAGATATGTTGTTTCCATGATATTTCTGGATTTGGGAACCGTGGGTATTTCAAAAGAGAGTATGTATTGTTTAAAAAACCAGGTTACCCTTGATATGATATTTCAGTGCGTCCACCATGTGTTTTCTCGATGCTGAGACGTGTGACATGTGAACCCGAATCGAGGAGCTGGATGAGGCCGATTGCGGGTACATGGTGGACCCGGTATGGTACCCCGGGGCAAGAATGGATCTGTCGTGCAGTTAGGCGATGAGCCTGGCAGAGAGACCATAACCTACCGGTGATTGTATTTGAGCTCGGCGGATATCCGGAGGATACCGACCGGAGTTGAGAGATGATACGGGCCGAAACGGACTGACGGAGCTCTATGTATATGAGGATTTACATGCCGATGCTAGGCACAGATTTCATGATGTTTTCGAGTGTCGATGCTTGACACTCAGGTTCCATGATTTTGATATGTCGCGAGCGACACATGTTGATTTACATCCTCATACTTCTATGCATATGTTTATGATATTTACATGCATGATACTTATTGTTATTGGGTGACACGTGGACGATTTCCACCTACATATATTGACATTGATGATATTGATCACACAGTTGGATGATATCCACATATTCATAGACATCATAATATAGTCGACATTGATCATACCTCATATTTATGATATGTTGTTACCTGAGGCACTGGCACGAGCACCTGGCACTACACTCATGTATAAATGTTACATTGCCAACTTATCATTCTTCAGACTTATTCATTTGAGATTTTTATATATATCTGATCGTATTGAACTAGGATTGTGTCATACATACGATTTCTGCTCTGTGATGTTTTCTATTCACGAGTTGGCAACTCACCCCCGTTGTGCCACAGTTTCTTACAGGTTTTGCCGTACATGTTTCATTGCGGCTTTTCTGGCACACTGCTTCCCTCACGGGTGATTTGCTTTGGTAGGTGGATTCTTTTGCATCAAAACCACCATTGTATATGTATTATTCAGTTGTATCTAGTAATTCCATCAACCAAACTTGTATACTGTTTCAGACTTAGAAAATCAGTTGTGTATTCTTTCGACTATAGAGTCGCGCGTTGTAGTATTATGGTTTTCAAGCTGATTTGAGTTTTCCTTTGAGTTTTGATCCTCACCCTTTGGCGTTGTATATTATACTGCTTGCGTGGTTATGACCGTCGATTGACGAAAAACTAGCTCCCGCTTGGGGATGCCTTTTATCATTGTATATATGCTTTTATCATGTTGTATCTCGTTCGTGGCCAGTATGTACAAAGGAAACTCTACCTAAATTTTCAGAAAAGACATTGAGAATTTAAAAATGCATATTCGGTTTACTTATTTAAAAACCTTGTTTTTCAACATGTTTTCCTACTTCTTAAAAACCAATTTTCTTTATTTACATTTTAAAATGGTTTTAGAATTCTGGGTTTTTGCCTTACTTGGATTAGATGAGGTCCTTTAGACTTCATATGATTCAAGGGTCAGTTACGTGCTCTTTCGGGTCGTGACAACTAGTTGCAATAAGTCTATATATTGATCCAATCCTGGAGAAATGTTTGGATGCAGTTTATGAACATAAGTAGATGTTCTAGGGATTCGGTAATGGCAGCCTCCTTTGGGAGACGGTTATCATTCCAAGCTTCCAAGGTGACCTGGATGACAGAGTGACTGTCAGAGTTATAGTTTTCCCTCTTGGCGAGGGCCAATAGTTTGGACAGGTGGTCCAAGAAGATACCGAGGGAGGCATGGTGCTGGATACTGATTAAATTCAGTGGACAATACAGTCTAAGAAGTATGCTGGATTTGGAGTTCATTTGTGAACTGGGTCCCATAAGATATCCAGACATATTCTAAGACATGAATTGCTCATTTCGGGAGATGGCTTTCTCCGCGAACTTGAGATAAAGAGAGACATAGAAAGAAACATTGGAGCGGATCCACTCACTGAGGCTATTTCTCGAACGCAATAGTTTTACAAACGAGCATTGTGAAACTGATTAGTAGAGAAGTTGGGTGTTCGGTATCACACAGGCTGTGAGTATGTGATACTGCAATAATTAGCCTTAAGTGCAAGTGGGAGATTGTTGGCAATAGTGCCCTCAAGTTAATTATTCGATCGCAGGCATATGATTGCAAAGATTAAGGGGGGACCTATACCCGTAGAATAGTCTTACTCGAGATGATAGTATGCTATATGGCTTGTCTTTATCATCGTGTACTTGCTTTAGGTGACATTACAGATTATTATTACATGTTGATAGAGCTCATAGGATTCCTGCTTAACTACCAGCATTATGATGGCGATCATATACGTGAGAGCTGGGTTGTCTATAAGCACATCCTTAAAATGTCCCTAGTCGTGGGAGTTTCGAGACTGGGCATCGATACCCCAGGAGTACTAGTGTATACTGATCGAGACCCCGACGAGTGGCGGTGGCCGGTCTCACAAGCCATTGGTGTTAGTTAGTTCGCCTAAGATGTATACAAGTGCCTATTAGGTTATGAGTACACCAGACGGACTCGCGGGAACATGCTAGTTGGTATTATACCTATTGTCAGATAACAGTTCCCTGGTGACATGTGTACAGATTAGTCTATAAACCTGAGATCGTCATTTGTATCATGTGAGCTCCCACCGTGGTTTGATTACTACCCTACCATGGATCAAAGGAGTCGTGCAAACAAGTTTTAGTTGGGTACAGTCCTGAGTCACATGGAGGATGTGAGCAGATCGTCAGGGGATTCATCTCTCGCGGTATTGGGGGTTGATGTCGCGGAGTGCACGGGTGGCCATCACCAGAAACCCTTGGCTAAGGTAGTCGAGAATTACTGATCTAGGATCGGTAGTTTCTCAGGTGGTGATAGGTTTCATGCCGACACTAAATGTCGCGTTATTAGGGGTTTGACTTTATCCACCCCCTAGACTCGATTTGCGATACTCACAGATGAGCAGACCGGACTATACGATATTGTCGCTGTCAGGCTTAGTAGGGGTTTCAGGATGAGTTTGCTCGTCGGCCTCCCTTTCGTACAATACCTGGGTAGCCGTTACGTACAACTAGTGCAACTGAAGTGCTTATGGTTAAACCCACTGCCAACGTATTGACGAGTCTTTAGAGTCCCACACAGAGGGTTTCCCTGCTTCGGGAGAAACGTTATAGAGACCGTATGGTTTTATGGCAGGGTTCGATCACATACATGTACTTATGCACGGATGATGTTCGGACAGATAATACTAGTGGGCTTTTGTTTAAGCCGGATCCTAGTATTATATTGTTGGATTATTTTCGTCTCGTTGTATTCGTATTCTTTCGGAATACGGATGCGGGTATGTATATACGGATGAGGGGTATTCTTGTAATTCTATTACAAGATTACTTTTGTAGATGCCATTTCTTTTTGTTATAAACATTTAGGTTAAATGTTTATTTGTGTGGAGAGTGTGACTCATTGTTGTGGGTCATTGTTCTAGCATGTTCACCTTGTGACTCATGATCATGAGTCATATAGTGAGTCAAAGTGGCATGATGACTCATTTGGAGTGTTAGATATTTGTGTGAGCAAGTGGCACATCTTTTCTTGTAAGGTTTTTTCTTTAGTTGCTTGCTCACAAAAAACTCAGAAAACACTCAAAAGAAAAGAGCGGACACAATTCTTTTCTTCACTTGCTCTTTTCTTTGCTTCAGACTTTCCTCTCTTGGCATCTTCTTAAACCTCCACCCTTTATGTCTCATATATTAAGAAACCTAGGGTATATTGAGACAAAGTAATCACAAACACTCTCTACTTCATCTTGGCTATCTAGGTTAGAAAACTAGATACTCGAGTTGCTTCGGTTTTGAGGTCGGAGCCCGTATTACTAACTCTCATGGTGGATAGTCTTTGATAGGGGGAGACCGGAGATCAAACATGATCGAGGAAGCCGCGAGGAGCTTGGGACAGAGGTTGAAGACCGAAGGACACTCATCGTTCG
The DNA here is from genome assembly GCA_030015575.1 of Agapanthus africanus. Taxonomy (NCBI): domain Eukaryota; kingdom Viridiplantae; phylum Streptophyta; class Magnoliopsida; order Asparagales; family Amaryllidaceae; genus Agapanthus; species Agapanthus africanus. The sequence continues at coordinate 116,728,394 of CM057343.1, forward strand.
GTATAATCTCTCTAAACTCCTTCATATAGCTAGTTTAGGGTTAATGGTCGATCTGGGGAATTGTGTTCCGTTAGCACCGGTTTTTTTAAAGTTTTTGTTCTACATTTGGCCATGGATTGATGGCCGGGGCGCTGGCGAAACCCAACAGATATGATCGGGCATGATACCGTGAGATTTGGATATGTGATTGAGTCGTGATATGGTATGTGATATGATATTATAATAGATCGTTGGGCGATATGTATTCATATATATGATGATATGTGAGTTGATAATAGTTGAATGTACGAGACTTTAGAACCGTTCCCATGATCATGATATTGTACGATTATGATACCGTGCGAATGATGATATTATATATGATTTTGACCCGTACCCTTGACTTTGAGGATGCCGTAATATGGATATTACCGTACGAGACTTATAAAATGATTGATCCGCACTCTTCACTCGAGGATGCCGTACTATGTATTATACAATACGTGACGCTATGAGGCTGGATCGCTGAATACTAGGTATATCGACTAGGAATTTAGGTAGATTTTCTTATCCTTCCGACTAGTTTCTTAGTTAGTCTCTTAGTTGTTTAGGTAGATGCTAGACTAGGCTCGAGTCATATTTATTTTCAAAACTAACGAATCTTGAGTATTTTTAATAACAGCCCGAGGGATACTACGGATTTTTCAAAGGAAATATCTTTTCTATAAAAAAAACCCGTAGCCCTACTTTTCTAAAAACCACGATTCGTGCTATTTCAAAACACTAAAACCGTACGACTCATACACTGATATGTATATTTTATAATGTTACGTTTTCTATTCGCTTTTAAGTTATATTTATGTTGTTCTCATCGCATTGCATATGTATTACATGTGTTTTCTTTAGCTATTATGTACCCCATCTGTTAGGACATCAGCACCATTACCGATGATGCGTATGTTCCACGTATACTTGCTTTCCGGCTCACACACATCATTGTCGGTAATTACCATGTCACGTACACTTTAGATAATATTACTTCATTGGTATAACGTGCTAGCTGGTAGTTTCAACTTATTGTTAGTGTGCTTGCTTTCATATGCTAGTTTAGATATTGCATTTCTTACTTAGATAACCCATGCATTTATATATTCATGCTGTTATGAAATATTGTGGGGCTTTATGCCGATATTTATTGTATATTGACTCATGATTTTGAGATTTCAGATTTTCCATTAGATTTCTGGATTTAGGAGAAAACCGCAAGAATTTTATAAACTCATTATCATTTTAAAATGCACGTTGTGGTTTTCTCGTGATATGATATATATGGTGTTCAACATGAGTCTTCTTAATTGAGTTGATTTTCGAGATCTGATTCGAGGTGTAGGATGAACCGTTTTGGATACATGGTGGACCCGGTAAGGTACCCCAGGGCAAGATGCTTGAGTTGTAGACGATGAGCCTGGCAGGGACAGACTACTTACCGGTGATAGTTGACATGGTGGATATTTGGAGGATACCGACCGTTGTCATGAGATTGGATGATATGGGCTGATCCAGACCGACGGAGACCGGGATTTGAGGATTTTGTGTCGCTGTTGACACGGATTTCTGTCGATTTCATTGATGATACTCCAGTTTTTATACAAAAATCTTACTGAGATAAGAACACGACTTTCTTGTAAAGATATATTCTAATTTCATTCTTGAAGCATTCATACATCATATATATGACATGTTGCTACTTGAGGCACAAACACGAGTGCTTGGTATTACACTTATGCTAGATGATTACCCTTGCCACTGCTAAATATTTCAGTGTTATATTTGAGTATGTTACCGTATGACCTAGGAGTTCGTCATACATTCGGTTTATACTCGGTGATGTCTTCTACTCACGAGTTGGCAACCCACCGCCGTTGTGCCACAGTTTCTTGCAGGTTTAGTCGTATAGGTTCCATGGGGGCTTCGCTGGCACACCATTTCCTTCTGGGTGATTACTTTGGTAGGTGGGTTCACTTGCATCGTGACCACCATTGTAATTTTATTTATTTCAGTTATATCTAGTAAGCTCCATCAACCAGACTTGTATATTTAAACTTAGAAAACCACAGTTGTTTATTCTTTCGACTTTAGAGTCGCACTCATGTATTATTATGGTTTTCTGGCTTTCTTGATGATGTTGAGTTCTTTACTTTCTTTCCGTGTTTTCATCATCTCCCTTCGGCGTTGTATATTTATTTTATCTTGCGTGGTTGTTTCCACTAATTGGCGAAGAGGTAGCTCCCGCTTTAGTAAGCCTTATATATATTATTGCTTGTATTTGTTTTGGGGTTAAAATTACGAAGGTGGTGATGCACAAATTTTAAATGAAAAAGGGTTTTCAAGTTAGATACAAATATAGTGTTTCATATATTACTACTTATCTATATATATAAGAATAAACTTGATTTCAATGTACCTTATTTCAAAACTGCACCTCTAATATTTTTCCTTAAAAAGGTTTAGATTTCTGGGCTTTTGTCTTACTTGAATTAGGTGGGGTCCTATAGACTTCATATGATTCAAGTGCTAGTCACGTGCCTTTTCCAGGTCGTGACAAGTTGGTATTAGAGCGTTAGGTTTAACCTTGGTTCGAGTCTAGGTTTTACTATGCGGTGTTTAAGACGTATATTTATATTCAGAACCTAGGCTTGACATTACGGAACTTAGACTTGACCGATGGGGTATTTGACCCGAACTTTCGTTGCGTAGGTTGATCTTGGTTGATAGAGTAGGTGACTTAAGTAGAGAGGCGTACCGTGTGTATGTTCCGTGGAAAACTTACGATACACTACTCCGCTTAAGAAGCCTTAGGATGTATATTTCTTAGGCAATGTATTTCTATTCGTTCCTATGATCCATCCTCATCGATGTCAGATTTTGGCTTCTGTTACCACGGTTACACGAGCAGAGAGAGCTTCGGCTAGAGGTGAGGTCAGCACGAGATCGTCATGAAACGAGGACTGACCAGGCGTAATTCCGGTGACACACGATTGCATCATTATATTGTTCTACCATGTTTTCCATTGATATGAGCGTTTTGATGTATAGTTTTTACTAAGAATTCTCATTGACGCGAACGATTAGATCAGAACCAGATGATTGGGCCACTGCTAAAGGACAGCTAGAATGTGAAGACCGTTAATGTACCGTCTATTCTTGATGATTGAGACATTGTCTGCCGTGCAGACAGAGGAGCCAGCTGTTGCTGAATTTGGTAAGATATCGCCCCTAGACATTTGAAAGCTATTGTAGCATGCGGTAATACTCAGGAATGTGATAGAAGATCGCTAGTCACCCCTGGATAAGACTAGGACCTTTTATTCATTAGATGCTTCGATGCAAGATCATCAGATTGACTAACTTAAGCTAGAGGAGGCCCTCACATAGACGTGCTGTGATTCGATCAAGAAAATGTGTTATTCGTTGGATACTCTGATATAAGATCAGTTAGTTGGCAAGATACATACAAGAAGATTTTGAGCTGTCGAGTTCGTAGCTTCAGAAATGAGACTCTAGATATGAGTGCAGCCGTTTGTAGCACAGTCCACACAGCTACGAAGAGATGATTCCGAATTGGTCCACATTGAAGAAAAGTGGAGTAAGAAGTTCGTACGAGATCTTGACAAGATGACGTTCGACTCCATTGACATCAGAGATGTGTTACGCGAGCAGAGGCGTTGAATGCGGACGTACTTCTAGAGAAGTCATGAAAGGAGTGTCAACTTTCGGGCAGTCTGGTAGGTAAAAGATTTGGGAGAGACCCCGACAGAATCTTTCTGGAATACTACACGAGAAGGCTTGGATCCAGGATCTGTCGTATCGCGCACACTTAGTGGGCCAGAGGTTTCCATCATTGAAGAGATACTTTATGAGTGACCATGCTAATTGGTCAGGAGATCTTCAGAGAAAGCGCCAGAGCGGAATGTTTCCGTCATTAATCCATATCGGTCAGTTGAGCCGAGGAGTCATGTAACTGGTAAGCTGTAGAGAGACATAAGGGCAGAAAGCGCCAGACAGTGTGTCACGACCAGAAAGAGCACGTGACTGGCCCTTGAACCATATGAAGTCTATAGGACCCCATCTGATCCAAGTAAGCCAAAAGCTCAGAAATCTAAAACCATTTAAAGAGTAAATAAGGAAAACTAGTTTTAAGAAGTAAAGAAATCGTGTTTCGAAAATCCAAGTTTTTAAATAACTAAGCCGAATATGTATTTTTAAAATGTGTAAGCTTTCCTGAAAATTTCGGCAGAGTTTCCTTTGTAAAAACTGGCCCCGAACGGGGTACAACAAGAATAATATATATGAAATGATAAAAGGCATCCCCAAGCGGGAGCTAGCTCTTCTTCAAACGACGGTCACAACCACGCAAGCAATAATAGTATACAACGCCAAAGGGCGAGGATCAAAACCCAAAAAGAACTCAAAACAGCCAGAAAACCGTAATACTACAAGCGCGACTCTAAGGTCGAAACAATACAACACTGTTTTCTAAGTCTGAAACAATATAAAAGTTTTGGTTGATGGAATTTCTAGATACAATAAATAATACAGGAACAATGGCGGTTCTAATACAAAAGAACCCACCTACCAACGCAAGTCACCCATATGGAAGCAGTGTGCCAGAAATGCCGCTATGGAATCTGTACGGCAAAACCTGCAAGGACTGTGGCACAACGGGGGTGAGTTGCCAACTCATGAATAGAAAAATATCTACAAGCAGAGATCGAATGTATGACCCATCCTAGGTCAATACGATCAGATATAAATAACCTCAATATGAATAAAGCTGAAGCATGCTAAACTGGCAATGTAATCTATATACTTGAGTGTAGTGCCAAGTGCTCGTGCTAGTGCCTCAGGTAATAGCATATCATGAATGTGAGGTATGATCAATATAATCAAATCTGCATATACGTGGATCCCGTCCACTCGTCACCCAATGACAATAACCATCATGCATGTAAATATCATCAGCATATGCATGGAAATATGAGGATATAAACCACCCGTGTCCCTCGCGACACGTCAAAATCATGGAACCGGAGTGCCCAGCATCGACACTCGAAAACATCATGAAAACTGTGCCCAGCATCGGCACGTAAATCCTCATACATCGGGCTCCGTCAGTCCGGATCGGCCCACGGGCTCTGTCTGCGGTATCAGCCTTCGGCCCCGGCAGTACGCCCATATCCATCTATCGACTCTGGTCAGTATCCTCCGGATAACTGCCAGGTCCAACCAATCACCGGTAGGTAGTCGCCACCCTGCCAGGCTCATCGTCTACTCCACGAAAAACATTTCTTGCCCCGGGGAACCATACCGGGTCCACCATGTACCCGCAATCGGCCTCATCCGCCTCCTCGAATCAGGTTTCACATGTCGCTCTCAGCACCGAGAAAACACATGGTGGACGCACTGAAATATCATATCAAGGGTAACCGGGTTTTAAAACAATTCCATATTCTCTTTTTAAAACACCCACGGTTCCCAAAACCAGAAATATCATGGAAACAGCATATCTCAATGCGTATAATCAGAAAGCAGCATGTATGCGACATATAGCAGGAAGGTAAGCATATCAATATGTCATGCAAGGGTCGTATCCTGAATGCAACAGTACCACAGTGTAGTGACATGGCAATTATCGATGATGACGTGTGTGAGCCGGCAAACAAGTGTACGTGGAACATACGCATCATCGATAATTGTGCTGGTGTCCTAGCAGCATGACTGAAATATATCCACAATATAAGCGAAGCAATGCAAACAGCATGAATATGCGGAATCGAGTAATCACGCAACAGTAAAGATCCAGCCTCAATAAATATATCATGCAACCTTGCCTTTTGAAATAAGACGAATCAGGGCTTTTGGGTAAAATAAGGGCTACGGTGTTTTAAGAAAAGATGCGTCGTTTGAAAATATCCGTATAAACCCTTTTTGCCTATCTTTGAAATATCCCCGATTCGTTTCTTTTGAAATAGGTATGACTCGGGTCTAGCCTAACGCCTACTATGCGAACTACTAACCCAACAATCAAGCCAATCGAGAGGGGTATGGAAACCACCTAAATCTGAGTCGATATCATACTATCTCATCACATGACAGGTATCACTACCATCATATCACATCTCCAGTACGAACTCTGTCATGTCGCCAAATCTCATGTTCTCAATCGCATCTCATCGACTCATCTCAATCCCACGTATCATCCTCAAAACTCGTATATGAACACATAGTCCCATACCCATGTGTAGATATACACACCATCATATGCGCACAGATAATGAAAGAATGTATGCAAGTATGTGTGCATGTGTGAGTGCACCCACTACTCTAGGGTTTCGCACTACTAAACCAATACATCCTTTATTACCATCAATAATCCTAAACAACACATAATAAATATATGTGTGTATACGTATTCGTATACATCACCACAGACTGCGGGGGTGCTATACGCCATCCACCCGACTTCTCCCCGTAGATATAAATCTACTCACCTTGCTTCTCATGTGTCGGTGCCGATGTCGCCATCTTCATCTTCTTTGCCTCACATCTCGTAGGGTACCTACAAAGATATCACAACACTAAAGCACATGAAAATCACATCGGAAACCAAAACGGCACACGCTACTCGCATAGGTAAAAGCCTATCGTCTCCCATGCAAACACATTCAATATCCGCTTGTCGTTGACGTCCAAACGCCACACGGCAGGAACGAAACACCAAATACCAAAATCCATGCTAAAACAAGTCGTAAACCATGCACCAACATAGGAAAATCATCCCAGATTTTACCCTAGATGGAATCAGTCAAAACTAGACATACCCAGGGTCAAGAATAGAGGAAATAGGGCCATGCACCAAAATCGAGACGGTTTCCTCCTGCTCTGGCCGCAATTTGCGGCCAGAAGGAATTTATTGGCGGCCTCAGTTTGGAGTTGGGGCTAGGGTTTGGTGTGGTGGTTCCATGGTGCCTGCACATCTCACTGTCAACTCAGTTTTATTTTTGGGGTCTCGGGGGGATAGCAGATTCTTAAATACGATCACAGATTCACAGTTTTCCCCGATATCGATTCCGTAATTCCGTATTCGGGTTTCAAGTTCAGGTTTGGGTCCCAATTAGCATCACACCAGGGGTTCTAAGGTCACCACCATCCTCAAATTCATCTTTGATTTCAGTTTTACCCTAAACCCTAACTTGAATTCTCCAAAGTCCACAAAACGATACAATATCGATATGAAACTAGAATTGATGCACAAGGAAATTGAAATACTACAAGAGGGTGCAGAAATTACCTCCTTTGGCAACTCAAGAAAATTCTTGAGTTGCTCAAGGTTCTCCAAATCCAATCTTGCTTGGTTCAAAGTGTAGCTAGTGAGCTCGGGAACACTTTTTGTGAAGTGGGAATAGGGTTTTGGCTTTGTTTTCATGGTGGATCTAGGGTTTTTGTGAAGAGGGAGAGTGAGGGAGAGGGAGGAGCAGCAGTAGCTCATGGAGGGGGAGAGAGAAATGAGATGGGAAAATGATGGAGGAAAGGGTCAAAGTCAAAAGCAACCTACTCTCTCTCTCTCATCATCACTTACCTTTTCTTTTCTTCACTAAACTCTTCTCACTTGAATAGTAGATCCAAAAGAACAACCATGGTAGAAATGCACAAGCAACACAAGTGTAACAAGTGTGGAAAATGATATGTGCACATTTTTGCACAAAAAAGCTAAAAATCCAATTAGCGATTTTTAATCGCGATTAGCTCTATATTAGCATATAACTAATCTTAAAAACTTTAAAATAGCATAATTCCTTGAAATACCCTATTTTTAGAATTTACCATAATTTTTCCTCATTTATTTGTATTTAATTATACCCGAATATTAAAATATTCATTAAAATAATATTAAATTATAAAAATTCCCGAAAATAATATTTTATTATTTTGGAAACGTTACACAGTGAACAGGAGGAAAGTGGATACTTGCTCTGCTAGCTTTGGATGCACCGACACCCTTCGACATTGAAGGAGGAGCATATCGACGATAGTATTTATGATTTGCGATTCGGTGATTCAAATATCATTTTTCCGTTGTTTTGGATTTTGAGTATTTCGACGATTCATTTTATGATTGATATTTCTTATGTGCACCACAGTTGCACTTGATTCATGTTCTGTATATCAGTTGTGTTGATTGTTGTTTTCATGCAAATTCATTGCACATGATATTGATTTTTACGCATTTCGAGATATTTGATTTTGATTTCATGCACACAGTGTGCACATGAATTGACTTGTTGCATTCGGTATAGTTACATGAGTTTTCAGTATTGGTATGATTTTGTGCACGCAGATGCATATGCTTGTGAGGTTATATGCCACAGTATAGTTGATTTGATTTGGTATATGTCGTATACTGTTGATTTCGATTTTGATACTCGATGCTCATTTTCATGCACCATGTGCACCTGATTGAAATTCTTACGCACACTTAGCGCACTTGATGCGATTTTGTGCACACCAGATGCACTAAAAATCAAGATTCTTCGTGCATGTCTGATGCACTGGATAGTGTTGTCATGCACACCCGTTGCACTTGACAGATGATTCTGTGCACGCACGTTGCACTCAGTTTTGTTTCTGTGCATATTCGTGGCATCTGGGTTTGGTTTCGATTTCCATGTGCACCAGACGCACGTGGTATTTTTGTATACTATATTTGAGATTGATTTCATTTTGAGCATCATGTTTTTTTACGACATATACTATATGGTATAGTAACTGAGCAGAAATAGTCCGAGGACAGCACTTGAATATGTTTTACATGCATCGATATTTACTGAAGGGATTTCTAAAAACGAGCTATAGTCTCAATATTTTCTTACGTGTCCAAGATGACACGAAACTTTACGAAGGCATAACCCTTCTAAAAGATTTTCAAAAAGGCGAAACGTGTATGTTAAACAAAGAATACATATATATATATATATATAGTTATAGTTATAGTTATAGTTATAGTTATAGTTATCTTTCTTATAATGAACGTCAACTACTTATGCCGTGACACACGCATCGCACGGTGATTTGAAAAAGATTTTACATGCATTTCCATTTTAACAATTTTACAACGATGCGTACTATATACCTGCTGTAGTTTTGAGTATATCATGTTGGATTCGTATTGGATTTGACACTCGTATTTTCGCCATAACTCCGATGATTGCGTACTTCTTGACAAAATTTGATTTGAGTTTTACAGTCGTTTTCATTGCGCATATATTGCGCTATGATATGTTTTATGTATTCATGATTACTCGGAGCCCTGTGGATTGATTGATTGACTGAAATGTTTTATGTATTTGGGGAGTTTAAACTTAAATTCGGGGACCGAATTTATTTAAGAGGGAAGATTGTAACATTTCAGGAAAATAAAATATTATTTTTGGAATTTACACAATTTAAATAATAAATTATATAAATATTTTTAAATACGAGAATTAGTATTAATGAAAGGGTATAATTATATAACGATTATTTGGGAATATTTGGAAATTTATATCAAATTTTGATTTTGAAAGAAATTATGAGAAATGAGCATTTATAGATTTTTAAATAATTATTGGTAAATGGGTTAATTACTAAACTCGATTAGTATTTACTAATTTTGCATTAAGCATGTTATGTGCATGTGGCATGCAACAAATCATGTTGCAAAAACCACTTGTAACATTTATTTTATTCATGGTTTTGTTTTGTTTTAAATGAGAAAATAAAAAGAAAATGGAGAAGATATTTTAGAGGAGAGAAAGACGGTGAAGTGACATGTGGCATGTGAGGGGAGAGAGGGGGGGGGGGTTATTCTCACCTTTGACTCCTTCAACCATCCTCATTTGTTCATCCTCATTCTCCTTCTCCTCCTCCTTCATCCTCCCTACACCTCCTCTACCACCTTCTACCACCTCCAAAACCACCCCAAAACACCACACATCCTTCACAAAAATGGTGCCAAGCTCACTACAAACCTTTTGAACCTACCAAGTTGAGGTTTTGAAGACATAGGGCAACTCAAGAAAATTCTTGAGTTGCCAAATGAGTTATACTCCACTTCTTAAGTTGAGATTTTAGTTTTTCTTATATCCTACCATAGTTTAGAGGTTAACCGATGTAGTTCAGTGATGATAGAATTTTCCAAGTTGAGCTTAGGGTTTACTTTGAATTGATAAGGTGTATTTGAGAGTAATTAGAGACCATAAACCCTTGTAGTATTAGTTTCATGGACCAAACAGAGACAACCCAAGACATGAGTTAGAAATACTTCAAATGTCGGTTTTGTGAATATTTTGTGGACAACAGGGAATCTGGAGCAACCTAGGTTATATCTAAGAAAAAAACATATACATTAACCTAGTTAGACCAATAGGAGACCACCACCAAAATACGAGACCCCAATTCCTGGGAAAAACCGGGGACACCCATCTTTTTCGCAATATCGACGGGCCTATTTGGGTCTCTGCTGCTGGGGTTTGGCCTATAGCTCACTTACCTCATAAAATATCATCTATATTGTTAGATTAGTCCCAATTTACCTGAGTTTAAATCTGGTGCTAGTTTTCTAAGTTGCTGTTTTGAGTTTTGTGGTTTTAGTAACTTGAGTTTTGATATTTATGTTTTGTCTCGATCGATTGATGCTTGTACGTCAACGACGAGGGTTAGTTGGTTATTCTTGCACGCGTAGACCATAGGTTCAAACCTATGTATGTTTCGTGTGCCGTTCTTGTTTTCGTATTCGATTCGTATTACGATATAACGTATTGAAAACTGAAGGTACCTCACGTGGACATCGTACGACAAGGGAGAGCATGACGTCATTGACTTCAGCGAGCGAGGATCAAAGTGAGTAGATGTATATCTACGGGGGAAGTCGGGTGGATGGCGTATAGCACCCCCGCAAATGTAGAATAGGGTTATTACTATATTATTATGAGTTTGGATGCTTAGCGAGTAGGGGTTTTTAGAAGACCTTATGTTAGATTAGGTTGATCTGGGAAGACCTATCCATAGGATGATTACTTTGGTGGTGAATCGTATGTTATATGTAGACACACACGCTCACACATACACTTGATTTTGTGTGTATATGTATGTGTGTGTGTGTGTGTGTACATATATATGTATGTATGTATGTGAGCATGTGTATGTATATATATATATATATATATATATATATATATATATATATATATATATATGTTAGTGTATAAGCCCTAGAGGACATTATTGTATCATACTGGATTGTATATTACTTAATAGAAGCTTGGGATATTCACATTAGTATTAACAGTCTTGCTCAAAATAGTAGTATGCTACTTGGTTTGTTTCTATTTCAATATGTGCATTTGTTTCTTTTAACATATCGCTTATACATATTAGTAGAGCCCTTAGGATCTTTGCTTGATTACCGGCGTTCTGATGGCAGTCACACTAGTGGGGGCTGGGTAATTTACAAACATATCCATATACAGGTCCCTAGTCGTAGGATTATAGAGACGGGGTATCGATACTCCGGAGTAGACTTGTGTATAAGCTTCTCATCCCAGCAGGGGAGGTGGTCATCCCACAACCATTAGTACGTCGTACTGAAGATAATATGCAGGTGCTCGTTAGGTTTCGAGTACATCGGACAAGACTAGTTGGGAACTGCTGGTTGGTACTATAGCTATCGTCAGGTAGCAGTTCCCAGGTGACATGAGTACAGCTTAGTCCGTTGACTTGACACTGTTGCTTCGCCTCAAATGTGTTCCCACTGTTCTTAGATTACTACCCTACCACGGCTCTGCTGAGTCATGCAAACAGGTAGTAGTTAGGTGCAGTCCTGAAGCACTTGGAGGCAGTGGTGGTTAGATAGGATTTGTCTCTTCCGGTATTGGGGGTTGATATCGCGCTGTGTTTGGAGAGCCATTACACAAAGTCCCTGGCCAGGGCAAGTGAGATTTACTGGTAGGTATTCCAGTAGTTTCTCAGGGTGTTCTGGGCTACACTCCAACACGACTTATACCGCTATTAGGGGTCTAACGTTTACCGCCCCCTAGGCCCGATATGCGATACTCTTAGATGAACAGACCGAACTGTACGGAGATTGCCACAGACAGGCTTAGTAGGAGTTCGGATAGGTTTCCTCATCGGCCTTCTTATCGACATCTACCTGGAGACCATTACGTACAGCTAGTACCGCTTGCGGCCTGTGGTTAAACCCACTGCCAGCGTAGTGTCGAGTCTTTAGAGTCCCACACAGAGGGTTTCCCAGCTTCGGGCGAAACGAGTAGAGGTCGTATGGTTTTACGACAGGGTTCGATCACATACGTGTACTTGTGCGCGTGTGATGATTCAAGCAGACAATACTAGTGGTATTTGGTTTAAGCCAGATCTTAGTATTTGAATATTGGATTAGCTTCATCTCATAGTATTCGTGTTTCTCGAAACACGAATGTCGGTATGTATATACGGATGAGAGGGGGTATAGATAGAGACATCTCATTAAGGTTTTGACCATTGACTTGGTCAAAAAAAATATGAGAAAAGGAAAAGTATTTGTTATTTTTTGATAAATGATTTTTCATGGCATGGCTACTTATGTTGACCACTTGACTTGGGTTGACATGCTGACCATAGATATTTTGTGAGTTATTTTTATGACCTTAGATATTTTGTGAGATATTTTGGTGAGATATTTTCCATGCCAAGTGGTCATATATATAATAGCCATTCTATTATTTATAATCATTATCACAAATACATTCTCTCTCCTCAAGCTTGCTCTCTCCTTCTTCCTCTCAAACCCTAGTGTATCATGTGTCGATAATCAAGGGTTAGTGAGATAAGCTACTCATAATCACACTCTACTCACTCTAGGTTACTTAATCTAGCACACCAAGTGATCTAGTTGCCTCATCTTGGATTTTTAGCTCAAGGTTGGAACTCTCGGGTGGAACTTCTACTACATCAAGAAGCCAACGAGGAGGCGCTTTCCATTTCTACTCCAAGGAGCTTGGAAGGAGAAAGAGGACAGCGGAAAGAAGAGAAGGACTTGGAACTTTAGGTATAATCTTCTTACCAAGTAGATAATACCTCTGTTTAGTTTGTTAGTTATGGTTTAGCAAAGATCTTGATGATAAAGTCGATGTTACCTTGTTGTAAAAATCGTTTTTTACCCGTTCCGCCTCCCCGCAAACCCATAGGATATGTAATGTCGACTTACAGTGGTATCTGAGCCGACTAAACCATAGCTAATAGTTTAAACGACAAGTAAAACTACGAAACCGAAATAACCCAAAAACATCGAAGCAAAGATTCAAGTTTCGGTCGATTTTTAATGAGACACTAAAAATTATTTAAAAAACTGCAGAGTACTTTTTGAACTGTAAAAAGACCACTCACCACAAATGAGACATTTCCACCCAAAAGTGGCTGGTCACAATGCCTAAAATTCCGGCGAGCTCGGTCCAAATTGAGGGAAATGCTTCGAGTTTTGGTGTGTGGCTTTGTGACTTGAATATAGGGCTTCAGGAGTTATTTGTTTTTGCCAATTTTGATTTACTGTAAATTCTTTACTATGGCAAATACCGGGTGTTTCGAAGTCGCAGTTTAATGTCTTTTAATGTTTCTTGTTCTATTAAATGTGTTTGTAAACTTCCGCTAATTGCTATATGTCGGTTAGTTGGGGGTTGCACATTTCTGTGATGATTATATTGGTTTGTGTATATAAACTTGTTGGATCATCGTGATGAATAGCCGGGGATGTGAGATGAGGGTTTTCATTCTTTCATTCGATGTAAAATTTATAAAGTGATATAATATTATTTTTGCGGGGCACATCCGGATTGAGGTTGTAGCCACCGTTCTGTTATTTCTTTTACTGTTTTTGCTCCTAGGATAGACCCAAGGTGGGGTGCACAAACTACCGGGTACTTTGAAGTGTCGAGTGGCTTACTCACTTTGTTGAGGGAGGTTGCTTCACTTCGGGTATTTGGTGGGTAGTTTGCTGCACCCATAGGGGTCTAGAGTGGGGTTTGGTTATTCATCACAACCGTGGAATCCATTTTTCGTTGCAGGCTCAAACGAAACGTTAACTCCTAGTATATCCAATGTGTTCATCTGTGATCTGGAATGCCTATCATTGCGTCTGACGAATGTATATATCTATATATGATATCTAGTAGACGTTGCTTATGTTTTGCATCCGTGCTAGTCCGGCCCCTGCTCTGTCGTTAGTTAAGTAACCTAACGGGTGATGACGGGGCCCCGTGGCGAATGCGAATGGCATAAGCGTACGTTGTATTTTCGTTGTTTTCTGCAATGGTAGGATTAATTGATCGGACTGCATTATATTAATGCTAAGCAAACAAACCAAAGTTGAATCATTGGAACAATTTCCAAACCACTCGGTTTTTTCAAAACAGCAAAACTTTTAAAATGCGGAGCTTAAACCACTCCTTTTAAAAGCTATCTGGTTCCTTCGATTATATCAAGTTCACTACGTTCACGGTTTCGCCAAAACCATTCTTAGCCCTCAGTCGTTTCAGTTCGATATTCAGTAGTATTCAAGCTAGGTATTTTGACCTTCGCCAAGGCATAATGATTGGTAGCTGCTGAATATTTATCTGTAGCATAGATAGATGCGTTGGTTTAGGACAGTCGTAATGCTATTTTGGCCTTCGTCAAGGGTATGTATGGATGGGTTCAAATTAACCTGGATAATGATAGGTAGAACTTGACATATGACTTATGATATGTTGGCCTTCGTCAAGGTCATAAGAGCATGGGGCAAAAATCCACATCGGTAGTTTCTAAAGAAACTGAAACTTGCTAGTGTTGCATACCATTTGGAGTGTGATAATTTTGGTAGGATTTCTTCAACTTTATCACACGATGATATTTGGATCCCGATCCTACTGTGAGTATATGCTACTCCTCGGGAGATTTTTTTTCACTTAACGATCAATGCTATAAACTAAGTAGGTGACTAGAAAGGTGTTAGCGGGGCTATGCCCCCAGGGAAAAGAGCTTATTTAATTAAGGAACTTCGCGAAAGCGTCGTAAAACCACCCTCGAAGTACCGACACTGGCCTGGCTGAATGGTTAAGCAAGTATTGTACGGTGAGATTAATCCTGACTAATTCTTCTTTTATAGTTTGAGGAATGATTTGAGAAACAGTGGGAGCCATCCTGTTTAGATAAACTAAAAACCATTCTAAACTTGCAAGAGTATCATGCGAAAGTGTTTCTTCTCTCTTTCTTAATTGCAGCGACCACCAACATGACGGGCCTTAAGTTACTATTAAATAAAAAAATATTGACAGGGCCAAACTACAAAGATTGGTTCAGGAATATCAAGATGGCAATAACTTATGACAAGTTGAGCTATGTCCTTACTACAAATGCCCCCACCGTGACTGGTCCAGAATTCAGTGTCGCGGATAAGGAAATCCGCAAGACCAGGAAGATTGACTGCGCGAAGGCCAAGTGCCTCGTGCTTGCCTCTATGGACAATGAACATCAGAGGACGCCCGAGAATATGGATCTAGAATCCATATTCTTCCGTACCAAGGAATTATATAGAGAGCAATCTCGTATCGCAAGATACGAGATCTCGAAAAAGCTATTTCAGGATAGGTTGGCCGTCGGATCATCTGTAGGGGAACACGTCCTTAAGATGATTGGCTATATTGAAGAGCTCGCGGATCTTGCGACCACGTTAGAGAATGAGCTGTATACAGACTTGATTCTCCAGTCTCTTCCTTCCACCTACGCCCAGTTTATCTTGAATTTTAATATTCAAGATAAAGAAGTTGAACTTCCGGAACTTCTCAACATGTTGAGGAGTGCAGAGGGCACCCTGCAGAAAGTAAGGGAAACACCCGCTCTGTTTGTTGGTGGTGCTTCCTCTTCTAGGTCCAAGACGAAAGCCAAAGAAAAGAAAAAGAAGGCCCCCACCAAACCGAGAGGCGGTGTTAGTAAGGTGGAAGTGAAGGGAAAGGCAAAAGTTGCGGGGCTGACATTAGGAAAGGAGGAATGCTTCTACTGTCATAAAAGGGGCCATTGGAAGAAAGATTGCAAGGCTTGGAAGGCCAAGAACCAGGACCCAAGGCATGTTGTGGCTTCGGCTTCAGGTGTGTTTGTAACTGAAAACTGTCTGTCAATCATCTCTACTTCCTGGATATTGGATACCGAATCAGGATCTCATATATACAATTCTTTGCAGGCACTGAGAAGCCGTAGAGTTCTGAAGACCGGTGATATGACCCTCAGGGCTGCTAACGGAGCGAGCGTGGATGCTGTGTCCGTAGGGGAATATCACCTTGGATTGACGCGTTGACATATTTTGGTTTTGCGCAACTGTTTTTGTGTACCTAGTTTGACTTGTAATATCATTTCTGTATCTTTGTTATCCAAAGAAGTTTGTGATTTTACTTTTGTAAGCGATGTTGTAAACATCCACCTTAATCATGGTCTGATTGGGTCAGGTACTCTAAACAACGGTATATACGTATAAAACCAACTACAAATTTTCAATGTCCAGAACACACTTAAAAGAATGTCTCCCGAAACAAATCAGGCTTTCTTATGGCATTGTAGACTATGTCACAGCAATGAGACAAGGTTAACCAAGTTACATAAAGAAGGATATTTGGATCTGTTCGAATATCAATCTTATGCAACTTGTCAATCATGTCTCAAAGGAAAGATGACAAAGACTCCATTCATTGGACACGGAGTATGAGCGAGTGAGCTCTTAGGACTCATACACAGCGACGTGTGTGGTCCAATATCTACACATTAAAAAAGTGGTTATTCCTATTTCATTACATTTACGGATGATTTCTCTAGGTATGGACATATTTTCTTGATGAAACATAAATCTGAGGCCTCTGAGAAATTCCGGGAATATAAGAATGAATTGGAAAAACAAACCGGCAAAAGTATCAAGACACTGAGATCTGATCGAGGTGGTGAATACTTAAGTACCGAGTTCTTGGATTACCTAAAAGAGAATGGAATTATCTCTTAGCCTACTCCTCCATACACTCTACAACACAACGGTGTATCGGAGAGACGGAACCGAACCCTATTGGATATGGTACGTTCTATGATGAGTAACGCTGAGTTACCGCGATCATTCTGTGGCTATGCACTAGAATCAGCTGCATATCTTTTGAACAAGGTTCCTACCAAGACTATGCCTACCACACCATATCAGATGTGGAGTGGGAAAAAACCCTATCTTCAGTATCTGAAGATATGGGGATGTCCAGCTTTTGTTAAAAAGCCTCATACGGACAAACTCGAGACACGCTCAGTATTGTGTAAGTTTGTGGGATACCCAAAAAACTCCAGGGGGTATCTTTTCTATTACGCAGAGAAACAAAAGGTTTTTGTTTCTCGTCATGCCAATTTTCTGGAACATCAGTTTTTAGAAAAAGAAACAAGTGGGAGCACAATAGAACTGGAAGAAATTCCAAAACCACAAGCTATTACTGAAAGCTTGGTGGAACCAGAAGTTTCAAAAGAACAGGACATTCCCGCACTACTCCGCGGGATTAGTAGGCTTTCTCATCCGCCTGAAAGATACTATGGTTTTCTCATAGATAGGGATAGAGAGGATTGCATCATTGATAATGATTAGCCGACTAACTTCCAGCAAGCCATTCAGAGCACCGACTCCGTAAAATGGCTGGATGCAATGCAGACCGAGATGGAGTCCATGTATACCAACAACGTATGGACTTTGGACATTGCTCCAGAAGGGGTAAAACCCATAGGCTGCAAATGGATCTTTAGAAAGAAGATTGGTGTAGATGGACAGGTTGAAACCTATAAGGCTAGACTTGTTGCAATGGGTTTTCGTCAAAGACCTGGTTTGGACTATGACGAAACCGTTTCTCCAGTGGCTATGCTCAAATCCATTCAGATCTTTTTTGCCATTGCTGCCTTCCACAATTATGCGATTTGGCAGATGTACATAAAAACCGATTTTCTAAATAGAAATTTAGAAGAGTGTCTATATCGACCAGCCAGAGGGTTTCATTCA
The DNA here is from genome assembly GCA_030015575.1 of Agapanthus africanus. Lineage (NCBI taxonomy): Eukaryota > Viridiplantae > Streptophyta > Magnoliopsida > Asparagales > Amaryllidaceae > Agapanthus > Agapanthus africanus. The sequence goes on from CM057343.1 coordinate 116,746,503, forward strand.
GAGTGGGAGCAGCGGGAATGTGTGCAAGTTACTTAAGTCCATCTATGGACTAAAGCAGGCATCGCAGAGTTGGAACATCTGTTTTGATGAAACGGTCAAAAAATCTGACTTTATCAAAAATCCAAATGAGCCATGCATTTATAGTAAGATTGTAGCACGAACTGTTGTATTCTTCATCTTGTACGTGGATGACATTCTCTTGATAGGAAATGACATTCCTATGCTACAATCTGTCAAAGGATTTTTGTCACACAGGTTCTCCATGAAAGACCTGGGTGATGCCTCTTACATTCTGGGGATCCAGATCTATCGTAATAGATCTAAGAGGATGTTGGGACTTTCGCAGTCCAGGTAAATCGACACCGTACTGAAAAGATTCAGTACGGAAGATTCAAAGCGCGGTAATTTACCGGCTTGTCATGGAATCACCCTCTCCAAAGAGATATCTCTCAAGACTGATTTGGAAAGGGAACGCATGTCTATTATACCCTACGCTTCTGCGGTAGGCTCTATAATGTATGCGATGTTGTGTACCAGACCAGATGTAGCTTATGCACTCAGCATGGTAAGCCGGTATCATTCAAACTCTGGGGAGAAGCACTGGATAGCAGTAAAGAACATTCTCAAGTACCTGAGAAGGACTATGGACATGTTCTTGGTTTACGATGGAAAAAGACCTCCAGATCGAGGCCTTTGCTGACTTCAGCATCCAGAGTGACAAGGATGACTCCAAGTCCATGTCAGGTTATGTCTTTACCCTCAATGGAGGGGCAGTCTACCGGAAGAGTTCCAAGAAGGACACCGTTGCTGACTCGACGATGGAAGTGGAGTACATCGCTGCTTCTGATGCCACAAAAGAAGCAGTCTGGGTTAGATAGTTCTTAACAAAACTTCAGGTTGTTCCGTCCATTGTTCATCCAATACCTCTGTATTGTGATAACAATGGGGCTGTAGTTTTAGCAAAGGAACCCAGGTCCCATCAGAAGTGCAGACACATCTTGAGGCGGTATCACCTGATCAGGGAGATCGTGGGTCGCCGGGTGTTCAGTTGATAAAACTGCACATTTATATTACATTTTTCCTACTATTTTTATATTAAAAAAGGACTTTATTTTAATATATTATACATATGAGGGTTTATGTGTTAAAACACCATTTTCCATGTGTTAATATATTTTAATTATCATTTGGTAGGAAAATGTATGCAAATAAATCTATTGACTAAATCCTAGTAGAACTAAGGCTACTAAATATTATTTGAGATTATTGTGCAGAATTTTCCAAGTTGTTATGCAGAATTTATCAAACAAATCAAGTTGTTGAAGAAATCTTGCCAAATTAAGAAGCAAACTTGGAGACCAAGTCTGGAAGCAACCGAGAGAAGATTTCTGAAATATGAAGGTGCCTAGGATTGCCACATGTCACAAGATGCAAGCACAAGAAAAATCATAAAGAGATCTCACCCTTTTAGCTCGGATCCGCGGCCCTAGCCACCATTTGCCGCGGATCCGCCGCACTTCCAGGGAGTTAGGAGCAAAGGATTTTTGGGGTGAATTTATGCAATATTTTACCAAGTTTTCAACCAAAAGATTCTGGCTTTGCACTATAAAAAGGAACCGAGAGCCTCTTGGAAAATTTATCAAGCCGACGAGATCACGAAGTCCAAGACGGCTCACGCATCCAGGCTGATCATCGACTGTTCAATTACCTCCTTAGGAAAGATCGAGAAGCAACTAGTTGTAATCATTTTCTATGGATTAAAAGTGTATTTTGAAGAAGTCGATTAATAAAGGTAGTTATTTTATTTAATTGTTTTTTTTTACATTATGTTTTCCCTCTCTTTCTTTTCATCTTCTTCTCCCAACATGCGCGAGTAATTCTCCGCTTGTTAGGGTTCGTAGGATTAGGGTTGGCTAATGGACGATGAAAATAATTAAACCCTTTTTAAGTCCTATAAAGTTTAGGAACTTTATCAAAAGAATCATTAACATCCTAATCGGGCGCGCTAGCAATTCTTTGCTAATTCCGACCGCGATTAGAGATTAGATTAATGATTGTTTTGGTAAAGGCTAGATATGAACGGAGTTCCGTGTCGAGATAAGGGTTAAGAGTGGGATTCCTTTTCCCTACGGAAACCCTAATCTACACGCATCACTGTCGTTCTAGTTCTAAATCTATTAAAGATAAAAGGGTAACTTTAATTAATCGTCCATAACTACTAAATCCTAACGAACCCTACAAGCCCTATTATTATATTATTTAAATCTCTAAAATAATCTAGATCTATATTTTACATTCTTGTTTAAAGTAGATCTAGAAACTTTTCACAAAATTCTTTATTCCTCCTCTCTTTCTCAACACATCTAAAGTAAAAATAAAAGGTTCCACGTTTCCCAGAGGACGACCCGTACTCACCTCGGTCTAGCTACGCGCGACACCGTTCTGATTGCGGTAAACTACAAACATACACCCTTTCGTACCAATCAAATGGCGCCGTTGCCGGGGAGACGTGCGTAATTTTTATTTTTACTATTTGTGTTGAATTCTTAGACGAGCCATATCATTATTAAAACAAAACTGCAAATTGCATATTTAACGATTTGTGCGTGGATTTTTTGCAAGGAGATCTGGAGTCACAGAATTGAGGAAAACAGGAAACAGAGACATTTTTAGAGATCCAGAGGAGCAAAGGAGATCACAGAAAAATTTTCAGCAAGCGATCCATCCACCTCGCGGCGGAACCGCGGCACAAAGGTGCTTCCTGCGGCGGAAACGTGGCTGCTTGGAGGGATTAGGGCTACAGAACTCTCTGGTAAGATTCTCAACTCCTTCACTCTCTCCTCAAATCCAATAAAATCTATTTTCTGCAGGATTCTTTGCAAAATTGCGCCGCTCAAAAATCTTTTTGCAAAAGTTTTGTGATTGGTTTTGTTTTGCATATTTAATACGGATTTCTAAGGGGCAAAGACCAAATCAAGATTAGGTGGGGATTTCATCACCCTTCCTAAGCCCCACAAATCACAAACCGAACATATAGATCAACCCTTCATTAATTTAAAAAATCTAGACCAGACTCTAAGGACTGTCGTGCTCATTAAGGACAGAGGAAGGTCGTGGGTAATCTATCGTTTATCCGCATTACTTTTGTAGTGCCTAGGCAAGTGTGACAAAGGCTAGTGGTTTTTAATTAGGCCCACGACGTGGTTCCTTCCCACTTACCTGGCACTTATCTGGCTATAAGGGTAGTACGGAGGCGGTAGAGGATTTATCCTGCGGCTTGTCCTTTGGAAGTCTAGGAGCGGTCTAGAGACTGGACCTAGGTGACCTTAGTTCTAGGGTTGCTTGTGCATCTTAGGGAGATTTGTCTTGAGTCCCACTTTTTCAAAAACAAGCCAATTTTAAAATCACACACACGCTGCCACTTGCACTAAACCCGCTTAGTGCATGCTCGGCTGGACACGGGATCCTAGTGCCCGTCTTGTCCGCGTTCCTTCTATCGACACCGAAGTCGGTACTTCTTCATCTTCTTTTCCCCCACCATACACCACATCGACCGTGATGGACGACACTCCATCTAATTATAACACCACGCTGCCACCGCCCGCAGGTGAGCAGAATCCACCGCGCATCTCTCTCCAAGAGAGATGCTATCCTATTCGTGTCCCTCTTCCTACTTGTCTATCTCTTCCACCACCTAACGGGGATAATTTCGAAATTAAACCCTACTACATCAATCTGCTGCCCAAATTTCATGGGCTTGAGTCGGAAGACGCGTACGTTTTCATCATCAAATTCGAAAACGTATGCGCAATGATGGGTACTTCACAATTGACCTTAGATGCTATGCGCTTACGTCTTCTCCCATTCACACTGTGCGACTTGGCAGAAAAATGGCTTTATAATACTGCCGCACACTATATCACTAATTGGGATGAATTCGTCATAGCATTTCTTAAGAAGTTTTACCCAAATCATAAGACTGCCCACATTAGGAGCGAGATCAACCAGTTCACCCAGCTTCCCAATGAACCATTTTGGAAGTGCTTTGAACGTTTCAAGGATCTGCTTGTCCAATGCCCCCATCATGGAATACAAAGATGGGATTTATGTCGGATTATATATGAGGGCATTAATCTAGCGACAAAGCAGATGCTTGAAACAATGTGTCAATGCAATTTCATGTCTAAAGATGACGGTGAAGCATGGAAATATCTGGAAGATCTTGCTGAACACACGTTGCAGTGGGAAAGCGTAAGACCACCTTCAACTAAGGGAGGTATTCACCAGCTCGATGTTTCTATCGCAGTAAAAGCCGAAATGGCAGCGATGCAGAAGAAACTCGATTCTATTGAGAACAAACTTTCATCAGTCTCCCTTAATCAGGTCACGCTTCCCAAGACTGTCTGTGGTTGCTGTTCGGATCCTTCACACTTAACGGAAGAATGTCCTATGAATGCATCGTTTCAAGCTAATTCTGCTTTTCAGCAGCGACCTAGAAACGACCCTTATTCTTCCACGTACAATCAAGGATGGAGGAATCATCCTAACTTTGCTTGGAATCAAAACCAACAAAGACCTCCTCCACAGCAACCAAAACCACAGAATCAGCCACCCTTTCAGTCACAGAATTTCCAAAATCCGGCCAACATTTCTACACCATAAGTGGCCGGTATTGACAACTCACTTGCACAAACTTTGGATATGTTCATGAAACAATCCATGCAAAATTCGGCTGAGATGAGGCCTTCTATTGATGCCCTAACGAAAAACTCCTCCTCCCATGGTGAGAGTATCAAATCAATAGAAAACCAAATCACACAGTTAAACGCCGCAATGAGTGCGAGAGAGAAAGGGAAACTCCCATTTCAACCCCTACCGAATCCTGGCCATTCACAAAGTCATAATGTGAATGCCGTCACTACGTTGAGATCGGGGAGAGTGCTGAACAACCAAGTGGGTGAGCAATTTGATGATAGTGACACATTTAATACCCCTTCTTCTTCTTCTTCTTCCCCTAACTCGTCTAGTCTTCCACCTTCATCCGAGCCTATTCTCCGTTTTCCCCAAGGCTCAAACATTTCGCCAAATCTATCTAAGTCGATGCCCACTCCAATTTTGGGATCGAATCCGTCGCCACAGTCTTCTCCACAAACGTTGGACCCAAAACTTATTGATCGAGCTCCATTTCCAAACCGATTAAGGGCCAACAGACCTAACCCGCAAATGGAGAAGATTGTGGAAATGTTTAAGCAAGTGAGCGTGAATATTCCTCTCCTAGATGCTATTCAACAAGTCCCATCTTATGCAAGAACCCTTAAAGACTTGTGCACTAGGAAGAGAAAAACTCAAGTGCCTAAAAAGGTTTTCATGACGAGTAATGTTAGTACAGCTTTTACCCAACAAATACCAAAGAAACGTAAGGACCCTGGCTGTCCTAAAATTTCTATTTCTATTGGGGGTAAAAATATAAATCGTGCTTTACTCGATCTAGGCGCTAGCGTCAACTTGCTTCCTTATTCAGTATACGAGCAGTTAGGAATTGGAGAGTTAAAACCCGCCCATTGTACTCTCCAAATGGCCGACCGATCTATCACCAAACCTCGGGGCGAACTAGAGGATGTGTTAATTAAAGTCGGGGAATTCATATTTCCCGTGGACTTTATTGTTTTAGATACATAACCTGTGGCAAACCCACGCAATCAAATCCCGGTGATACTTGGTCGACCCTTCCTAGCAACTTCTAACGCTGTGATTAATTGTCGTAACGGTTCTATGAACTTATCCTTCGGGAAAATGACAATTGAGCTTAATATTTACAAGCTAGGAAGTCAGCCATCAGAACCTTCTGCTCAATTGCTGGATGTTTGTTCCATCCACGAGATAGCTTCCGAAAGCTGCATGGATGAGGAGCTTTGCTTTGATGTTCTCGACAACATTAATGAGACATCGTTTGATCTTGCACCACTTTACAGTGAGGATATGTTCAATGAGTCCGACCTTGAGATTGAACCCGTTGACTCGTTGCAAAAGTCAGCAGCACTTTCCGAGTCAATATCTTATGTAAGTTTTGAACCTCTTCGGGAGTCCGAATATCCTTCGCTTACCCCACCTTCTGTTGTCTCTCCGCCAATTCTTGATCTCAAACCGCTACCTTCTCATCTTAAATATGCATATTTAGGAGAGAATGAGACTTTGTCAGTGATTATTTCCGCTTCTCTAGCCTTAGAGCAAGAGAATGCACTTTTGGCAGTGTTGAGATTGAATCGGGAAGCATTTGGTTGGACTATGGCTGACATGAAAGGGATCAGTCCCTTAATTGTTGAACATTACATACATCTGATGGATGAAGCCAAACCAACCCGAGACCCACAAAGACGGTTAAATCCCGTTATGAAGGAGGCGGTAAAGAAAGAAATCGTCAAGTGCCTTGATAGTGGAATAATTTACCCCATATCTGATAGCCAATGGGTAAGTCCAATTCATGTGGTCCCTAAAAAGTCTGGCATCACGGTCATCACTAATGAGGCTAATGAGTTAATCCAAACGCGCACCCAAACTGGGTGGCGCGTATGTATCGATTACAGGAAACTCAATGCCGCGACGAGGAAAGATCACTTCCCTCTACCTTTCATTGACCAGATGTTAGAACGATTGGCGGGACACGAATACTACTGTTTCTTGGACGGATACTCTGGCTATAACCAGGTCCCCATCGTCGAAAAGGATCAAGATAAAACCACTTTTACTTGTCCTTTCGGAACTTTTGCTTACAGACGCATGCCCTTTGGGTTATGCAATGCTCCCGCTATATTTCAGCGGTGCATGATAGGGATATTTTCAGATATGGTGGAAAATTTTCTGGAAATTTTTATGGACGATTTCTCCATTTTTGGAGACTCCTTTGAGGACTGCCTTCGTAATCTTGACGCTGTTCTTACCCGCTGTAAGGATAAGAACTTGACTTTGAATTAGGAAAAATGCCATTTTATGGTCCAAGAAGGTATTGTACTTGGACATATAATTTCACATAAAGGCATTGAGGTTGACAGAGCTAAAATAGATGTTATTCAAAACCTCCCTCGTCCCAATTGCGTCAAAGATATACGATCCTTCCTTGGTCATGCAGGATTTTATAGGAGATTTATTAAGGACTTTAGCAAAATTGCTAGACCCTTATCCCTTCTATTGGCCAAGGACACTACTTTTCACTTCGATTCGGATTGTGAGGCTGCTTTTGAATCACTTAAAGAATCACTCACTACAGCCCCCGTTTTATCATCTCCGGATTGGAACCACCCGTTCGAGCTTATGTGTGATGCATCAGATTTTGCTATTGGTGCGGTCTTAGGACAGCACATGGATAAGATGCCACATGTAATTTACTATGCTAGTAGGACCTTGAATGATGCACAAATAAATTACACAACTACCGAGAAAGAACTCTTGGCAGTTGTATTTGCATTAGAGAAATTCAGGCCCTACTTGATTGGCTCGCCTATTGTGGTTTACACAGATCATTCCGCCCTACGACATCTTTTATCGAAGAAGGATGCGAAGGCCAGGCTAATACGTTGAATCCTATTGTTACAAGAATTTGATCTTGTCATCAAAGACAAGAGTGGATGTGAAAACGTTGTAGCCGACCATCTTTCACGCATAACTTCTTCGCCAACTGTGACCGTGCCGATAAATGACTCATTTCCCGACGAACAGCTCTTGAATGTATCTTACGAACCTTGGTTCGTGGATATCGTGAACTATCTTGCGACGGGACTTATACCTAGCGATTGGTCGAAACAAGACAAACTTCGATTTTTATCCTAAGTAAAAAATTTTTACTGGGATGAACCATATCTATTCAAGTATTGTTCCGATCAAATCATTCGCAGGTGTGTCCCTAACGATGAATTCAAGAGCGTGTTATCATTTTGTCATGATCAGGCATGCGGCGGTCACTTTGGACCTCGAAAAACGGCGGAGAAAGTTTTGCAATGTGGCTTTTATTGGCCAACATTATTTAAAAATGCATTTGAACATTGCAAAACTTGTCCGCGATGTCAGCATTTAGGTCGGATTTCACGAAGGAATGAGATGCCGCTCCAACCTATATTGGTTGTGGAAATATTTGATGTTTGGGGTATTGATTTTATGGGCCCTTTTCCCAACTCCTTTGGGAACCTATATATCTTGTTAGTGGTTGATTATGTCTCGAAGTGGGTTGAAGCTATACCGTGTCGCACTAATGACAACAAAGTTGTCATTAAGTTCCTTAAAGAAAACATCTTCTCACGATTCGGACACCCTCGCGCTATCATTAGCGACAACGGGACACATTTCTGCAATAGGTCTTTTGAGGCCTTGATGCGGAAATATTCAATCATTCACAAGCTTTCTACGCCCTATCACCCCCAAACAAGCGGGCAGGCTGAGATCTCAAATAGGCAGATCAAACAGATATTGGAGAAGACGGTTTCCAAAAACCGTAAGGATTGGTCAACCAAATTGACGGATGCTCTTTGGGCATTCCGCACCGCTTATAAGACCGATCTTGGTATGTCTCCATACCGCCTTGTGTTTGGGAAGGCATGCCACCTCCCTGTCGAGATTGAACATAAGGCAATATGGGCTATTAAAGAGCTTAATTTTGATCTTGATCATGCAGGCAGCTATCGGAAGCTGCAATTGAATGAGCTAAGCAAACTCCGCGATGAAGCTTACGATAATGCTGTGATAGTAAAGAATAGGACTAAAGTATTCCACGATAAAAAAAATTCTAGAAAAACCTTCACATCGGGGCAACAAGTCCTTCTTTACGATTCCCGTCTCCATCTTCATCCGGGTAAGCTTAAATCTCGTTGGAAAGGACTTTTTGTGGTGCGGTATGTACACCCACACGGAGCAGTTGAAGTCGAAAATTTGAAAAACTGTTCGATTTTTAAAGTGAATGGGCATAGATTAAAACCGTATTTTTCTGCTGACCCCGTGGAGGAGCTCCTGTTTTTACAGGAGCCGCTTTATCAAAACTAAAATTCCTCCGCCTCACCTCCATGTTTTGATAACTTTTTCACATTTTAAGAATGGAGGTGAGTAAAAAAATGATTTGATTGAATATCTGTGCGTGTCAAAGAATAAGTTTGGGGGAATTTTTCATTTCACTATTTTACCCCTTGTATCTCTCCCTTAGTATACAGGTCCATGTTCTCAAAAGGCTACATCAGTGAGGACACTGCTGAAAACAGGTTGGAGGGGGGGAGGTTTGTATTCACTGAATTATCTTTGACACCGGGCATTAAATTTTTTTTATATAACAAAAGAGTAGAAAGTGAAAAATTACATAGAAAATATTGGAATAGTTTAAGAAAACCAAGAAAATTTCTTACACGAACTAGTAATAAGTAGTTATGAGCTGTTGTCCCAAGGGTTAGTAAAATGAAGGAAGTCACTAATTTGAGGATAAAAATAAGTCTGAAAAATAGTTTCTATTCTGGAAGCCAAACATTTGAATGTTGATACCCTAGTATATGCACTTACACACGTCTTGAAACTCGGGATAGTAGAGAATCCCTTGAAATGCTCTTGTCTAAAAGCCAAAGTATGAAGGAAATTAAAAAAAAGAAATGAAGAAAATATGAAAATGGTGAAAAGAAAAAAATGAACACTGGTTTTGTTATCGCCAAGGCAGCAATAAAAAAAAATAGCGAGGGTGCCTCTTCACCTAGTGCCCTAAGGCTAACTGGTCTGGGAGTCACTGCTAAGCCTTAGGTAGTGCAAGACGAGGAAAATATTATCACCTAATTAGCAAGCACATGAGTAATCGGTTGGTTAGTACCTCAAGAAGTATTAACGGTCGCATGAAAATGTGTGAGCAAATCTTTAATATTCATTAAATTAAAAAGTACTAAGGTAGATGGACAAGAGTATGATAGTTTGAATTGAATTCTCCGAGTGTAGGGATGTCCATTTCACACACGTGGGGTTATATGATCAATGTTTGGAAGAAAGGTAGGAATGAAGAATAAAGACGATGTTTTATTGAGGGGTAATGTGATTTCTAACATTTTTTCATGACTATTAAGATAGGGCTCATGACAACTGAAAAGCTAGCATAGGTGGAAACTCTTCTTTTCAAAGTATTTCTTTTATGGTTCTTGTCTTTATATGTAAATTTCACCAACTTTCTTTTGTTATAGGATTTTGTGGGTGTAATCCGCTGAAAACCCTCAGGAGACAACACTCCTCCTACTAGGGACACCTAGAGGTTTAACGGCTTGTTGCACGTGCTCAGTGCAATCGTGTCTGCCTACGAAAGTGTGCTTAGTTTTCTCCTTTCTTTTTCTCCTCTTAAATAAACTAGTTTGCTTCGGACGATCAAAGATAAGTTTGGGGGTATTTGTTTAGTTGATAAAACTGCACATTTGTATTACATTTTTCCTACTATTTTTATATTAAAAAAGGACTTTATTTTAATATATTATACATATGAGGGTTTATGTGTTAAAACACCATTTTCCATGTGTTAATATATTTTAATTATCATTTGGTAGGAAAATGTATGCAAATAAATCTATTGACTAAATCCTAGTAGAACTAAGGCTACTAAATATTATTTGAGATTATTGTGCAGAATTTTCCAAGTTGTTATGCAGAATTTATCAAACAAATCAAGTTGTTGAAGAAATCTTGCCAAATTAAGAAGCAAACTTGGAGACCAAGTCTGGAAGCAACCGAGAGAAGATTTCTGAAATATGAAGGTGCCTAGGATTGCCACATGTCACAAGATGCAAGCACAAGAAAAATCATAAAGAGATCTCACCCTTTTAGCGCGGATCCACGGCCCTAGCCACCATTTGCCACGGATCCGCCGCACTTCCTGGGAGTTAGGGGCAGAGGATTTTTGGGGTGAATCTATGCAATATTTTACCAAGTTTTCAACCAAAAGATTCTGGCTTTGCACTATAAAAAGGCACCGAGAGCCTCTTGGAAAATTTATCAAGCCGACGAGATCACGAAGTCCAAGACGGCTCACGCATCCAGGCTGATCATCGACTGTTCAATTACCTCCTTAGGAAAGATCGAGAAGAAACTAGTTGTAATCATTTTCTATGGATTAAAAGTGTAGTTTGAAGAAGTCGATTAATAAAGGTAGTTATTTTATTTAATTGTTTTTTTTACATTATGTTTTCCCTCTCTTTCTTTTCATCTTCTTCTCCCAACATGCGCGAGTAATTCTTCGCTTGTTAGGGTTCGTAGGATTAGGGTAGGCTAATGGACGATGAAAATAATTAAACCCTTTTTAAGTCCTATAAAGTTTAGGAACTTTATCAAAAGAATCATTAACATCCTAATCGGGCGCGCTAGCAATTCTTTGCTAGTTCCGACCGCGATTAGAGATTAGATTAATGATTGTTTTGGTAAAGGCTAGATATGAACGGAGTTCCGTGTCGAGATAAGGGTTAAGAGTGGGATTCCTTTTCCCTCCGGAAACCCTAATCTACACGTATCACCGTCGTTCTAGTTCTAAATCTATTAATGGATAAAAAGGGTAACTTTAATTAATCGTCCATAACTACTAAATCCTAACGAACCCTACAAGCCCTATTATTATATTATTTAAATCTCTAAAATAATCTAGATCTATATTTTACATTCTTGTTTGAAGTAGATCTAGAAACTTTTCACAAAATTCTTTATTCCTCCTCTCTTTCTCAACACATCTAAAGTAAAAATAAAAGGTTCCACGTTTCCCAGAGGACAACTCGTACTCACCTCGGTCTAGTTACGCGCGACACCGTTCTGATTGCGGTAAACTACAAACATACACCTTTTCGTACCAATCACCGGGAGATCGAGGTTCGGAGAGTTGCTACAGAGGACAACATTGCAGATCCATTCACAAAGGCCATCCCTCAGACACAGTTCGAGAGGCTATTTAAGATGATAGGTCTGCGATATGCCAGCACATGGCCATAGTGCAAGTGGGAGATTGTTAGTGTATATGTCCTAGAGGCCATTATTGTATCATACTGGATTGTATATTACTTAATGGAAGCTTGGGATATTCACATTAGTATTGACAGTCTTGCTCAAAATGGTAGTAAGCTACGTGGTTTGTTTCTACTTCAATATGTGCATGTGTTTCTTTTAACATATCGCTTATACAGAGCCCTTAGGATCTTTGCTTGATTACCGGCGTTGTGATGGCAGTCACACTAGTAGGGGCTGGGTAATCTATAAGCACATCCTTATACAGGTCCCTAGTCGTAGGATTATCGAGACGGGGCATCGATACTCCGTAGTAGACTTGTGTATATGCTTCTTGAAGGGTTCCTTAGAACGACAGCAAGGTTTCAGGGGGCATCGTGCATGCCGTTTAAAAAAGTTTTGTCGTTACAAAGAACCCTACGCTAGAATCGTTAACTAGAGATTTAGACCGAACAAGATGCAAACAACTTTACATCTAAAGAAAATGAAAATAAAACCTTTGTAGACGGTCCTTCTATTCAATATGCTCCATGTAGTAGTCCCGCAACTCCACAAGGCTTCTCTTGAGACTTTGAACAAGCTTCCTTCATAGCCTTCGCGCGAAAGATGATCCACCTCGAAGCTCCTACTAGTTCAAGCCACCACTACACTAAACCCTTTAGTGTATGAAACACATCACACTACTTTGCTAAAATGGTGTGAGATGATGAAGTAGGGGATGTTAAGAGCTCACCAATTTGTGCTCAAGCTTCATGATTCACATCACATGTGAGGGTTGAAGCTTGAGGCAAAGCAAGAGTAGGAAGAAGAAGTAAAAGAACCAGCATGAGAGAAAAATGGCTAAGTCTTTTGGAATGAACATGAATCAATCAAAAGCCAAGACCCCTCACTCATTCAAGCATGGAATTATGCAATAATAAATTGCAACTATGCTTTAATAGTGAGTCAAGAATGAATAAACAAGTATTTAACCCATGCTTGCAACCATGCTTCATTTTACACCTCATTTCTATTTTCACAAAATAGAAACATAAAAGCCATGCTTCATTATAATATATATATATATATATATATATATATATCATATGTATTATTATATATTTAATGAAGAATAATTAGTGAGCTAATAATATTAGTTAATATATAATTATATCACATATAATTTATATTACATTATTAAATCAACACTTGATCTAATAATCCGGTTATATTATATATGACCGACTAATATCATTTATCTGTACATCGCATTATCGAATCAACACTTGATTCGACAATCTGGTTATATCACATATAACCACACCGATAACAAAGGACTGCCAGATCACAATAGGGTATCACATACTCGTATATAATCAGTGTTAGTTATATGTATGCCCTAGAGGCCATTACTGTACATAGGATGTATATTGTAGTGGATGCTGGGACATATATAGGGAGGACTTTCTTGCTCGACATGATAGTATGCTATCTGGTTGAACTTTACCTTAACGTGTATACTGATTGTCTCTCTGTTACATGTTGGTAAAGCCCTTAGGATGTGTGCTTGACTACCTGGACTATGATGCGGATCATACTAGTGGGGACATGGTAGTCCATAAGTACATCCTTCAAAGTCCCTAGTCGTGGGTGTATCGAGACGGGGCATCGATATACCAGAGTAGACTAGCGTGTACCTTCTCGACCCATACAGATGGGGGATGGATGATCCCATATCCATTGGTGTTTGACATCAGAGATGATATACGGGTGCTCAGTAGAGACTGGGTACACTGGACGGACTCGCCGAGAACTCCCAGATGGTATTATACCTCACGTCAGATGGCAGTTCTCTGGTGACACTGGTACAGAGTAGTCTGTTGACTCGAGATCGTCATAGAGTCTTGTGTGGTTCCCACTGTACTTTGATTTCCATCTTACCACGTCCAAGAGGGCGTGCAAAACGGTGGTTTTTGGGTACAGTCCCGAGTCACATGGAGGCAATGAGCGATAGGAGGGGATTCGTCTCTCCCGGTATAGGGGGTTGATGTTGCGCTGTGTTCGATTGGCTATAACAGGAAATCCCTGGCCAGGGTTGCTGAGATTTACTGGTAAGTGTTACCAGTAGTTTCTCGAATTGTTATAGACCTCATATCGACACGACTTATCGAGCTATTGGGGTCTGACGTTTACCACCCTTAGGCGAGATATGCGACATATCAGACGATCAGACCGGATTGTACGGTAGTGTTACTGGTTGGATTCACTGGAGTGTGAGCGGGCTTGCTCGTCGATCTTCAGATCGCTCAATACCCGGGTGGCCGTTACGTTTAGCAGACCGCTTGCGGCTTGTGGGTGTTTGATATGATCATCATCTGCTACCGGCGTATTGACGAGTCTTTAGAGTCCTATACAGAGGTTTCCTGGCTCAAGCGAAACGAAATAGGAGCGCATATGAGATATGTGCGGGACCGAGAATAATACGGTATGTGATACTGTATTCGATTCTCGCGATGTGACATTGATCGGTTATATGCGATATAGCCGGGTTATCGGATCAAGTGTTGATTCGATAAGTTGTTACTGATGATACCAGTCGGTTATGTGCGACATGACCGGATCGTTAAATCAAGTGTTGATTTAATGATTTAATGCATAATTGTATATTTGATATATTACTTTGCATTAACTAGTATCGGTTCACTTTAAAATGGATTTTCTCACTCGGGTGTGCGCATTGCATATGCGATATGATTTTGTGCACTTGCTTGTATCATGTTTGATGATGCATGCCAAACTTGGTTAAGTGTAAAGAATGAACCATGGTAATGAATGGGTTAGGGTTTTGATTTTTATTTATTCATTTATCTTTCTTATTTATTCTTTTTGGAAAAAGGAAAAAGAAAGATAAATGGTGGCATATTTTGGATTTAGTTGAAGTTTCTTGAAACTTTGACTAAGTCTTCATTCTTGTCCTATACTTAACCCTAACCATTTTAACTAACCTAAGTTAATTCTCTACACTTAACTAGAGTTAAAAGTATGATAAGTATTGTTTTATTTTCTATTTTTAATAAGAGACTTATCATATCATCTTCATCTTCTTCCATTTCTTCAAGTGAAGAAAGCTTCATTTTCATCAATGGTGATTGATGATTAAGAGTGAGAAATCCATTTCTAAAGTCTACCCACTTCCTATTTCTTCATCCTCTACCTCTTGCCAAGTAGTAGAGTGTGTTTACTTCACAAGTTTCATGACTTGGTGAAGTTGTGAGCTTGATCTAGCGATGCCTCGACGTAGATCATCTTCGGCATGGACATCGACGACCTAGCTTGCCCATTCTCCGATGAAGCCGATGCTAGAGCCCGGAATCCATCTTGGACAGCGAGGAGACTTCATTGCGGAGCCGTGGAGGTGGAGCACCGGATCTACAAAGGTTGTATTTCCGTATCTCTTAGTTAAGTGTTAACTAGTTAGCTTTTTCGCCTAGTTTTCTAGCACACGATCCGTAGTCGGGTCTCTCGGCACCTAGAAACTTTGAAATTGGCATGGTTGATGCCATGTGAGACCTCATTAGGGTGCCTAGGAACCCTACAATCAGGCACACACACATATCACATATGTGTCCTACTTCGTTTCGATTGAACCAGGAATCTTCTGTGTGGGACTCTAAAGTCTCGTCAATACGCCAGCAGTAGGTGATGATCATATCAGTCACCTACAAGCCGTCAGCGGTACTAGCTGGACATAATGGCTACCCGGATATTGAGCGATATGAAGATCAACAAGCAAGCCTGTCCACAGTCTCCATGAAGCCTATCAGTAACACTACCTCATCTGATATGTCGCATATCATGTCTAGGGGTGGAAATCATCAAACCCCAGAAACGTGATAAGTCATGCCGATGTGAGGCTCATAACAGGTCGAAAGACTACGGATAACACTTATCAGTAGATCTCCATATCAGCCCCGGCCAGGGACTTCAAGTTATAGCCAATCGAGCATAGCACAACATTAACCCCCAATACCGGGAGAGACGAAACCCCTCCTATCGCTCATTGCCTCCATATGACTCGGGACTGTACCCAAAATCCACCTGTTTGCACGACTCCTCTTGAGCGTGGTAGGGAGGAAATCAAAGCACAGTGCGAGCCGCACAAGACTCTATGACGATCTTGAGTCTACAGACTAACCTGTACCAGTTTCACTAGAGGATTGCTATCAGACGATAGGTATACTACCACATAGGAGTCCTCGGCGAGTCCTGTTCAGTGTACCCAGTCTCCACTGAGCACCCGTATACCATATCTGTTATCAAACACCAATGGATGTGGGATCATACATCGCCCATCATATGGGTCAAGAAGCATATATGCTAGTCTACTCTGGAATATCGATGCCCTGTCTTGATATTCCCTCGACTAGGAACAATTAAAGGATGTACTTGTGAACTACCTTGGCCCCACTAGTATGATCTCCATCATAGTCCTGGAAGTCATGTACATATCCTAAGGGCTTTATCAACATGTGAGAGCAAGACAGTATAAATACCAGTCTACATGTTAAGATAAAGGTAACCAGATAGCATACTATCATGTCGAGCAAGAAAGTCCTCTCTATATATGTCAAAGCATCCACTATAATATATATCATATGTACAATAATGGCCTCTAGGGCATACATATAACTAACAATCTCCCACTTGCACTAAGGCCAGTTGTTGTAGTATATCATACCCAACGTCCCAGAGGTCTCTCAAATAGCATCTGGGGAATTTCCTCGGTGAGTGGATCCGCTGTGTTATCCTATGTGTCAACTCTCCTGACCTCGATCTCCCGGAGATCAACTATCTCCCTGATCAGGTGATACTTTCCAAGAATATGCCTGGATCGCTGACGGGACCAGGGTTCCTGGGCCAAAGCCTCAGCTCTGTTGTCGTCCTAATACATAGGTATTGGATGTCCAATGGTAGGAACCATGTTCATCATATGAACCTTACTCATCCAGACAACCTCTTTGGTAGCATCGTTGGTAGCTTTATCGTCTAGTATGTCACGGTATCTGGTTTAGAACTCTTCCAACATACCATCCCTCCACTGAGGGTAAAGATAATGCCTGTGACTGACTTTCAGTCTACCTTATCACTCTGGAAGCTCGAACCAAGAACATTCTTTTAATGCTTCTCAAGTACTTAAGAATGTCCTCCACAGCTGTCCAGTGATTCTGCCAAGATCCGATTGATTCCTGATCACTACTTCTAGTGAGTCAACTACATCTAATCTGGTACATAATATAGCATACATGATAGAGCCTATCGCCAAAGCATAGGGTATCCCTTGCACGTGAGCTCTCTTCAAATCAGTCTCGGGAGACATCTTTTTGGAGAGAGTGATTCCTGAGTGAGTGGATGAACCACCACGCTTAGAATCCTCCATACTAAACCCCTTTAGTATGGTGTTAATGTACCTAGATTTGGGACATTCCCAACATCCACTTAGATCTATCATCATAGATCATTATCCACAAGATGTAGTAGGTATCATCCAGATCTTTTATGAAAAACCATCGTGATAAGAGGAGCTTGACCGAGTGTAGCATAGGAAACTATTACCTATCAAGAGTATGTCATCTACGTACAATACGTGGAAGACCACCTTACTCTCTACAACCTTCTTGTGTATACAAGGTTCATCTACCATTTTGATGAAGTCAAACTCTTTGACTGCCACATCAAAACAGATGTTCCATCTCCGCGATGCCTGCTTTAACCCGTAGGTGGATTTAAGTAGCATGCGTATGTTTCCGCTGCTCCCACTGTCTACGAAACCTTCTGGCCATGTCATGAACGCGCTCTCTTCTAAATCATCATTTAGAAAAGTGGTTTTGACACCCAACTTGTCACGACCCCCAATTGGCACGTGACGACCCTTAAACTACGCAACGTCTGCAGGCGTAACGCAATTTAAATAAGACGAAAACCCAGCAATCTAAACCATCAAAAGTAGTAAGTGATAATAGCATTTTCAAAACTTTTGAAATCTCAACCCAAATTCTTTAAAGTCCAACTTTTAATTTCTTAAAAATTTCGGCAGCACCTCCTTTGTAAAAACCAGCCCCAAAAATGGGTACAACATAAATATAAGTAAAGCATCCCCAAACGGGAGCAAAAACACGCCCAAAGACGGAAAACAACCACCACAACAAATATACGACGCCGTAGCGAAGAAATAAAACACGATATAAGTAAAACTGCATAAAAGACATCCAAGTAACAAAATAATATACAATATCGTCCTCGCATCAAGTCTCTAAGTCATATAAGACAATAGTAGATGGAGAGTACAGGATACAACGAATATATAATAAACAACATTGGATAACCGCAAAACCCACCTAAGCAAAACTGCACACTGTGAGCCAAAGCGGTATCCGCAGCAAAAGATGATAAGATAGATAAATAGCCTTCCTCGACTACTCTGGGGAACCAACCTGCAAAACACTGTGGCACAACGGGGGTGAGTTACCATCTTGTGAATAGTAAATAACATAAGCAGGTAATCGCAAGTATGCAGTACAACGTGAATCTAACATATGCAAGTTAAAAGCAATAAAAGTCATATGTATGCAATAGTCATGAAAGGTACACTAGCAGGTACATCTAATACATGAAGCAATAATATGATAATCTGTATGCAACAGTCATGTAAGGTACTATATCAGGTACCACTAATACATGAACAATAAATGCAATAAATATGCAAAAATCATGTAAGGTACTATATCAAGTACAACTAATACATGAACAATAAATGCAATAAGTATGCAACAATCATCTAAGGTACTATATCAGGTAAAACTAATACATGAAACAATGGTATGACAATGTATATATGCAACAGTCATGAAAGGTACTTTAGCTGGTACAACTAATACATGAAGCAATGCATATAAAATAAGAGTATGTAAATGTAACAGTCATGGAAGGTACTCTATCAGGTACTACTAATACATAAAGCAGTGCATAAACAATAAATGCGAAGTATGGGATGAAACATGTCATTTCCACGAAATCCTGACATCGTGGTAGGACCAAAATCCATCAAGACAATCCAAATCCCAATTTCCTCAAATCAGCCACCAAATTGGCTCTCATATCATGTAAGTCTCATAAATCCTGAATGCATAATATCAAATAAATCTCATATATCCTGAATGTACTAAATCAAGTAAATCTCATATATCCTGTATCCAATATCAAGTGAATCTCAAATATCCTGAATCCAATATCAAGTGAATCTTTAATATCCTAAGTATATTTTCATGAATAATTATGATGATGTATATGAATTGATATGTATACATATATATTAGTGTTCCATTCCAATAATATATATATATATATTGTTGTGCCACGGCAGCGCCCCGGCCGTGTAGTCGAGGCCAAAATGCGGAATCAAAATTTTTTCTTATCTTTAAACCGGTGCTACCGCAGACAATAAACCCGGATCGTAACCATTAACCTAATCCTAGCTACCTAGAGAAGGGGTGAGAGATATACCGAGTGATCCGTGTCCTCCGGTCTTCTCGTCGTCGTCCCGATCTCCCGCGGAATCTCCGGTCTTCATCTCCTCTCCGGAAAGGGCACTACGTAGCCGGATTCTTTTACGAGCTCCCACCTCTGGACCGAGGCAACTCGGGCGCCAAGTTGGCTAGCCGACGCGTCCAAGAAGTGCTGTAGGCTAGTGTAGAATGGTTGTCTCATTTGGGGTAGTGAAGTTGCCATGGATGTGGAGGAGAAGAGAAATGAGCTATGAAATTTTGATGCAACATGAGAATGAGAATAATTTTCCACCCTCACCAAAAATGAAATCTCTCTCTCACTCTCATCCAATTATGGCCGGCCCCCCTTAGGAAATATGGTGGAGGAATCAACAAAACAAGAAGGGAGGTGATGGTAAGAAAAGCAAAGGGGTGACCACAACAAAATATGATGATAACAATGTCAATTTCATTTCAAATCTCATCTAATCTCATTAAAGCAAGCCATCATGAAAAAGCAAAGATGCTTAACCTTTCATAATGCCACAAATGCAAGAAACCCCTCCATAATAAGTTATTTGCAAACATGCAAATAACCCCCTCCACCAGAAAAGTCCGGCCGCGAAGGAACAAAGGAAAACCGGCCGGAACGGAATTCAAACTGGCAACTTCAGAAATCTGATCCCGTAATAAATTACAGGAAAACCCCGCTACTGCATATACATGCCCGTATTTGTATTCCCACTGAACACAAATGCAAATAGACAAAAATTACACTATCTAATACTAGGATCCGGTTTAAGCCAAAGCTGGCTAGTAAAATCCATCCGATCACGATCCGTGCAATACCGCACGTATCTGATCGAACCCTGCCATATCTCCATACGGCCTCTACAGCATTTCGCCCGAAACTTGAGTAACAGTCTGTGTGCGGGACTCTAAAGTCTCGTCAATACAATGGCTGTGGATTTAACCACTAGCACGTCAGAGGTATTAGCCATACATAACGGGCTACCAGCTATTGACCAAAAGGGACGTCGATGAGCGAACTCATCCTGACACCCTACTGAGCCTGTCAGTGACAATATTCGTACAGTCCGGTCCGTTCGTCTATGAGTATCGCATGGCGGGCCTAGGGGGTTGGTAAAAGTCAGACCCCCAAAAGCGGTACAAGTCGTGTCGGAGTGTAGCCCAGAACACCCTGAGATACTACTGGAATACCTACCAGTAAATCTCCTGCCTCGGCCGAGGGCTTTATGTAATGGCTCTCCTAGACACAGCGCGACCTCACCCCCAATACCGGGAGAAACGAACCCCTGCAGATCCGCTCACTGCCTCCATGTGGCTCGGGACTGTACCCAACTAAAACCTGTTTGCACGACTCCTTTGAGCCGTGGTAGGGTAGTAATCAAAGTACAGTAGGAACTCACACGAGACAATTGACGATCTCAGGTCGATGAACTAACCTGTACACATGTTACCAGGGAACTGCTATCTGACGTCTGGTATAATCCCAACTAGCAGGTTCCTGGCGAGTCCTGTCCTGTGTACTCATACCCAATGAGCACCTGTATACATCTTAGGTGAACCAACTGACACCAGTGGCTTGTGAGACCGGCCACCGCCCCTCGTCGGGATCTCGACTGTATACACTAGTCTACTAATGGAGTATCGATGCCCAGTCTCGAAACTCCTATGACTAGGGACCTTTTAAGGATGTGCTTATAGACCCCAGCTCCCACGTATATGATCGCCATCATACTGCTGGTCGTCAAGCAAGAATCCTAAGGGCTCTATCAACATGCAATAGTGATCAGTAATGTCACCTAAAACAGTACACGATGATAAAGAAAAACCAGATAGCATACTATTATCTTGAGTAAGACTGTCCTACCGGGATAGGTCCTCCCTCAATCATTGCAATCACGTGCCTGTGATCCAATAATTGACTCTGAGGGCACTATCTCCAACAATCTCCCACTTGCACTCAAGGCTAATTATTGCGATGTCGCATACTCACAGCCCCTGTGATACCGAACACCCAACTCCTCTACTAGTCAGTCTCACAAAGCTCGTTTGTGAAACTATTGCGTTCGAGGAATAGCCTCAGTGAGTGGATCCGCTGTGATGTTTCTTTCTATGTCTCTCTATATCTCAAGTTCGCGGAGAAAGCCATCTCCCGAAATGAGCAATACATGTCTTAGAATGTGTCTGGATATCTGATGGGACCTAGCTCATAAGTGAACTCCAAATCCAAACTTCTTAGACTGTATCGTCAACTGAACTTAATCAGTATCCTGCGCCATGCCTTCCCTCAGTATCCACCTGGACCACCTGTCCAAAATACTGCCCCTCGTCAGAGGGAAAAACTATAACTCTGACAGCCACTCTGCCATCCAGGTCACCTTGGAAGCCTCGAATGATAACTGTCTCCCGAAGGAGAATGCTGTTATAATATCCTTAGAACATCAACTTATGTTCTAAAACTGCTTCCGACTGTTTCTTCAGGATTGGATCAATATCAACTTATTGGACCTACTGCAAGAACAACATCAGGTGTGGTACTTGACATCTCATGATTGACTCAATTGCCTAAGCAAGTGATCTGTCAATCATGCGTATCCCTCTCCCCTTTAGTCTGTAAGACACCTTTAGAGAGGGTGACTCCATTACCTGCAGGTATACTACCGTGCCAGTAGTCGTCCGTTCTAAATTCTCATAGAATGCTGTCAAGGTACCCGGATTGGGAAACCACCCAAATCTAGATTTAAAACTATAGATCCAGTAACCAGAATGTCAGATATAATATCCAAGTCCTATGTGGAGAAACCACTGCGTGACAACCAAAGAATAACCGATCGTAGTGTAGGAATTTCACCTCCTACTCTGTGTATGTCATCCAAATACCAGGACATTACACCCTACTACCTTCTTAACAGATCCATCCCCTATTCTGATGAAGTCAAACCTATGACTGTCACATCAGAAATAGATGATCTATCTTCGCTATATCTGCTTTAGTCTATAAATAGACATAAGCTATCTGTCCACCAATGCTTCCGCTGCTCCCACTGACTACGACAACCCTCTGGCAGAGTCATATAGACGTACATTTCTAAAGCTAGTTCAGAACGACGCTATACTCATCCTCCTGCCGCGTCTCACAGTCTGAAGAACAGCAATGGCAGGTCTGGGTAAACAAGAACTTCCCTGTCACCGTCCTTGAGGCTATCGGAGTACCTCTCGGGTGCCTGAGGTTACCCACCGTATCTGCGGAGTGGCCAATCGAATGTCAAACCAGATTGAATCTTTAGGTTCTTATCAAATCTTCAGTAATCGTTTGCGGTTCTGGAATCACTTCCAGTTCTACCATACTCCCACTACTGTTTTCTGAAAAAATCCATTTTTATTAAAACTGTGGAGAGTCAAGAACAATATCACTATTGATCTTCCAGATGGTAGAAAGCCAACCCTCGTCATAGCCTGGGTCAACCCACAAACAGCCATTACAGAAACGTGCCTTGAGTTATCCGGAGTCTGGTTTTAAGCATAAGCCGGACAACTCCCCGTACCTTAACAATGTCAAGATATGAACTGTTCTATATCCAATACAGAAAACAGAGGCACTGATTTAATTGAACCAGATTCAAATCATCCAGCTGTCTCAAGTGCATGTCAACTAAATGGAGAGAGGTCGATCAACGTTACTCAACTTAGGAGTGCTTCCAATTATGAGTTACCTGAAAGAGAAACTAGTTCTAATCATTACTATCAACTGAATACCATTCACAAGTATCTACATCTTCGATCACCTTGAAGAATCCCGATACTGGCAATACCTGGTTCTCTACTTTATTCATATACCAATAACTTCTCAAAACTCAGACCCTGTGTTTCTACGAAACACCTGTCTAAGAACTAGAGAAGCCATAAGTAAACAGAATATAGTACGAGGACCAACCCCTCTGTTCTAATGGACACTGGACAATATACAATACTCTGTATAAGTCCCCTGAGTCTAGTAACTCATTCACTGTGTGTCGTGGGTTGAAAACTGTACTTATGGTTAAGAAGAATTACACCGCTGTTTAATGCTCCTTACCTAACCATCCACTGATATAGGTAAATGTTATCGACATAATTTCAAAAAGGTACATCTCACTCTATAAAAATAGATGTACAGATATATCAATTTGAAATTGGTTCATAACAACGGATATTCCGGTACATACCCCAGCATCGATGATCCAGCCGTAGAAGGGCAAACCCAAGCCTCACTAATGGCACCGCGGAACTGCCGTAAACCCTAAGGTTCAAGGGCGTTCTCGTGGTCATTATGTCGAGTTAGGGTTTCATTCTTCTAGAGGGTCCATCGAAATACCTGCATGTTCTTCCGAATAATTTAAACTTGGGAAAATGGTTTTCTGATAATCGTTCGAACCCTTTAACTTTATCCGGACGGCATGTGGATACCCTTCATCCGCACGCTAAACAATGCTTCAATCCTCAATAATAACCAATACTCTAATGGTTATCGCATTCGAGCCGCAGCTCCCTCTGCCCGTGGTAACAGAAACCACCATCCGACATCGACGAAGATAGATCAAAGGAACGAATGAAATACGGTGCAAACAATGTACATCCTAAGGCTCCTTAAGCAGAGTAGCGTATCGTAAGTATGCCGCGGACCATACCCACGGTACGTTACTCTACCTAAATCGCCTACTCCATCAACCAAGGGTCACCTAGACTTATACAAGGTTAAACCTAGCGCTCTGATACCAACTTTGTCACGACCCGAAAGTACGGAACGTGACCGGCACTTAGATTATGAAGCGTCTAGAGGCGCCACGTAACCTAAGTAAGCCGAAGCCCAGAAATCTAAACCATAAAGAAGAAGAAGAAGTAAAAGAACATGAAGAAAAACAAGTTTAAAAATATCAGCAATTTTTCCCAAAAATTTCGGCAGAGTCTCCTCTGTAAAAACTGGCCCCCATACGGGTACAACAAGTATAATATAAATAAACAATAAATCTAAAATTTCGGCAGAGTCTCCTCTGTAAAAACTGGCCCCCAGACGGGTACAACAAGTATAATATAAATAAACAATAAATCTAAAATTTCGGGAGAGTCTTCTCTGTAAAAACTGGACCCCAGACGGGTACAACAAGTATAATATAAATAAACAATAAAAAGTATCCCCAAACGGGTGCTAGCATCAACGCCAACAGGCGGAAACAACCACAACAAGCATAATAATATACAACGTCAAAGGGCGAGGCTCAAAACTCAAAGAAAACAAAACCACCATATCAGAATAAAACATGCGCGACTCTGAGGTCGAAATAAAAGACTGGTCCAATAAACTTATCAAGTAATACAAGTATGGTTGATGGAGCTTACTAGATACAAATGAAAGAATAAAAAATACAATGGTGGTTCAGATACAAGTGAACCAACCTACCGTGCAAATCACCCTGAAGAAAAGATGTGCCAGCAAGCTGCCAGGGAAACCTGTACATCGAACCTGTAATAAAATTTGGCACAACGGGGGTGAGTTGCCAACTCGTGAGTAGAAGACATCTACGAAAAGAAATCGAATGCACGACGCTATCCTAGGTCATAATATTACACTATTAAATCCCAATCATCTAGTAATAGCAGGGTAAAACTACGTGTAAATGCAGATACTCCGTGCTCGTGTCAGTGCCTCATATAATACTATGTCATATGAATGGATATGCATGCATCATGAGTATAAAATAACCAATCCTGAAATCCAGAAATATCTGAATAAGAAATCTTTAGCTGTTATCATAGTAAAATGTGTATAAGAATCTGAAATCTCAACAATGAAATCCATGGAAATCCGTGTCAAGTATCGACACAACACATGTAATCTCAAGTCTCAATATCTCGGGCTCCATCAGTCCGGATCGGCCCATATCATCAAATCTCACGACAACGGTCGGTATCCTCCGGATATCCGCCGCGCCAGACATCACCGGTAGGTAGCCTTCCCCTGCCAGGCTCATCGTCTACAACTCGATCTTCTTGCCCCGGGGTACCATACCGGGCCCACCATGTACCCGAGACGGTTCATCCACTCCTCGAATCGGGTCTTGAAATCCAACAGAAAACATGAAATCTCATGGTGGACGACACATACATCACGAGAAAACCGCATCTTATTTTAAAAAGAGAGGAGGAAAGAGAGAGAGAAGGTTTTATAATTTCTTGCGGTTTTCCCCAAAAATCCAGAAATCTCATAGAAATCCAAATCTTAAAATCATGAGTAAGTATATGATAAGTGTCGGCATATGCCCATAATACTGCAGGATAACATGAAAATATGAATGCATGAATGTCTAAGCAATAAATATCATGTCTGTACTAACATTAGAGAGTAATCACAATATTATATCGGTCAAGTTCTTAACTGATTCTATCAATAAAGGATAATATAATCTAATGTGTACGTGACATAGCAATTACCGATGATGATGTGTGTGAGCCGGCAAATAAGTGTGCGTGGAATATGCGCATCATCGGTAATAGTGCTGGTGTCCTAACAGATAAGGTTTATATTGATTATAGCAGCATATGTAAGAACATGCATCATTATGATTCCAGTGTGAAAGTAAAGACGGATGTGTGTTATCCACTCATTTGATATACCATTACCACTACCACTATATGACTCGAACCTAACCCAGTGTCCATCTAACCTCCTAAGGAACAAAACCTAAGAAACAAGAGTCAACCTAGGTCTGAATTAATATCTCTAATAGTCGGCGATCCGGCCTCAATAGCGTCACGTACGTAGTACGGCTTCCTCGAATCAAGAGTGCGGATCAATCATCATATTTATGCCTCGTACGGTAAAATCCCTCGTACGGCATCCCAATATCGGGGTACGGGTCAAGTATCTCCTAGGTGTCTCATCATTCGTATAATGTCATCACCAATACATCTCATGATCAAGGTGCTAAACTGTAATCGCCTACATCAATCATATATCATTGCCATCATAATAAGCTTCATTAGTTATCCTCAGAAATATCATGTCATATGTATCATATCGTAATCAAGTCATACATGTCCCATATCGTGATCAATCACAAGTCATAGTCCGGGTACTATCTTAGAGTCCCATGTACCTCAATATCATCACTACCCCTTATAATTTAAGTATACATGTTCATTTTCTCATTCTCTAATGATCCGCTCACACTTAATACGACTGTATAGCCAAGAATCACGGCATCAAGCCCAGTTACACTATTTCATCATACCTCGGATATCATATCACATCAATGAATCACATATACGTGTAGTATATATATGTATATACCTATACCTCATTCTATATATATACACATACACGTATACCCCATGTCGAGTTTCAGTGTGTGCGTGGGTGTGTTTCTATCTGAAACCTACGAACCTCTTCCAAGGTACTCATCCTCTGATATGGTTTTCCTAAATCAGTCTAGTCCAGCTTAGGGTCAATACTAGGGTCCTACTAGGGTCACATCTGGTTTCCTAATGTCAATAAGTACCATTCCTATTCTACGTTTCGGGGGTGCTAAACGCCATCCACCCGACTTCCCCCCGTAGATATACATCTACTCACCTGGTCCATATCTGCCGACGACGGTGTCGCCATCCTCCTCTTTATCGCCCGCAGTCCACTTGAAGGGTACCTAAACGCAAACATATAAATAGCATTGTAAACCGAATCACATACAAAAGTCAAATGATACAAGGAACAAGCATAGGTTAAAACCTATGTCCCGTCCACGCAAAAGAACCAAATATCGCTCGATATCGGCGTACAAACTCCGATGGATCGAGATAAACATTAACAAATAACTCGTAGTTTTAAAACACATTACTTATATTATAAAACATGATTAAATCCATCGAAACCCTAAAATCCATCAAACCGTCCAATTTCGTAAAAAAAACCGAAATTGCCAATTTACCGTTTTTCATCAAAACTTGACATTTAAATGAAACCAATGGTTATAAAACTCATTAAATAGCATAACTAGACTATACAACCCCTTACTTTATTTTTATTACACCATTTTGCATTTATTTGAAATTTCTAGTTTGCAACTTTTAACAATTTTTAACATTTTTCAAGCAAAATACCACAATTCCACCACAAAACGTGATTTTTCATGAATTAATGTATTAAACCATAACTCATAATGATAATGATTTAATGAAACCATAAATTATATTTTTAATCACATTTATTTAGAAATTTCTAAAATCTAGTTTACAAAATAGCAATTTTTATCACAATTTATCAATTATCAATAGAAACTAGCAATCAAACTATGTTTTTCTTTCCATTAACATGCTAAAGTTCTCACTAAAACTACAATCTAATAATAGCCTCCTTAATTGGAATTTTATATCACCCACATATATATTTTACAAAAACTAGTTAGCTAAATAGCTTCATTTAAACAATTTTAAATGAAAAAATTTACAATTCAACAAACATGCAACATTTTTCCACTCTAAAAATGTTAAACTAGCTATTATAACCTTGTTTAATCAATAAAAATCACAACTTGATTTTTCAAACCCTAACTTGAATTTTAAAAGTAGCAAATAGAATCAATATATTAAATCTAATTATGCTTAAATGAACATCTAATAACAATAAATCAAAAGAAGGAAATTTATACCTCCAAAATATGAAACCCAAACATGAAATAAGCCTCCAAAATGCATGCTTTCCATCTCCAAAATCCATGCTAAATAGGTCAAAGGAAAATGGTAGAGGTTGAATGTTGATTTTTGAGATTTATTTTTGGAATTTTTGATGATTTTTGATGATTTTTAATGCAAAAATGATGGGGGAAAATTTTTGGGGCTACCCATGGAGGGGAGGCCGGCCATGGAGAGGGAGGAGGGTGGAGAGAGAGAAAAAATGTGTGGTATTGTGTAGAAAGTTCATAAATAATGCATTTTTTTCACTTAAACCCTTTATTATCTAACTTTTTCAATTTAACCCTTTTCCTAGAAATTTTTAGAACCATGGAGAGATTTTGGAAAAGATTTTGCATATTACACACTTGATTCTAATATACCATGGCTCATTTTTACAAATTAAAACCATTCAAATTTGTAATTTACACTAATTTAGTATAAAAAATAAAGCTTATGTTAATATTTAAAATATTTAATTTAGGAAAAATATTTAATTAAAATAAAAATTTATAAGTGGCTAAATAAACACCATTTACTAGTAATTACATAATTAAAATATGTATTTTTGAAATTATAATGAAAAACAATCACGGTTTAATTTTACGAAAAATACATTTTACTTTACCGAAATTCATAAAATTCACTTAAACAATTTTATTCATTTAATTAGTTATTTAATTATTTTTAAAACGTTACAATCTTCCCCCCTTTAAGAAATTCGGTCCCCGAATTTAAATTAAAACTCCCCCTCCAAATACTAAAATATTTAGCAAAACACTCAAATCGTCGGTGCTCCGAAATCATCAATACATAACAAAAATCAACTCCGTCAAGCATAACGCAATTATCGGAGTTATGGCGAGAATAAAATATCAAAACCCAATATGAAAACCAACATAATATACATCAATCTATAACTTATATATAGTGCGCATCATAGTGAAGCCGTCCAAATATCTGGATAAGGAAATATACAAAAAACCCTTTTGAAAATTGCCGTGTGATGCACGTGTCACGGCATAAGTAGCGGACGTTTATTTTTAAAAAAAAAAACTATATATATATATCTTTTATTTAACATACACGTCCCGCCTGGTTACTAAATCAAATAATAATGACTATGAAACATACTGCTCAAACTGAAATCAATCCCAATCACATCAATAAAATATCATGTGCGTCCGGTGCGCACTGAAATCGAAACCAAATACAGATACCATGAATACACACAAAAACAAAATAAGTGCAACAGGTGTGCACCAAAACATCTGTCAAGTGGAACGGGCGTGCACGACTCACTATCAGGTGCATCTAATCTGCACAAAACCCCGATTTAGTGCATCTGGTGTGCACAAAATCGCATCAAGTGCGCCAAGTATGCGCAAGAATCCTAATCAGGTGCACATGGTGCACGAAAACATACATCGAATATCAGAATCGAAATCACAATACGAAAATGGATAAAAACTAGGTCGAAGCATATATCAAAATCATGTGTAACCCATATGCACGAAATCAAATAAAAAAATCTCAAAATATATAAAACCAAATCAAGTGTACTGGGTGTATACCAAGCAACATCAATACAGCTGATATGTGAAACACGGATAGAATGCAATGAAGGTACACATAAGAAATACCAATCGTAGAACAAAATCCTCAAAATACCAAAATCCAATAACAGAAATATGAAATTCAAATCACCAAGTCACATCGTAAACACTATCGTCAATGTGCGCCTCTTTCCTCTGATGTCGATTGCTTCGAACTCGTCTCTTCGTAGCTGTGCTGACTACGCTACCAACGGCAATACTCATATCTAGAGTCTCCCACGTAGTCGATCCCTTCACTTGATATCCGGACTACATTAAACCTTTCGATCGATCCATCAAAATCCCATAATTCCCCGAGAGCTCAACACTCAAGTACAATTTAAAATATCCGGTACATACCCCAGCATCGATGATCCAGCCGTAGAAGGGCAAACCCAAGCCTCACTAATGGCACCGCGGAACTGCCGTAAACCCTAAGGTTCAAGGGCGTTCTCGTGATCATTATGTCGAGTTAGGGTTTCATTCTTCTAGAGGGTCCATCGAAATACCTGCATGTTCTTCCGAATACTTTAAACTTGGGAAAATGGTTTTCTGATAATCGTTCGAACCCTTTAATTTCATCCGGACGGCATGTAGATACCCTTCATCCGCACGCTAAACAATGCTTCAATCCTCAATAATAACCAATACTCTAATGGTTATCGCATTCGAGCCGCAGCTCCCTCTGCCCGTGGTAACAGAAACCACCATCCGACATCGACGAAGACAGATCAAAGGAACGAATGAAATACGGTGCAAACAATGTACATCCTAAGGCTCCTTAAGCAGAGTAGCGTATCGTAAGTATGCCGCGGACCATACCCACGGTACGTTACTCTACCTAAATCGCCTACTCTATCAACCAAGGGTCACCTAGACTTATACAAGGTTAAACCTAGCGCTCTGATACCAACTTTGTCACGACCCGAAAGTACGGAACGTGACCGGCACTTAGATTATGAAGCGTCTAGAGGCGCCACGTAACCTAAGTAAGCCGAAGCCCAGAAATCTAAACCATAAAGAAGAAGAAGAAGTAAAAGAACATGAAGAAAAACAAGTTTAAAAATATCAGCAATTTTTCCCAAAAATTTCGGCAGAGTCTCCTCTGTAAAAACTGGCCCCCATAGGGTACAACAAGTATAATATAAATAAACAATAAATCTAAAATTTCGGCAGAGTCTCCTCTGTAAAAACTGGCCCCCAGACGGGTACAACAAGTATAATATAAATAAACAATAAATCTAAAATTTCGGGAGAGTCTTCTCTGTAAAAACTGGACCCCAGACGGGTACAACAAGTATAATATAAATAAACAATAAAAAGTATCCCCAAACGGGTGCTAGCATCAACGCCAACAGGCGGAAACAACCACAACAAGCATAATAATATACAACGCCAAAGGGTGAGGCTCAAAACTCAAAGAAAACAAAACCACCATATCAGAATAAAACATGTGCGACTCTAAGGTCGAAATAAAAGACTGGTCCAATAAACTTATCAAGTAATACAAGTATGGTTGATGGAGCTTACTAGATACAAATGAAAGAATAAAAAATACAATGGTGGTTCAGATACAAGTGAACCAACCTACCGTGCAAATCACCCTGAAGAAAAGATGTGCCAGCAAGATGCCAGGGAAACCTGTACATCGAACCTGTAATAAAATTTGGCACAACGGGGGTGAGTTGCCAACTCGTGAGTAGAATACATCTACGAAAAGAAATCGAATGCACGACGCTATCCTAGGTCATAATATTACACTATTAAATCCCAATCATCTAGTAATAGCAGGGTAAAACTACGTGTAAATGCAGATACTCCGTGCTCGTGTCAGTGCCTCATATAATACTATGTCATATGAATGGATATGCATGCATCATGAGTATAAAATAACCAATCCTGAAATCCTGAAATATCTGTATAAGAAATCTTTAGCTGTTATCATAGTAAAATGTGTATAAGAATCTGAAATCTCAACAATGAAATCCATGGAAATCCGTGTCAAGTATCGACACAACACATGTAATCTCAAGTCTCAATATCTCGGGCTCCATCAGTCCGGATCGGCCCATATCATCAAATCTCACGACAACGGTCGGTATCCTCCGGATATCCGCCGCGCCAGACATCACCGGTAGGTAGCCTTCCCCTGCCAGGCTCATCGTCTACAACTCGATCTTCTTGCCCCGGGGTACCATACCGGGCCCACCATGTACCCGAGACGGTTCATCCACTCCTCGAATCGGGTCTCGAAATCCAACAGAAAACATGAAATCTCATGGTGGACGACACATACATCACGAGAAAACCGCATCTTATTTTAAAAAGAGAGGAGGAGAGAGAGAGAGAGAAGGTTTTATAATTTCTTGCGGTTTTCCCCAAAAATCCAGAAATCTCATAGAAATCCAAATCTTAAAATCATGAGTAAGTATATTATAAGTGTCGGCATATGCCCATAATACTGCAGGATAACATGAAAATATGAATGCATGAATGTCTAAGCAATAAA
Source organism: Agapanthus africanus (assembly GCA_030015575.1). NCBI lineage: Eukaryota > Viridiplantae > Streptophyta > Magnoliopsida > Asparagales > Amaryllidaceae > Agapanthus > Agapanthus africanus. The sequence goes on from CM057343.1 coordinate 116,778,839, forward strand.
TATCATGTCTGTACTAACATTAGAGAGTAATCACAATATTATATCGGTCAAGTTGTTAACTGATTCTATCAATAAAGGATAATATAATCTAATGTGTACGTGACATAGCAATTACCGATGATGATGTGTGTGAGCCGGCAAATAAGTGTGCGTGGAATATGCGCATCATCGGTAATGGTGCTGGTGTCCTAACAGATAAGTTTTATACTGATTATAGCAGCATATGTAAGAACATGCATCATTATGATTCCAGTGTGAAAGTAAAGACGGATGTGTGTTATCCACTCATTTGATATACCATTACCACTACCACTATATGACTCGAACCTAACCCAGTGTCCATCTAACCTCCTAAGGAACAAAACCTAAGAAACAAGAGTCAACCTAGGTCTGAATCAATATCTCTAATAGTCGGCGATCCGGCCTCAATAGCGTCACATACGTAGTACGGCTTCCTCGAATCAAGAGTGCGGATCACTCATCATATTTATGCCTCGTACGGTAAAATCCCTCGTACGGCATCCCAATATCGGGGTACGGGTCAAGTATCTCCTAGGTGTCTCATCATTCGTATAATGTCATCACCAACACATCTCATGATCAAGGTGCTAAACTGTAATCGCCTACATCAATCATATATCATTCCCATCATAATAAGCTTCATTAGTTATCCTCAGAAATATCATGTCATATGTATCATATCGTAATCAAGTCATACATGTCCCATATCGTGATCAATCACAAGTCATAGTCCGGGTACTGTCTTAGAGTCCCATGTACCTCAATATCATTACTACCCCTTATAATTTAAGTATACATGTTCATTTTCTCATTCTCTAATGATCCGCTCACACTTAATACGACTGTATAGCCAAGAATCACGGCATCAAGCCCAGTTACACTATTTCATCATACCTCGGATATCATATCACATCAATGAATCACATATACGTGTTGTATATATATGTATATACCTATACCTCATTCTATATATATACACATACACGTATACCCCATGTCGAGTTTCAGTGTGTGCGTGGGTGTGTTTCTATCTGAAACCTACGAACCTCTTCCAAGGTACTCATCCTCTGATATGGTTTTCCTAAATCAGTCTAGTCCAGCCTAGGGTCAATACTAGGGTCCTACTAGGGTCAATCTGGTTTCCTAATGTCAATAAGTACCATTCCTATTCTACGTTTCGGGGGTGCTAAACGCCATCCACCCGACTTCCCCCCGTAGATATACATCTACTCAGCTGGTCCATGTCTGCCGACGACGGTGTCGCCATCCTCCTCTTTATCTCCCGCAGTCCACTTGAAGGGTACCTAAACGCAAACATATAAATAGTATTGTAAACCGAATCACATACAAAAGTCAAATGATACAAGGAACAAGCATAGGTTAAAACCTATGTCCCGTCCACGCAAAAGAACCAAATATCGCTCGATATCGGCGTACAAACTCCGATGGATCGAGATAAACATTAACAAATAACTCGTAATTTTAAAACACATTACTTATATTATAAAACATGATTAAATCCATCGAAACCCTAAAATCCATCAAACCGTCCAATTTCGTAAAAAAAACCGAAATTGCCAATTTACCGTTTTTCATCAAAACTTGACATTTAAATGAAACCAATGGTTATAAAACTCATTAAATAGCATAACTAGCCTATACAACCCCTTACTTTATTTTTATTACACCATTTTGCATTTATTTGAAATTTCTAGTTTGCAACTTTTAACAATTTTTAACATTTTTCAAGCAAAATACCACAATTCCACCATAAAACGTGATTTTTCATGAATTAATGTATTAAACCATAATTCATAATGATAATGATTTAATGAAACCATAAATTATATTTTTAATCACATTTATTTAGAAATTTCTAAAATCTAGTTTACAAAATAGCAATTTTTATCACAATTTATCAATTATCAATAGAAACTAGCAATCAAACTATGTTTTTCTTTCCATTAACATGCTAAAGTTCTCACTAAAACTACAATCTAATAATAGCCTCCTTAATTGGAATTTTATATCACCCACATATATATTTTACAAAAACTAGTTAGCTAAATAGCTTCATTTAAACAATTTTAAATGAAAAAATTTACAATTCAACAAACATGCAACATTTTTCCACTCTAAAAATGTTAAACTAGCTATTATAACCTTGTTTAATCAATAAAAATCACAACTTGATTTTTCAAACCCTAACTTGAATTTTAAAAGTAGCAAATAGAATCAATATATTAAATCTAATTATGCTTAAATGAACATCTAATAACAATAAATCAAAAGAAGGAAATTTATACCTCCAAAATATGAAACCCAAACATGAAATAAGCCTCCAAAATGCATGCTTTCCATCTCCAAAATCCATGCTAAATAGGTCAAAGGAAAATGGTAGAGGTTGAATGTTGATTTTTGAGATTTATTTTTGGAATTTTTGATGATTTTTGATGATTTTTAATGCAAAATTGATGGAGGAAAATTTTTGGGGCTACCCATGGAGGGGAGGCCGGCCATGGAGAGGGAGGAGGGTGGAGAGAGAGAAAAAATGTGTGGTATTGTGTAGAAAGTTCATAAATAATGCATTTTTTTCACTTAAACCCTTTATTATCTAACTTTTTCAATTTAACCCTTTTCCTAGAAATTTCTAGAACCATGGAGAGATTTTGGAAAAGATTTTGCATATTACACACTTGATTCTAATATACCATGGCTCATTTTTATAAATTAAAACCATTCAAATTTGTAATTTACACTAATTTAGTGTAAAAAATAAAGCTTATGTTAATATTTAAAATATTTAATTTAGGAAAAATATTTAATTAAAATAAAAATTTATAAGTCGCTAAATAAACACCATTTACTAGTAATTACATAATTAAAATATGTATTTTTGAAATTATAATGAAAAACAATTACGGTTTAATTTTACGAAAAATACATTTTACTTTACCGAAATTCATAAAATTCACTTAAACAATTTTATTCATTTAATTATTTATTTAATTATTTTTAAAACGTTACAACAAATAGGCAGTGACGGCAGTCCACATGTCGGATGCTCGCCCCGCAATATCAAATGTACATATAAAAACAAACTGTACTAACATTGCATCCAGGCTATCCCCCATGACCGATCCGCAACATCACAGCACAACACAGAACATCAACGTGAATGTCACGTTCGCAAATCCGTCTAACCGGGCTATAACAGTTAGACAGGATTTACCGATCGAGTGACATTCACGGTCGCAGATATAATGTAAATACTGTGAACTAATGTGTTTAAAATATCCGATCGATCAAATTTTACTAAGTGGGCCCAAAGCATTACTGTAGCACATAAAGAAATTCTGGGCCCAAAAAGAATATACCAAAACCCCTATTTCCAGCCCAAAAGCCCACTGAAAAAATTTGGTGCGTTGACAAGTCAAAAGCGCGGCGGAACCGCGGCCCAAGCATGGGTTTGGCCGCGGTTCCGCGGCGGTATGGTGAGATCTCGCGACCAAATTTTCGCAGATTGCTTATATTTCCATGCACAGTATTCTGCAACAACCTGAAAAATTTTTGGAGCCAAAAAAATTTCGACAGAAAACGTGAATTTTGAAAACGCGGGTTTTGGAATTTTGTTCGATCGAAGATGTAAACACACTAGACAAAGCTAGACTAGGTCAATGGCCTGGCTCTGATACCATGTTGCGCCACGGCAGCGCCCCGGCCGTGTGCTCGAGGCCAAAATACGGAATCAAAATTTTTTCTTATCGTTAAACCGGCGCTACCGCGGACAATAAACCCAGATCGTAACCATTAACCTAATCCTACCAACCTAGAGAAGGGGTGAGAGATATACCGAGTGATCCGTGTCCTTCGGTCTTCTCGTCGTCGTCCCGATCTCCCGCGGAATCTCCGGTCTTCATCTCCTCTCCGGAAAGGGCACCACGTAGCCGGATTCTTTTACGGGCTCCCACCTCTGGACCGAGGCAACTCGGGCGCGAAGTTGGCTAGCCGACGCGTCCAAGAAGTGCTGTAGGCTAGTGTAGAATGGTTGTCTTATTTGGGGTAGTGAAGTTGTCATGGATGTGGAGGAGAAGAAAAATGAGCTATGAAATTTTGATGCAACATGAGAATGAGAATAATTTTCCACCCTCACCAAAATGAAATCTCTCTCTCATTCTCATCCAATTGTGGTCGGCCCCCCTTTAGGAAATATGGTGGAGGAATCAACAAAACAAGAAGGGAGGTGATGGTAAGAAAAGCAAATGGATGACCACACCAAAATATGATGATAACAATGTCAATTTCATTTCAAATCTCATCTAATCTCATTAAAGCAAGCCATCATGAAAAAGCAAAGATGCTTAACCTTTCATAATGCCACAAATGCAAGAAACCCCTCCACAATAAGTTGTTTGCAAACATGCAAATAACCCCCTCCACCAGAAAAGTGCGGCCGCGAAGGAACAAAGGAAAACCGGCCGGAACGGAATGCAAACTGGCAACTTCAGAAATCTGATCCCGTAATAAATTACAGGAAAACCCCGCTACTGCATATACATGCCCGCATTTGTATTCCCACTGAACACAAATGCAAAGAGACAAAAACTACACTATCTAATACTAGGATCCGGCTTAAGCCAAAGCCGGCTAGTAAAATCCGTCCGATCACGATCCGTGCAATACCGCACGTATCTGATCGAACCCTGCCATATCTCCATACGGCCTCTACAGCGTTTCGCCCGAAACTTGATTAACAGTCTGTGTGGGGGACTCTAAAGACTCGTCAATACTATGGCTGTGGATTTAACCACTAGCACGTCAAAGGTATTAGCCATACGTAACGGGCTACCAGCTATTGACCAAAAGGGACGTCGATGAGCGAACTCATCCTGACACCCTACTAAGCCTGTCAGTGACAATATCCGTACAGTCCGGTCCGTTCATCTATGAGTATCGCATGGCGGACCTAGGGGGTTGGTAAAAGTCAGACCCCTAAAAGCGGTACAAGTCGTGTCGGAGTGTAGCCCAGAACACCCTGAGATACTACTGGAATACCTACCAGTAAATCTCCTGCCTCGGCCGAGGGCTTTATGTAATGGATCTCCTAGACACAGCGTGACCTCACCCCCAATACCTGGAGAGACGAACCCCTGCAGATCCGCTCACTGCCTCCATGTTGCTCGGGACTGTACCGAACTAAAACCTGTTTGCACGACTCTTTTGAGCCGTGGTAGGGTAGTAATCAAAGTACAGTGGGAACTCACACGAGACAAATGACGATCTCAGGTCGATGAACTAACCTGTACACATGTCACCAGGGAACTGATATATGACGTCTGGTATAATCCCAACTAGCAGGTTCCCAGCGAGTCCTGTCCAGTGTACTCATAACCCAATGAGCACCTGTATACATCTTAGGTGAACCAACTGACACCAGTGGCTTGTGAGACCGGCCACCGCCCCTCGTCGGGGTCTCGACTGTATACACTAGTCTACTAATGGAGTATCGATGCCCAGTCTCGAAACTCCCATGACTAGGGACCTTTTAAGGATGTGCTTATAGACCCCAGCTCCCACGTATATGATTGCCATTATACTGCTTGTCGTCAAGCAAGAATCCTAAGGGCTCTATCAACGTGCAATAGTGATCAGTAATGTCACCTAAAGAAGTACACGATGATAAAGAAAAACCAGATAGCATACTATCATCTTAAGTAAGACTGTCCTACCGGGATAGGTCCTCCCTCAATCATTGCAATCACATGCCTGTGATCCAATAATTGACTCTGAGGGCACTATCTCCAACATATATATATATATATATATATATATATGCATATATAACAGCGTCCCATTCCACTGTTATATATACTTAGGAGTAAAATTATCATGAAACCAATGTGTCAAGCATCGACACAAAAATACTCATTTATCAGGTGCTGTCACCAGGACTGGCCCTTGATAGGTATGTATCATACGCTATACCGAAAACCCGAGTGCCCAGTTTCGACCCTCGCCTTTCGATGTATCCATACGTACATGACTCCCATCGGTATCGCCACGATAACCGCCGAGTCATAGGTACTGTCACCGGAAGGTATGGTTCCCCTGTCGTGCCTCATCGGCATGTTACATAAAAATCCCTTTCTTGCCCGGGGTACCTCCGGGCCCCACCATGTACCCTCATACGGCCCCCGACTCTTCCTCGCATGGGGTATATATATCAAAACCGATAAAACTTATGGTGGATGCTGAAATATCATTTGAAGAGAAACAGGGTTTTTCAAATAATGCATAATTTCATGAAACTACCACGGTCCTCAAATCCAGAAAACATCATGAAAAATCCATATCTCAATGCGAAAATCCATGAATATAATATATGCAACAGAAAACTATAATGTAAGCATATAAAGGAAAAAAGCCGCTAATTAACTGCAACAAGTTAAAATATATATCATGCGGTTCCTAGTTTCCCCAAATCTATATAACATCAAGTAAAGGTAAACATGTAGCTATAACCAGATATATGTGTAAACATAAAAGTATAGCAAGGTATATGTATCTACCTATCAGTAATGATGTAATATACCCTCCAAGTATAAGTGAAGTATGTATGCAAGGTATTGTAACACCTTAGGTCGTGTTTAGGGCTTAATTATATTTTAATAGATAGTTTTTGGTAAAAAGTTTACCAAATTAAGTTTTTGATATTTTATTCTAATTAATGAATATTTTATTAGGATTTTTCTAGGCACACACACACTTGTGCATGTAAACTAGGGTTTAGATTTGGGGTTAAAATCATGATTAACAACCATGGTGGGTTAACCTATTTGTATTAAGTGTTTTGGGCTTTAATGGGGTTTTATTTATTTGAGTGTTTTGTTAATTTGAATTTCTTTTCTTTTCTTTTGTTGACTTGGTGCATGAGAGACGGAGTATGGGCATGGCTTGAGCCATGCTCATTAAATGAAGAGAGAGGGAGAGAGATGGGGGTCTTTGACTTGTGCTCTCATTTCTCTCCTCATTCTCAATCTCCCAACTCTCTCAGACACACACACACTCAGCTGAGAGAGAGAGAGAGAGAGAGAGGCAGCAACTGCTGAAGAAGCACCAGCAGCAGCAGCACCCAGCATCAGCAGCAGCATCATCATCAGCAGCATCAGCAGCAGCAGGCAGTGGCAGCAGCAACATCAACAGCAGCCCCCAGCAGCTGCAGCAGCACTTCCCACCTTCTCCACCCCCTTTCTCCTTGCACCTAGGGTCTTGTAAGGTATAGAATCTGAGCCCAACTTCTTGTTTGTTTAATGCATGTGCGGTTTTGCTTCGGTTTGTGTAAAAAGAGAGATTTTGTGCTTGAATTAGTGAATTGTGTGGATTTATGGCTAAGTGCTGTTAGTATTGGTTAACATAGCCTAATTAGGTTTTATTAAGACCATGTATACCTAGTTAGACCCCAGATTACACCAAAATACCATAGGGTTTCTAATTGTGCAATTTGGTGTTTTTAAGTGACCTTTTTGGATGTCTGTGATCTGCTATAGGCCCGAGTTGTTCAGGTTGAAATTGAGTTAACTGGAGCTTGTATACAAGGTATAGACCACACCACCAGAGCCCGAGACCCCCACCCCATAGCGAGGCCGCCGGTTTATTCATTCTGGCCGCAGTTTGCGGCCAGATAGGGGAATTTTTGGGTGATGTTTGCTTGGGTAGGAGTCTGTTGTTATTTCAAGGCCAGTGGTATGTATAGTTTTGTAATTTGTTAGCCTGGGTTGAATCTGGGACGTTATAGCATATTCCTCGTACGTTTGGTTCGCGCGATACGCGAGAGGGTTCCATGATTCAGCGTATCGCGGTGTATCGGGGTTAGTTTTAGACGTGTGCACACGTTTAGCGTATCGTACACACGCGCGTTTAGTTTGCGACGTGAGCGTATCGTTTGACTTCGATATCGCGTTTTGCGAGATAGTTGCTTATATATGGATTCTTATGTAATTCCAGGTTTGCAGACGGGTACGTCGAACGAAGCTAAGAAAGGGAAGCTGGTGGTCGGCTACGAGTAGCGCACGACCAGGTGAGTAGATTTAACATCTACGGGAAAATCGCCCTATGGCGTTAAGCGTCAGGGTGAGTCAGGATATTAGTTGTAGATGTTCATATGGACTGTAGTAGCATACCTTATTGTTGCATATAGAAATGATAGCATAGGACACTGCATTGTCACTAACGGTTCAAGTCGCACAAGCACGATTGATATGCTACACTCACACTGTTAGTGATTACCATGACACTCACATTATAGGATTGCTATAAATCATATATCATACCGATTCCACCTTATTGATGTTGTCATGATTTGCCGCATAACAGCATATGTTATATCCATATTTGGGCACATATGCCTCACATACCCATACTTGTACTACTTACATCATATAATTATACCTGCGCACATGCACACTGTATATTCATACCAGTGCACACATATATTGATATCTTCATACCTACGCACATGCACACTGTATATTCACACCAGTGCACACATATATTGATATCTTCATACTTGCTTAGATTACGTATTGAAATATGTTGTTTCCATGTTAATTCTGGATTTGGGGAACCGTGGATATTTCAAAGAGAATAGTTAATTATTTAAAAACCCGGTTTCCCTTGATATGATATTTCGGTGCGTCCACCATGTGTTTTCTCGGTACTAGAGTGATATATTTGAACCCGAATCGAGGAGTTGGATGAGGCCGATTCCGGGTACATGGTGGACCTGGTATGGTACCCCGGGGCGAGAACGGTTTCGATGTGTAGTAGACGGTGAGCCTGGCAGAGGGACTACTACCTACCGGTGATTGGTTGGACCTGGCGGTTATCCGGAGGATACCGACCGGAGTCGATGGATGGATACGGGACGACTCGTACTGCCGGGGCCGAGGGCCGATACCGCAGACTGAGCCCGTGGGCTGATCCGGACTGACGGATGCCCTATACAGGAGGATTTGCGTGTCGATGCTTGGCACGAGTATTTATTGATATTTTGGGTGCCGATGTTGGGCACTCACGATTATATGAGATTTATAGGATTTGAGGACCGAGGAGGATGGCGACGCCTGAGTAGTATTAGGATTTGGGTGCTTTGATGAGTACCGATTATACTTTCCACGATGACATTCCATGTAGATGTTATATTTCCCATGCTCAGTATGTAGTAATCGATATCTCATCCTGTATATATTGTACCTTATATAGTACACATTGCTATACCTGATCATTGCATACCCTGTTCATTCTATATAGGGTTGTTAGATCGTATTGCTCTACCTGATCATTGCATACCCTGTTCATTCTATATAGGGTTGTTATATTACATTGCGATACCTGATCATTGCATACCCTGTTCATTCTATATAGGGTTGTTAGATCGCATTGCCATACCTGATCATTGCATACCCTGTTCATTCTATATATGGTTGTTAGATTGCATTGCTATACCTGATCATTGCATACCCTGTTCATTCTATATAGGGTTGTTAGATTGCATTGCTATACCTGATCATCACATTTCATGCTCATCACATGGAGATGTTATTAGATCGCACTTGTTGCATGTTTTGAGCATCCAATTCATCATATAGATGTTATCTGTTGATATAGGTTAGAGTATCGTAGCACGTGTATACTCGCGATTACCTTTATATGTTATCTTCTATTCACGAGTTGGAAACTCACCCCCGTTGTGCCACAGTGTTTGCAGGTTACCCTTCGGAGTAGTCGCGGCAGGGTGCGCTCTTGCATCTTTTGACACAGATACCCCTACAGTTGGTATACTAGCTCTTTTGCTGATAGGTGGGTCTTGTGCAGTATCTGGTTATCTTTCAGTTATGTACCTTGTTATATCTAGTACTCTCCATCTACCACTTATGTATTGACTTAGAGACCAGTTGTGAGGACGATGTATATTATTTTGTAATATGGTGTCGAGCTCGTTGTGAGCGACTCTACTTATGCAGTTTATTCTATCAGTGATGTTTCCCACTTGTTGCTCATTTTCTTCGCTACGGCGTCGTATATTGTTATCTTGGTGATTGTCTACTTAGTGTTTCTTGACATCTTGGTAATTGATTCTATCAAAACTTAAAACACTCTATACTTTTACTGGTTTGATTTCTGGGTTTTTAGCTTACTTAGTCGCGTTACGCCTGTAGACGTTACGTGGTTAAGTGCCGGTCACGGGCCAAACTTCGGGTCGTGACAAAGTTGGTATCAGAGCGTTGGTTTTACCTTCGGAGTGTAGGATGACCCTGGTATGATGGAGTAGGTAGCTGCAGTAGAGTGGCGTAGCGTGCGTATGTTCCGCGGCATACTCACGACACGGTACTCCGCCTAAGCGACCTTAGGACTTATTGATTGAATTTCCTTCATGATCGTATACATCCTTGCGATTCGATTTTCGTATCCTCATCGAATCCTACCTTCTTTTCAGCCATTATGCCGCCAAGGACTACGAGGGTGCAGAGAGAGGCCGGGAGAGCCGAGGTTCGAGTTGATTTATCTGAGACGAGGACTGATCCGAGTAGTACCTATGTTGTACCAGGACAGATTATTTCTCCTACGACAGGTCAGATCGCTAGACTAGTGGCAGAGATGCAGAGCTTGCGCCAGACGATGAGCTCATTGGTAGAGGTCGTTTGAGCGCAGCGACAGATGGTTGTCACCCCTGTTACCCAGTTGTTTCTTGTGATCATTATGCAGTATCCCGTCCCCTACATAGCACCGGTGGAGGCAGCCCCCGTTTACGAGACACGACTTCCCGAGACCGTGAAAGTTCCGGAACAGTTATGGAATCGTACTGGTGTACCAGCCCAGAGCAGAGGCTTAGGACGAGGACAGTCGTTTGGCTTCCATCCCCAGGCAGGACAGCATTCAGCACGCAGGTGTTTATGATGCGGAAGCCTTCAACACCTCATCAGGCAGTGTCCCTTCACACCACGTCAGGGTCGTATTCTGAGACGTCGTGGACGCGGAGGGTTCGCACAGAGGGGTCAAGCTAGTAGAGGAGGAGTTCGATCAGTCGCAGATGAAGGACAGGCATAAGTTTTCGCTTCGACTCATCGGGACGTGCGGCCGTCCAATGCGGAGCGTACAGGTACTCTTTCAGTATGTCCTTTTGTTGCACTCGTATGTTTACACACTTCGTGCCGAGTTTCGGACGAGAGACGTGCTAGGTAGATCAGCCGTTTGTTGTGTTAACTTCTGGCAGCAATACTTTTATTGCGCGACACGTATTTCGGTCGTGTGCCCATCGGATAAGAGATAGAGATTCATCTGTCATTTTGATCCCCCTAAAGATGCTGGATTTGGCGATCTCCGGGGCACGGACTGGTTAGCTACGTGCTAGGCGTTGTGGGCTACCGGGAGGAAACAGTTAGGTTTTGTTTTCCCGGGCAAGTAAGATCTTGTTGTGCAGGTGGATAGTGGTGCCACCTCATACAGCTTGAATTCAGCCTTGTTCGCTATTCGGCTCTGAGGAGATGTTAGGGATTCTTGGCGTTTTTTGTGCTACCGTAGCCACAGTTGGGTTGTTGGACCGGTTTTCTTTCGTGCAAGAATTTTTCCGACGTCGTTCCAGATGAGCCGGCGAAGCTTAAGGAGCTAAGGATCTGCTGCAGGGTGGTTGTTGAGGGAGTTGTGCGCCTGAGTGTTTCGCATTTAGGAAGCTCCCATTTCTGTTCGTCAAGGAGAAAAACGACAGATTGAGGTTGTGTATTGATGGATCGTCACTTGAATCGGCTTACGGTGCGGATAAGTATCCTGTACCTCGCATTGACGATTTCTTCGATCAGCACCAGAGTACGAGACTTTGTCTAAGTTGGTTAGGGATCAGGTCATCATTGTTGCAGGTCCGGAGTGATGACATTCCGAAGACTGCCTTGTGCGTGCTACGGGCTTTGTGTGTTTCGGGTGTGTCACTGGACTCACCAATGCTCTAGCAGCATTCGTAGGTGTGATGAACTGGTTTTCTTCAGGCTGTTCCCCGACCAGTTATTGTTGTACTATTTACGACATCTTGGTCTTTTTAGTGTGTCTTGAGAGATAGGAGTAGCACTCGAGGATCTGTTTTATGGATACTGGGAGAGCCCCAGCGGTTTGCTAGATTCTCGGAGTGTTCCCTTTAAGCTTGTTGTGTTGACTCCTAGGTTTTGTAGTTACCGAGACGACTTTGTATGGTTCCGAGGAAAATCGTGGTCGTACAGCTTGGACCCAGACTTGTGAGCAGAATGGAGGTCCGTAGATTTTTGGGCTTAGTAGGTTTTTCCTGCCGTTTCTTCCAAGATTGCTAGTGTAATGCTGCACCGTTGACTAAATTGACTGGAATGGAGGTTTCTTTTCTTTGGACATAGGCTTGTGTACGGAGTTTCAGCAGTTGAAGACTCGGTTAACAACTGCATCAGCTCCTTCCTTGCTTTTGGTTCGGGCGACCTTATGGTTTAATTGTGATGTTTCGTGAGTAGGGCTCGAAGGTGTACTGAGGTGACACAATGGAGTTATCGCTTTTGCTTCCCTACATTTGGAGGAAGTACGAGAAGGATATCCCATTCATGATCTGGAGATGGCCGTGATGGTTTTGCGCTGGAAATTTAAAGACACCACTCGTTTGAGAGTCATGTCAGATTTTCACGGACCACCAGAGTTAAATGTATATCTTCCTGCGGCGAAATTTGATTGTGGTGATAGTCCTCCGCAGATTCACAGTTCTTGTGCGATCGTTGAGTACAGCATAAGTTTGTCTCTTCTAAGGAGACAGCTTGCTCATGTTCGTGCCCGACCCCTTTTCTTAAATCGCTTTCGCGAGGCACTGCCCATCGACGCTCATTCGTCAGAGATATTGGAGCCTACTCGGCTGGGTAATGCAAGGGTGTACTAGGTTAGAGAGACACTTGTGTACCTAATGTTTTGGGGAAGAGACGTGGAATCCTAGGACAGGCACATCGATCAACTCTCTGTACTCATTCAAGCCCCACCAACTGTTAATGTGACTTGTAAGGTAGTTACGGGTGGGCAGGGATAGAAAGAGAAGTCTCGGGATTCGTTTCAAGTGTCTGTCTTGTTGTGTGTTTGAGTTGGGCAACTGAGACCGGCTGGAGAGTTGCAACCTTTAACTGTTCCGAAGAGGGAACGAGAGCAGATCTTCCCGAAATTCGTTATGGTGTCCACCCAGGTTTAGTTAAGATGTGACTCCTTTCGGATGTTTGTCACCCGATGATACTCAGTTTGCTCAGTTGTTATTGTTAAGTCGTGCGTATGTAGAAATTTTTGTCGGCAGTTGGGGATCGTCGTTTGCCATCGATAGGGTTCTCCTTTGATAGCAGTTATCAGGAGACACTCCAATTGGTAACTTTTAGATTTAGAGGTTAGGTCGTGTCGATCACCAGTCTGTTTTTCCTAACTCCGTGTTATAGGATTATTGGACCTCAGCTAGTTTAGAAATTTCGGAAATGACGCGGTTGTTTTGGGTCAGGATGAGAACGGTATATTACGGATAGAGATCAGATGCTGACCAAGAGGGTCGCAGATTCAAGCTCGCAATGGCAGATCATGTGTTCCCACGGAAATTTCCGATAAATGACATGTTGAGTTTTGGGAAGCTTTCCTGGATAGTAAGTCTTTTTAGGATCCCTAAGGCGAGTTGGTTCGTTGCCTTAAGTTGGGCACTTCCACCCAGATTATTGAGTATTCACCCCGTATTCCCTATGTCGATACTTTGCAATTGCCTTCATGACCTTTCTCATTGGATTCAGCACCAGACCATTTAGTTCGAGCGTGATCCTTCGTTCACCAAACAGCAAGTCGTAATATTGGACCGGCAGGTGAAGAAACTTCGATCAAAGGTCTTGCCATCAGTGAAGGTATTTGGGTGCATCCCAAACGGTGAAGAGGTCACCTGGGAGGCTGAGGGCGAGGTGCGGCAGAAGTTCCCTCATCCCTTTGAAGGTATTCGTAGCTTTGTATTTTAAAATTCGGGGACGAATTTTCTTTAAGGGGGGAAGATTGTAACACCTTAGGTCGTGTTTAGGGGTTAATTATATTTTAATCGATATTTTTTGGTAAAAAGTTTACCAAATTAAGTTTCTGATATTTTATTCTAATTAATGAATATTTTATTAGGATTTTTCTAGGCACACACACACTTGTGCATGTAAACTAGGGTTTAGATTTGGGGTTAAAACCATGATTAACAACCATGGTGGGTTAACCTATTTGTATTAAGTGTTTTGGGCTTTAATGGGGTTTTATTTATTTGAGTGTTTTGTTAATTTGAATTTCTTTTCTTTTCTTTTGTTGACTTGGTGCATGAGAGAGGGAGTATGGGCATGGCTTGAGCCATGCTCATTAAATGAAGAGAGAGGGAGAGAGAAGGGGGTCTTTGACTTGTGCTCTCATTTCTCTCCTCATTCTCAATCTCCTAACTCTCACACACACACACAAACACTCAGCTGAGAGAGAGAGAGAGAGAGAGGCAGCATCTGCTGAAGAAGCACCAGCAGCAGCAACACCCAGCATCAGCAACAGCATCATAATTAGCAGCATCAGCAGCAGCAAGCAGTGGCAGCAACAACATCAACAGCAGCCCCCAGCAGCTGTAGCAGCACTTCCCACCTTCTCCACCCCCTTTCTCCTTGCACCTAGGGTCTTTTAAGGTAAAGAATCTGTGCCCAACTTCTTGTTTGTTTATTGTATGTGCAGTTTTGCTTCGGTTTGTGTAAAAAGAGAGATTTTGTGCTTGAAATGGTGAATTGTGTGGACTTATGGCTAAGTGCTGTTAGTATTGGTTAACCTAGCCTAATTAGGTGTTATTAAGATCATGTATACCTAGTTAGACCCCTGATTACACCAAAATACCATAGGGTTTCTAATTGTACAATTTAGTGTTTTTAAATGACCTTTTTGGATGTCTGTGATCTGCTATAGGCCCGAGTTGTTCAGGTTGAAATTGAGTTAACTGGAGCTTGTATACATGGTATAGACCTCACCACCAGAGCCCGAGACCCCCACCCCATAGCGAGGCCGTCGGTTTATTCATTCTGGCCGCAATTTGCGGCCAGATAGGGGAATTTTTGGGTGATGTTTGCTTGGGTAGGAGTCTGTTGTTATTTCTAGGCCAGTGGTATGTATAGTTTTGTAATTTGTTAGCCTGGGTAGAATCTGGGACGTTATATCGTATTCCTAGTACATTTGGTTCGCGCGATACGTGAGAGGGTTCCATGATTCAGCGTATCGCGGCGTATTGGGGTTAGTTTTAGACGCTGCACACGTTTAGCGTATCGTACACACGCGCGTTTAGTTCGCGACTTTAGCGTATCGTTTGACTTCGATATCGCGTTTTGCGAGATAGTTGCTTATATATGGATTCTTGTGAAATTCCAGGTTCGTAGGCGGGTACGTCGGATGAAGCTAAGAAAGGGAAACTGGTGGTCGGCTACGAGTAGCGCACGACCAGGTGAGTAGATTTAACATCTACGGGGAAATCTCCCGTATGGCATTAAGCGTCTGGGCGAGTCAGGATATTAGTTGTAGATGTTCATATGGACTGTAGTAGCATACCTTATTGTTGCATATAGAAATGATAGCATAGGACACTGCACTGTCACTAACGGTTCAAGTCGCACGAGCACGATTGATATGCTACACTCACACCGTTAGTGATTGCCATGACACTCATATTATAGGATTGCTATAAATCATATATCATACTGATTCCACCTTATTGATGTTGTCATGATTTCCCGCATAACAGCATATGTTATATCTATATTTGGGCACATATGCCTCAAATACCCATACTTGTACTACTTACATCATATAATTATACCTGCGCACATGCACACTGTATATTCATACCAGTGCACACATATATTGATATCTTCATACCTGCGCACATGCACACTGTATATTCGTACCAGTGCACACATATATTGATATCTTCATAATTGCTTAGATTACGCATTGAGATATGTTGTTTCCATGTTAATTCTGGATTTGGGGAACCGTGGATATTTCAAAGAGAATAGTTAATTATTTAGAAACCCGGTTTCCCTTGATATGATATTTCGGTGCGTCCACCATGTGTTTTCTCGGTACTATATTGATATATGTGAACCCGAATCGAGGAGTTGGATGAGGCCGATTACGGGTACATGGTGGACCCGGTATGGTACCCCGGGGCGAGAACGGTTTCGCTGTGTAGTAGACGGTGAGCCTGGCAGAGGGACTACTACCTACCGGTGATTGGTTGGACCTGGCGGTTATCCGGAGGATATCGACCAGAGTCGATGGATGGATACAGGACGACTCGTACTGCCGGGGCCGAGGGCCGATACCGCAGACAGAGCCCATGGACTGATCCGGACTGACGGATGCCCTATACAGGAGGATTTGCGTGTCGATGCTTCGCACGAGTATTTATTGATATTTTAGGTGCCGATGTTGGGCACTCACGATTATATGAGATTTACAGGATTTGAGGAACGAGGAGGATGGCGACGCCTGAGTAGTATTGGGATTTAGGTGCATTGATGAGTACCGATTATACTTTCCACGATGATATTTCGTGTAGATGTTATATTTCTCATGCTCAGTATGTAGTAATCGATATCTCATCCTATATCTATTGTACCTGATATAGTACACATTGCTATACCTGATCATTGCATACCCTGTTCATTCTATATAGGGTTGTTAGATCGCATTGTTATACCTGATCATTGCATACCCTGTTCATTCTATATGTTAGTTATATGTATGCCCTAGAGACCATTACTGTACATTGGATGTATATTGTAGTGGATGCTGGGACATATATAGGGCGGACTTTCTTGCTCGACATGATAGTATGCTATCTGGTTACTCTTTACGTTAACGTGTACATTGATTGTCTCTCTGTTACATGTTGGTAAAGCCCTTAGGATGAGTACTTGACTACCTGGACTATGATGCGGATCATACTAGTGGGGACATGGTAGTCCATAAGTACATCCTTCAAGGTCCCTAGTCGTGGGTGTATCGAGACGGGGCATCGATATACCAGAGTAGACTAGCGTATACCTGCTCGACCCATACAGATGGGCGATGGATGATCCCATATCCATTGGTGTTTGACATCAGAGATGATATACGGGTGCTCAGTGGAGACTGGGTACACTGGACGGACTCGCCGAGAACTCCCAGATGGTATTATACCTCACATCAGATGGCAGTTCTCTGGTGACACTGGTACAGTTTAGTCTGTAGACCCGAGATCGTCATAGAGTCTTGTGTGATTCCTACTGTGCTTTGATTTCCACCTTACCACGTCCAAGAGGGCGTGCAAAACGGTGGTTTTTGGGTACAGTCCCGAATCACATGGAGGCAATGAGCGATAGGAGGGGATTCGTCTCTCCTGTATAGGGAGTTGATGTTGCGCTGTGTTCGATTGGCTATAACCGGAAATCCCTGGCCAGGGTTGCTGAGATTTACTGGTAAGTGTTACCTGTAGTTTCTCGAACTGTTATAGACCTCATATCGACACGACTTATCGAGCTATTGGGGTCTGACGTTTACCACCCCTAGGCGAGATATGCGACATATCAGACGATCAGACTGGACTGTACGGTAAGTGTTACTGGTTGGATTCACAGGAGTGTGAGCTGGCTTGCTCGTCGATCTTCTGATCGCTCAATACCCGGGTGGCCGTTATGTTTAGCAAACCGCTTGCGGCTTGTGGGTGTTTGATATGATCATCACCTGCTGCCGGCGTATTGACGAGTCTTTAGAGTCCTACATAGAGGTTTCCTGGCTCAAGCGAAACGAAATATGAGCGCATATGAGATATGTGCGGGACCGAGAATAATGCGTGTATGTGATACCGTATTCTATTCTCGCGATGAATGTATCGAATGGTTGTATGTGATATAACCTAGTTATCGAATCAAGGATTGATTCGATAAGCCGATACATAGGATACTAGTCGGTTATATGCGATATGACCGGATCGTTAAATCAAGTGTTGATTTAATGATTTAATGTATAATTGTGTATTTGATATATTGCTTTGCATTAACTAGTATTGGTTCACTTTAAATGGATTTTCTCACTTGATGTGCAAGTTGTATATGTGATATACTTTTGTGCACATGTTTGTATCATGTTTGATGATGCATGCTAACTTGTGTTTTGTGTAAAGATTAAACCATGATTATGTAATGGTTAGGGTTTTCTTTTTCTTAATCATTTATTTATTTATTTATTTAGAAAAGATTATGAAGAGAATGGTGGCTTTCTTTGTTTCTAGTTGAAGCTTCATGAAGCTTTGACCTTGTAACCATTTTGTCTTCATACTTAACCCTAACCATTCTAAGTAACCATGGTCTATTCTCTGCACTCAACTAAGGTTAGTATATGATAAGTATTTCATTTATTTTCTAAATGAATTAACACTCATCATAATATTTTTCTTCACATGAAGAAGCTTGCTACCAACAATGGCAAAGTGAGAAAAAGAGTGAGAAATCCAATTCTAAAGTGAACCCACTTCCTATTTCTTCATCCTCTACCTCTTGCCAAGTAGTATAGGGTGTTTTCTTCACAAGTTTCTTGACATGGTGAAGTTGGAGCTTGATCTAGTGATGCCTCGACGTAGATCATCTTCGGCATCGTTGTCGATGACCTAGCCCGCCCATTTCTCCGATGAAGCCAACGCTAGAGCCCGGGACTTGATTTGGACAGCAAGGGGACTTCATCATGGAGCTATGGAGGTGGAGAAACGGAACTACAAAGGTTGTATTTCCGTTCTTTTAGTTAAGTAGTTAACTAGTTTCATTGTTTCGCCCAAACTCTAGTCAACGATCCGTATTAGGGTTTCTCGGCACCCGTAAAATTTGAAATTGGCATAGTTGATGCCTTGTGAGACCTCTTTAGTGTGCATAGGAACCCTACACTATATAGGGTTGTTAGATAGCATTATTATACCTGATCATTGCATACCCTGTTCATTCTATATAGGGTTGTTAGATCGCATTGCTATACCTGATCATTGCATAACCTGTTCATTCTATATAGGGTTGTTAGATTGCATTGCTATACCTGATCATTGCATACCCTGTTCATTATATATAGGGTTGTTAGATTGCATTGCTATACCTGATCATCACATTTCTTGCTCATCACATGGAGATGTTATTAGATCGCACTTGTTCCATATTTTGAGCATCCAGTTCATCATATAGATGTTATCTGTTGATATAGGTTAGAGTATCGTAGCACGTGCATACTTGCGATTACCTTTATATGTTATCTTCTATTCACGAGTTGGCAACTCACCCCCGTTGTGCCACAGTGTTTGCAGGTTACCATTCGGAGTAGTCGCGGCAGGCTGCGCTCTAGCATCTTTTGACACAGATACCCCTACAGTTGGTATACTAGCTCTTTTGCTGATAGGTGGGTTTTGTGCGGTATCTGGTTATCTTTCAGTTATGTACCTTGTTATATCTAGTACTCTCCATCTACCCCTTATGTATTGACTTAGAGACCAGTTGTGAGGACGATGTATATTATTTTGTATTCTGGTATCGAGCTCGTTGTGAGCCGACTCTACTTATGCAGTTTATTCTATCTGTGATGTTTCCCACTTGTTGCTCATTTTCTTCTCTACGGCGTCGTATATTGTTATCTTGGTGATTGTCTACTTAGTGTTTCTTGACATCTTGGTAATTGATTCTATCAAAGCTTAAAACACTCTATACTTTTACTGGTTTGATTTCTGGGTTTTCGGCTTACTTAGTCGCGTTACGCCTGGAGACGTTACGTGGTTAAGTGCCGGTCACGAGCTAAACTTTGGGTCATGACAGGTATACATGTAGCTATGTCATTATGTGTATTTACCTATCGCTAATGGTGCAATACCCTATAGGTATACATGTAACTAGCATGTAAGCATGTCAAGGCATATGTGTAAGCATGTAGGTATAAAGGTATGCTATATGTCATATGCAATAAGGAATATGAATCAATATCTCAATATCCCTAACCAAACAATATCATATTGGTATGCGTGTTGTGCGTGTCATGGCAATTATTGACGGTGTGTGAGGCATACAATCAGTGCTCGTGCAACGTGAGCTGTTAATAATAGTGCAGTGTCCTAAAGGTACTAGTCCAAGCACAATAAGTAACTAAGCAATAAGGTGTATGCGCAACTCTATATATGAAATAGAATATGCAACAATAGTATAATATCTCTAGCCCAGACGCATAACGCCATGCGGGCGATTCCCCTGTAGATGTTAAATCTACTCACCAATGCTCCTGGCTAAGTAAAGCCTTGTAACACCTTAGGTCGTGTTTAGGGGTTAATTATATTTTAATAGATAGTTTTTGGTAAAAAGTTTACCAAATTAAGTTTCTGATATTTTATTCTAATTAATGAATATTTTATTAGGATTTTTCTAGGCACACACACACTTGTGCATGTAAACTAGGGTTTAGATTTGGGGTTAAAACCATGATTAACAACCATGGTGGGTTAACCTATTTGTATTAAGTGTTTTGGGCTTTAATGGGGTTTTATTTATTTGAGTGTTTTGTTAATTTGAATTTCTTTTCTTTTCTTTTGTTAACTTGGTGCATGAGAGAGGGAGAATGGGCATGGCTTGAGCCATGCTCATTAAATGAAGAGAGAGGGAGAGAGAGGGGGGTCTTTGACTTGTGCTCTCATTTCTCTCCTCATTCTCAATCTCCCAACTCTCTCACACACACACACACACTCAGCGGAGAGAGAGAGAGAGAGAGAGGCAGCAGCTGCTGAAGAAGCACCACCAGCAGCAGCACCCAGCATCAGCAACAGCATCATCATCAGCAGCAGCAGGCAGTGGCAGCAGCAACATCAACAGCAGCCCCCAGCAGCTGCAGCAGCACTTCCCACCTTCTCCACCCCCTTTCTCCTTGCACCTAGGGTCTTGTAAGGTATAGAATCTGAGCCCAACTTCTTGTTTGTTTAATGTATGTGCAGTTTTGCTTCGGTTTGTGTAAAAAGAGAGATTTTGTGCTTGAAATGGTGAATTGTGTGGACTTATGGCTAAGTGCTGTTAGTATTGGTTAACCTAGCCTAATTAGGTTTTATTAAGACCATGTATACCTAGTTAGACCCCAGATTACACCAAAATACCATAGGGTTTCTAATTGTGCAATTTAGTGTTTTTAAGTGACCTTTTTGGATGTCTGTGATCTGCTATAGGCCCGAGTTGTTCAGGTTGAAATTGCGTTAACTGGAGCTTGTATACAAGGTATAGACCACACCACCAGAGCCCGAGACCCCCACCCCATAGCGAGGCCGCCGGTTTATTCATTCTGGCCGCAATTTGCGGCCAGATAGGGGAATTTTTGGGTGATGTTTGCTTGGGTAGGAGTCTGTTGTTATTTCTAGGCCAGTGGTATGTATAGTTTTGTAATTTGTTAGCCTGGGTAGAATCTGGGACGTTATATCGTATTCCTAGTACGTTTGGTTCGCGCGATACGCGAGAGGGTTCCATGATTCAGCGTATCGCGGCGTATCGGGTTTAGTTTTAGACGCGTGCACACGTTTAGCGTATCGTACACACGCGCGTTTAGTTCGCGATGTGAGCGTATCGTTTGACTTTGATATCGCGTTTTGCGAGATAGCTGCTTATATATGGATTCTTGTGTAATTCCAGGTTCGCAGGAGGGTACGTCGGACGAAGCTAAGAAAGGGAAGCAGGTGGTCGGCTATGAGTAGCGCACGACCAGGTGAGTAGATTTAACATCTACGGGGAAATCGCCCGTATGGCGTTAAGCGTCAGGGCGAGTCAGGATATTAGTTGTAGATGTTCATATGGACTGTAGTAGCATACCTTATTGTTGCATATAGAAATGATAGCATAGGACACTACACTGTCACTAACGGTTCAAGTCGCATGAGCACGATTGATATGCTACACTCACACCGTTAGTGATTGCCATGACACTCACATTATAGGATTGCTATAAATCATATATCATACTGATTCCACCTTATTGATGTTGTCATGATTTTCCGCATAACAGCATATGTTATATCCATATTTGGGCACATATGCCTCACATACCCATACTTGTACTACTTACATCATATAATTATACATGCGCACATGCACACTGTATATTCATACCAGTGCACACATATATTGATATCTTCATACCTGCGCACATGCACACTGTATATTCATACCAGTGCACACATATATTGATATCTTTATACCTGCGCACATGCACACTGTATATTCATACCAGTGCACACATATATTGATATCTTCATACTTGCTTAGATTACGCATTGAGGTATGCTGTTTCCATGTTAATTCTGGATTTGGGGAACCGTGGATATTTCAAAGAGAATAATTAATTATTTAAAAACCCGATTTCCCTTGATATGATATTTCGGTGCGTCCACCATATGTTTTCTCGGTACTGTAGTGATATATGTGAACCCGAATCGAGGAGTTGGATGAGGCCGATTACGGGTACATGGTGGACCCGGTATGGTACCCCGGGACGAGAACGGTTTCGCTGTGTAGTAGACGGTGAGCCTGGCAGAGGGACTACTACCTACCGGTGATTGGTTGGAACTTGCGGTTATCCGGAGGATACCGACCAGAGTCGATGGATGGATACGGGACGACTCGTACTGCCGGGGTCGAGGGCCGATACCGCAGACAGAGCCCGTGGGCTGATCCGGACTGACGGATGTCCTATACAGGAGGATTTGCGTGTCGATGCTTGGCACGAGTATTTATTGATATTTTGGGTGCCGATGTTGGGCACTCACGATTATATGAGATTTACAGGATTTGTGGACCGAGGAGGATGGCGACGCCTGAGTAGTATTGGGATTTGGGTGCATTGATGAGTACCGATTATACTTTCCACGATGACATTCCGTTTAGATGTTATATTTCCCATGCTCAGTATGTAGTAATCGATATCTCATCCTGTATCTATTGTACCTGATATAGTACACATTGCTATACCTGAACATTGCATACCCTGTTCATTCTATATAGGGTTGTTAGATCGCATTGCTATACCTGATCATTGCATACCCTGTTCATTCTATATAGGGTTGTTAGATAGCATTGCTATACCTGATCATTGCATACCCTGTTCATTCTATATAGGGTTGTTATATCGCACTGCTATACCTGATCATTGCATACCCTGTTCATTCTATATAGGGTTGTTAGATTGCATTGCTATACCTGATCATTGCATACCCTGTTCATTCTATATAGGGTTGTTTGATTGCATTGCTATACCTGATCATTGCAAACCCTGTTCATTCTATATAGGGTTGTTAGATTGCATTGCTATACCAGATCATCACATTTCTTGCTCATCACATGGAGATGTTATTAGATCGTACTTGTTGCTTGTTTTGAGCATCCAGTTCATCATATAGATGTTATCTGTTGATATAGGTTAGAGTATCGTAGCACGTGAATACTCGCGATTACCTTTATATGTTATCTTCTCTTCATGTATTGGCAACTCACCCCCGTTGTGCCACAGTGTTTGCAGGTTACCCTTCGGAGTAGTCGCGGCAGGCTGCGCTCTTGCATCTTTTGACACAGATACCCCTACAGTTGGTATACTAGCTCTTTTGCTGATAGGTGGGTTTTGTGCGGTATCTGGTTATCTTTCAGTTATGTACCTTGTTATATCTAGTACTCTCCATCTACCACTTATGTATTGACTTAGAGACCAGTTGTGAGGACGATGTATATTATTTTGTATTCTGGTGTCGAGCTCGTTGTGAGCCAACTCTACTTATGCAGTTTATTCTATCTGTGATGTTTCCCATTTGTTGCTCATTTTCTTCGCTACGGCGTCGTATATTGTTATCTTGGTGATTGTCTACTTAGTGTTTCTTGACATCTTGATAATTGATTCTATCAAAGCTTAAAACACTCTATAATTTTACTGGTTTGATTTCTGGGTTTTCGGCTTACTTAGTCGCGTTACGCCTGTAGACGTTACGTGGTTAAGTGCCGGTCACGGGCCAAACTTTGGGTCGTGACAAAGTTGGTATCAGAGCTTAGGTTTTACCTTCGGAGTGTAGGATGACCCTGATATGATGGAGTAGGTAGCTACAGCAGAGTGGCGTAGCGTGCGTATGTTCCGCGGCATACTCACGACACGGTACTCCGCCTAAGCGACCTTAGGACTTATTGATTGAATTTCCTTCATGATCGTATACATCGATTTTCGTATCCTCATCGAATCCTACTTTCTTTTCAGCCATTATGGCGCCAAGGACTATGAGGGTGCAGAGAGAGGCCGGGAGAGCCGAGGTTCGAGTTGATTTATCTGAGAAGAGGACTGCTCCGAGTAGTACCCATGTTGTACCAGGACAGATTATTTCTCCTACGACAGGTCAGATCGCTAGACTAGTGGCAGAGATGCAGAGCTTGCGCCAGACGATGAGCTCATTGGTAGAGCTCGTTCGAGCGCAGCGACAGATGGTTGTCACCCCTGTTACCCAGTTATTCCTTGCGATCATTATGCAGTATCCTGTCCCCTACATAGCACCGGTGGAGGCAGCCCCCGTTTACGAGACACGACTTCCCGAGACCGTGAGAGTTCCGGAACAGTTGTGGAATCGTACTGGTGTACCAGCCCAGAGCAGAGGCTTAGGACGAGGACGGTCGTTTGGTTTCCATCCCCAGGCAGGACAGCATTCAGCGGGTAGGTGTTTACGATGCGGAAGCCTTCAACACCTCATCAGGCAGTGTCCCTTCACACCACGTCAGGGTCGTATTTTGAGACGTCGTGGACGCGGAGGGTTCGCACAGAGGGGTAAGGCTAGTAGAGGAGGAGTTCGATCAGTCGCAGATGAAGGACAGGCACAAATTTTTGCTTCGACTTATCGGGACGCGCGGGCGTCCAATGCGGAGCGTACAGGTACTCTTTCAGTATGTCCTTTTGTTGCACTCGTATGTTTACACACTTCGTGCCGAGTTTAGGACGAGAGTCGTGCTAGGTAGATCAGCCGTTTGTTGTGTTAAGTTCTGTCAGCAATCCTTTTATTGCGCGACATGTATTTCGGTCGTGCGGCCATCGGATAGGAGATAGAGATTCGTTTGTCATTTTGATCCCCCTAAAGATGCTGGATTTGGCGATCTCTTGGGCATGGACTGGTTAGCTACGTGCTAGGCGTTGTGGGCTACCGGGAGGAAACAGTTAGGTTTTGTTTTCCCGAGCAAGTCAGATCTTGTTGTGCAGGTGGATAGTGCTGCCACCTCTTACAGCTTGAATTCAGCCTTGTTCGCTAGTCGGCTCTAAGGTGATGTTCGGGATTCTTGGCGTTTTTCGTGCTACCGTAGCCACAGTTGGGTTTTTGGACCGGTTTTCTTTCGTGCGAGAATTTTTCCGACGTCGTTTCAGATGAGCCGGCGAAGCTTAAGGAGCTAAGGATCTGCTGCCGGGTGGTTGTTGAGGGAGTTGTGCGCCTGAGTGTTTCGCATTTAGGAAGCTCCCATTTCTGTTCGTCAAGGAGAAAAACGACAGATTGAGGTTGTGTATTGATGGATCGTCACTTGAATCGGCTTACGGTGCGGATAAGTATCCTGTACCTCGCATTGACGATTTCTTCGATCAGCACCAGAGTGCGAGACTTCATCTAAGTTGGTTAGGGATCAGGTCATCATTGTTGCAGGTCCGGAGTGATGACATTCCGAAGACTGCCTTGTGCATGCTACGGGCTTTGTGTATTTCGGGTGTGTCACTCGACTCACCAATGCTCTAGCAGCATTCGTAGGTGTGATGAACTGGTTTTCTTCGGGCCGTTCCTCGACCAGTTATTGTTGTGCTATTTACGACATCCTGGTCTTTTTAGTGTGTCTTGAGGGATAGGAGTAGCACTCGAGGATCTGTTTTATGGATACTAGGAGAGCCCCAGCGGTTTGCTAGATTCTCGGAGTGTTCCCTTTAAGCTTGTTGTGTTGACTCCTAGGTTTTGTAGTTACCGAGACGACTTTGTATGGTTCCGAGGATGATCGTGGCCGTACAGCTTGGACCCAGACTTGTGAGCAGAATGGAGGTCCGTAGATTTTTGGGCTTAGTAGGTTTTTACAGCCGTTTCTTCCAGGATTGCTAGTGTAATGCTGCACCGTTGACTAAATTGACTGGAATGGAGGTTTCTTTTCTTTGGACTGAGGCTTGTGTACGGAGTTTCAGCAGTTGAAGACTCGGTTAACAACTGCATCAGCTCCTTCTTTGCTTTTGGTTCGGGCGACCTTGTGGTTTAACTGTGATGTTTCGTGAGTAGGGCTCGAAGGTGTACTGAGGTGACACAATGGAATTATCGCTTTTGCTTCCCTACATTTGGAGGAAGTACGAGAAGGATATCCCACTCATGATCTGGAGATGGCCGTGATGGTTTTGCGCTGGAAAATTTAAAGACACCACTCGTTTGAGAGTCATGTCAGATTTTCACGGACCACCAGAGTTAAATGTATATCTTCCTGCGGAGAAATTTGATTGTGGTGATAGTCCTCCGCAGATTCACAGTTCTTGTGCGATCGTTGAGTACAGCATAAGTTTGTCTCTTCTAAGGAGACAGCTTGCTCATGTTCGCGCCCGACCCCTTTTCTTAAATCGCTTTCGTGAGGCACTGCCCGCCGACGCTCGTTCGTCAGAGATATTGGAGCTTACTCGGCTGGGTAAGGCAAGGGTGTACTGTTAGTGTATATGCCCTAGAGGCCATTACTGTATCATACTAGTTTGTATATTACTTAATGGAAGCTTGGGATATTCACCTTGTATATACAATCTTGCTCAATATAGTAGTATGCTACTTGGTTTGTTTCTACTTCAATGTGTACATGTGTTTACTTTAGTATATCACCTATACACATTAGTGGAGCCCTTAAGATCTTTGCTTGATTACCAGCGATGTGATGGCAGTTGTAAGTCCACGTTGCGACCCCCGGTTCTTACGGGGAGGCGGAAACGGTATAAAAAACGAATTTTTATCGCAAGAGGCAACATGGACTAAACTATGGTCGGGATCGTTGTCTAAACTAAAACTAGCAAACTAAGCTAAAGATATTTAGCTACTCGGATGAAGATGGTTATACCTAAACTTGAACTCCTTCTCTTCAAGCTCCGATGGTGGTTCGATGGCTCCTTCTCGTTGTCTCCGTACGCCGAAGATAGATCCACTTGAAAGCTCCAACCTTTAGCTCCTTCTTCGTTCTTTGAAGAAAACTAGTTCACTTGGTTTGCCAAACCTAGTGAACTAGAATGAGTAGAGATGATTTAGAATGGGATTTTATCTATGGTTCTTAATTCTCAACTCATGAGACAAGAGAACCATAGATCAAGAGAGGGAGCAAGAGGTTGAGGATGAGAGCAAGAGGAGAGCTCAAGAACAAGAGAGAGAATGAGCAAGAAAGAATGAGGCTCTCTTTTCTCTCTCACCCTCTCATAATCCAAAGCAATGATAACTCATCATATCAACAAAAGTCTTATGTGATGGTTGAAGTAACCATATCCTTATCATGTCATGCACTCATTTTACTCAAATGAACAAGCAAGAAAAAGTCTTTGGCATGAAATGATAACCATGGTTATCATGATGGTCAACTAGTCAAGCCTAGTCAACCGGTCAACAAGTCAACAAAAGTCAACAAGTCACCAAAGTCAACAAGTCAACAAAAGTCAACAAGTCAACAACCATATCACCATAATACTTAATTAATATAATAGTTAATCACATATCATATTCTCATTAGGGTTGAGCAAAAAGTCAAAAAGTCAACGGTCAACTGTCAACAACCCTAATGAGAATCCGCTGTCTGTGCCTCCCTGTCAACTGTGCATACACACCCGCATCCGCGTTCCGAGGAACACGAATGCAAACTGGATAAATCCAATCCCATAAGGTACACTAGGATCTGGCTTAAACCAAAGCCCGCTAGTGTAAACTGTCCGGACACTGTACGTGCACAAGTGCACGGATGTGACCGAACCCTGTCGCAAAACCATGCGACCTGTCGCAATACCATGCGACCTCTACTCTTTTGCCTAAAGGCGAAAAGCTTTCTGTGTGGGACTCTAAAGACTCGACACTACGCTGGCAGTGGGTTTAACCACAGACCGCAAGCGGCACTAGCTGTGCGTAACGGTCCCCAGGTAATGCCGACAAGAAGACCGACGAGGCGAAACCCATCTGAACTCCTACTGAGCCTGAGCGTGACATTCTCCGTACAGTCCGGTCTGTTCGTCTGATACATCGAATGGCGGGCCTAGGGGGCGGTAAACGTCAGTCCCCCAATAGCGGTACAAGTCGTGCCGGAGTGAAGCCCAATACACCCTGAGATAACACTGGAAACCTACCAGTATATCTCGTTTGCCCTGGCCAGGGACTACTCGTGTAATGGCTCTCCTAGACACAGCGCGATGTCAACCCCCAATACCGGGAGAGACGAATCCTGTCTAACCGTCACTGCCTCCAAGTGCTTCGGGACTGCACCCAACCACCGCCTGTTTGCACGACTCCTTTGAGCCGTGGTAGGGTAGTGATCAAAGTACAGTGGGAACACACCCGAGGCGAAGTGACAGTGTCAAGTCAGCGGACTAAGCTGTACTCATGTCACCTGGGAACTGATAACTGACGATAGGTATAATACCAACTAGTCAGTTCCCGACGAGTCCTGTCCAGTGTACCCGTAACCTAACGAGCACCCGCATACTATCTCAAGTACGACGTACTGACGGCTGTGGGACAGACCGTCTCCCACACTGGGATGAGAAGCGCATGCGCTGGTCTACTCCGGAGTATCGATGCCCTGTCTCGATAGTCCTGCGACCAGGGACCTGCATAAGGATGTGCTTATAGATTACCCAGCCCCACTAGTGTGACGGCCATCACATCGCTGGTAATCAAGCAAAGATCCTAAGGGCTCTACTAATGTGTATAGGCGATATACAAAAATAAACATATGTACACATTGAAGTAGAAACAAACCAAGTAGCATACTACTATTTTGAGCAAGATTGTATATACAAGGTGAATATCCCAAGCATCCATTAAGTAATATACAAACCAGTATGATACAGTAATGGCCTCTAGGGCATATACACTAACAATCTCCCACTTGCACTAAGGCCATGTACTGGCGTATCGAAGACCTATCATCTCGATCAACCGCTCGAACTGAGTCTGGGGCAGGGCCTTGGTGAATGGATCAGCAGTGTTATCTTCTGAAGCGACTCTCCGAACCTCGATCTCCTGGCGATCTACGATCTCCCTGATCAAGTGATACCGCCTTAAGATGTGCCTGGATCTCTGATGGGACCTGGGTTCCTTCGCTAAAGCTATAGCCCCGTTGTTGTCGCAATACAGAGGTATTGGATCAACAATGGACGGAACCACCTGAAGTTCTTTCAAGAACTTCCTTATCCAGACAGCTTCTTTTGCGGCATCAGATGCAGCGATGTATTCCGCTTCCATCGTCGAGTCTGCAACGATTTCCTGTTTGGAACTCTTCCAACACACCGCCCCTCCATTGAGGGTAAAGACAAAACCCGACATGGACTTGGAATCATCCTTGTCACTCTGGAAGCTGGAGTCAGCAAAGGCCTCGATCTGGAGGTCTTTTCCGCCATACACCAAGAACATCTCCTTAGTCCTTCTCAGGTACTTGAGAATGTTCTTTACCGCTATCCAGTGTTTCTCCCCAGGGTTAGACTGATACCGGCTTACCACACTCAGTGCATAAGCTACATCCGGCCTGGTACACAACATCGCATACATTATAGAGCCTACCGCAGAAGCGTAGGGTATAATAGACATGCGATCCCTCTCCAAATCAGTCTTGGGAGACATCTCTTTAGAGAGGGTGATCCTGTGACAAGCCGGTAGGTTACCGCGCTTGGAATCTTCCATACTGAATCTCTTCAGTATGGTGTCGATGTACCTGGACTGTGAAAGTCCTAATATCCTCTTGGATCTGTCACGGTAGATCCGGATACCCAGAATGTATGAGGCATCACCCAGGTCTTTCATGGAGAACCTGTGTGACAAGAACCCCTTGACAGATTGTAGCATAGGAATGTCATTTCCTATTAAGAGAATGTCATCCACGTATAAAACGAGGAATACTACAGTTCTCGCTACAAATCTACTATAGATGCATGGTTCATCTGGATTTTTGATAAAGCCAAATTCTTTGACCGTCTCATCAAAGCAGATGTTCCAACTCCGCGATGCCTGCTTTAGTCCATAGATGGACTTAAGCACCTTGCACACCTTTCCGCTGCTCCCACTCTGAATGAAACCCTCTGGCTGGTCCATATAGACACACTCCTCTAAATTTCCATTTAGAAAAGCTGTCTTTACGTCCATTTGCCAGATCTCATAATCGTGGAAGGCAGCAATGGCAAGAAGGATCCGAATGGATTTCAGCATGGCTACTGGAGAAAAGGTTTCGTCGTAGTCCAAGCCAGGTCTTTGACGAAAACCCTTTGCTACCAGCCTAGCTTTATAGGTCTCAACCTGTCCATCTACACCAATCTTCCTTTTGAAGATCCACTTGCATCCTACGGGTTTTACCCCGTCTGGAGCAATGTCCAACGTCCATACCTTGTTGGTGTACATGGACTCCATTTCGGTCCGCATTGCATCCAGCCATTTCACTGAGTCAACGCTCTGAACGGCCTGCTGGAAGCTAGTAGGCTCATCATAATCTATGATGCAATCCTCTCTATCCCCGTCTATGAGAAAACCGTAGTATCTCTCGGGCGGATGAGACTGCCTACTACTCCTGCGGAGCGGCGTAGGAATGTCCTGTTCTGTTGAACCCTCTGGTTCCATCAAGCTTTCAGTAACAGTCTGTGGTTCTGGAATTTCTTCCAGTTCTACTGCGCTCCCACTTATTTCTTTTTCTATGAACTGGTGTTCTAGAAAGTGGGCATGTCGAGAAACAAGAACTTTTTGTTCCTCTTCAAAGTAGAAGAAATATCCCTTGGAATTCTTTGGATATCCCACAAACTTGCACAGTACTGAGCGTGCCTCGAGCTTGTCCGTATGCTGCTTTTTGACAAAAGCTGGACTTCCCCATATCTTAATGTGATTAAGATGGGGTCTCTTCCCACACCACATCTCAAATGGCGTGGTAGGCACAGTCTTAGTGGGAACTCGGTTCAAAAGGTATGCGGCTGATTCTAGCGCATACCCCCAGAATGATCGCGGTAACTCAGCGTTACTCATCATGGACCGCACCATATCCAATAGGGTGCGGTTCCGTCTCTCCGATACACCGTTATGTTGCGGGGTGTATGGAGGAGTAAGCTGAGAGAGAATTCCGTTCTCTTTTAAATAGTCCAGGAACTCGGCACTTAAGTATTCTCCACCTCGATCCGATCTTAGAATCTTAATACTTTTGCCGGTCTGTTTCTCTACTTCATTCTTATACTCCTGGAATTTTCCAAAGGCCTCGGACTTATGTTTCATTAAGAAGACATAACCGTACCTTGAGAAGTCATCCGTAAAAGTAATGAAGTAAGAATGTCCGCTTCGGGCATGTGTAGACATTGGACCGCACACGTCACTGTGTACGAGTCCCAAGAGCTCGCTCGCTCTTACTCCTTGTCCAGTAAACGGAGTCTTTGTCATCTTTCCTTTGAGACAAGATTGACAAGTGGCATACGATTGATATTCGAACGCATTCAAATATCCTTCTGTATGTAACTTAGTCAACCTTCTCTCATTGATGTGACCCAATCTACAATGCCATAAGAAAGTCTGATTTATTTCTGGAGACTTTCTTTTGTGTGTATTCTGGACGTTGAAAATCTGTGGTTGGTTTAACACGTATATACCATTACTCAATGTACCTGACCCAATCAAAACTTGATTAAGGTGAATGTTTACAACATTACTTACAAACGCAAATTCATAACCTTCTTTAGAAACTAAAGATACAGAAATGATATTACAAGTTGCGTTGGGTACAAAAAAGCAATTACGCAAAACCAAAACATGTCCATCTGACATTCCCAGGTGATAGTCCCCCACGGCTTTAGCATCCATGCTAGCTCCGTTTGCAACTCTGAGGGTCATGTCACCTGCTTTCAAAATACTACGGTTTCTCAACGCCTGCAAAGAATTACAGATATGAGATCCTGATCCGGTATCCAATACCCAGGAAGTAGAGTTTATTGAAAGACAGTTTTCAATAACATACACACCTGAAGCTGAAGCTGCAACCTGCTTCAATTCCTGTGTTCTGGCCTTCCAGGCCCTGCAATCATTCTTCCAGTGTCCTTTCTTATGACAATAGAAGCATTCTTCCTTATCCACAAGCTTCCCCGCTATCTTTGTTGCTTTGCCTTTTCCCTTCGTATCCACTTTACCAACACCGCCCCTTGGTTTGGCGGGGGCCTTCTTCTTCTTTCCCTTGGCTTTCGCCTTGGACCTAGAAGAAGATGATCCTCCTACAAACAAAGTGGATGTTTCCCTACCTTTCTGTAGGGTGCCCTCTGCGCTCCTCAGCATGTTGAGGAGCTCTGATAGTTCAACCTCTTTTTCTTGTAGGTTGAAGTTCAGTATAAACTGGGCGTAAGTGGAAGGAAGGGACTGGAGAACTATATCCGTATATAGCTCACTCTCCAATGTGATCCCTAGGTCAGCGAGCTCCTCAATGAAGCCGATCATCTTTAGCACATGCTCGGCTACTGATGATCCGACGGCCATTCTTGTCGAAAATAACTTTTTCGACGCTTCGTATCTTGCGATACGTGATTGCTCTCCATACAGTTCTTTTGTATGGAGCAATATGGACTCCATGTCCATATTCTCATGCCTCCTCTGATGTTCGTTGTCCATCGAGGCAAGCAGGAGGCACTTGGCCTTCGCGCTATCAATCTCCCAAGTCTTGCGGATTTCCTTATCCGCGACGCTGGAAGTTGGACAAGGGACAGGGGGAGCTTTGGTGGTAAGAAGATACCCCAGCTTGTCATAAGTGATTGCTATCTTGACATTCCTGAGCCAATCTTTGTAGTTTGGCCCTGTCAGTTTGTTTTTATCTAGGAGTAACTTAAGTCCAGTCATGTTGATTGGTCGCTGCAATTAGGAGAGAGAAGAAGAAACACTCAGCATGATGCTCTTGCAAGTTTAGAGTGGTTTTTAGTTTGTCTAAACAGGATGGCTCCCACTGTTTCTCGAATCCCTCCTCAAACCATAAAGGAAGAATTAGTCAGGATCAATCCCACCGTACAATACTTGCTTAACCGTTCAGCCAGGCCGGTGTCGGTACTTCGAGGGAGGTTTTCCAACGCTTTCGCGAAGTTCCTTAATTAGAGAACCTCTTTTCCCTGGGGGCGTAGCCCCGCTAACACCTTTCTAGGCACCTACTAGGTTTATAGCATTGATCGTTAAGTGAGAAATTTCCCGAGGAGTAGCATATACTCACAGTAGGATCGGGATCCAAATATCATCGCGTGACGAAACTGAAGGAATCCTACCAGAATCATCACACTCCAAATGGTATGCAAATCTAGCAAGTTTCAGTACTTATGAAACTCCCGATGTGGATTTTTGCCCCATGCTCTTATGACCTTGGCGTGAGGTCAAAATGTCATAAGTCACATGTCAAGTTCGTCCCATCATTATCCAGGTTAATTTGAATCCACCCGTACATACCCTTGACGTAGGCCAAAATGGCAGTACGACTGTCTCAAACCAACGCATTCTATCTATGCAACAGATAAATATCCGGCAGCTACCAATCACTATGCCTTGGCGTGAGGTCAAAATACATAGCTTGAATACTACCGAATATTTAACTGAAATGATGGAGGGCTACGGATGGTTTTGGCAAAACCGTGAACGTAGTGAACTTGATTTGGTCGATGGAACGAGATAGCTTTTAAATGGAGTGGCTCAAACTCCGTATTTTAAAAGTTTGTTTTGAAAAGAACCGAGTGGTTTTTCGAAAGTGTTCCAACGACTTTAACTTGGTTTGTTATCTTGCATTAGTTCTTTTAATGCGTGATATTCTTGCATTAGTTCTTTTAATGCGTCCCATCATTTAACCCTACCATTGCAGAAAACAACCAAAATATGACGTCCGCTTATGCCATTCGCATTCGCCACTGGGCCCCGTCATTACCCGTTAGGTTACTTAACTAACGACAGAGCGGGGGCTGGGCTAGCGCGTCTGTAAAACATAAGCAACGCCTAAATAATAAGCAATGATAGACATTACAGATCACAGATGAATGCATTGGATATACTAGCAATCCGCAATCCTTTCGAGCCTGAAACGAAAAGCGGATAACACGGTCGCGGTGAATAGCCAAATACCCCACCCAAGACCCCTACGGGTGCGGCAAACTACCCGCCAAGTACTCGGTAGTTTGTGCACCCCTCCATGGGTCTATCCTAGGAGCAAAAACAGTAAAAAGAATTATACAATGACGGCTACAACCCCGACCCGGTTGTGCGGTCAAACAAATAATAATTATTACATCAATTTACATTTACAATGAATGAAAGAAAAACAAAAGCTCATCTCACATCCACCCCGGCTATTCACCCGCGACAGTCCAACACATTCATATACACATTCCAGCACATTACAGATCATGTATAACCCCGACTAATCGACTTATAGCGATTAGCCGACGTTCAATACATGCAAGCATCACAGATATAACCATCATAGTCAAAGTGCAGTGAAGTTCGGAAAAAATACGGAATTATAGGACCCCAAAAGGAAATTTCTTTTCTGGAAAATCTGGGCACATATAATATATTTTAAAAATCCCAAAACCAACACACAAACACACTGCACGAAAAACGATGCAGAGAAGACACCAAGTCGCGGCGGTTCCGCGGCGTCTAAGAAGGATCACGCGGCGGAAGCGCGGCACGTTAGGCGAATCACTGTATCGTTTTTCTTGGGTGTTCACACAAAACCCTGAGCCGAATTTAGGAGTATAAAGTTTTTCATTTTGAGCAGAAAAAATTTCAACAGAAACTCAGTTTTTGTGATTATCCGGTTTTGTGATTTTTTTCGGTTCCGAACTTCGTTACACTTCACTACTAAGCTAGTTTAAGTTTAGTTAGGCTCTGATACCACTGTAAGTCCACGTTGCGACCCCCGGTTCTTACGGGGAGGCGGAAACGGTATAAAAAACGAATTTTTATCGCAAGAGGCAACATGGACTAAACTATGGTCGGGATCGTTGTCTAAACTAAAACTAGCAAACTAAGCTAAAGATATTTAGCTACTCGGATGAAGATGGTTATACCTAAACTTGAACTCCTTCTCTTCAAGCTCCGATGGTGGTTCGATGGCTCCTTCTCGTTGTCTCCGTACGCCGAAGATAGATCCACTTGAAAGCTCCAACCTTTAGCTCCTTCTTCGTTCTTTGAAGAAAACTAGTTCACTTGGTTTGCCAAACCTAGTGAACTAGAATGAGTAGAGATGATTTAGAATGGGATTTTATCTATGGTTCTTGATTCTCAACTCATGAGACAAGAGAACCATAGATCAAGAGAGGGAGCAAGAGGTTGAGGATGAGAGCAAGAGGAGAGCTCAAGAACAAGAGAGAGAATGAGCAAGAAAGAATGAGGCTCTCTTTTCTCTCTCACCCTCTCATAATCCAAAGCAATGATAACTCATCATATCAACAAAAGTCTTATGTGATGGTTGAAGTAACCATAACCTTATCATGTCATGCACTCATTTTACTCAAATGAACAAGCAAGAAAAAGTCTTTGGCATGAAATGATAACCATGGTTATCATGATGGTCAACTAGTCAAGCCTAGTCAACCGGTCAACAAGTCAACAAAAGTCAACAAGTCACCAAAGTCAACAAGTCAACAAAAGTCAACAAGTCAACAACCATATCACCATAATACTTAATTAATATAATAGTTAATCACATATCATATTCTCATTAGGGTTGAGCAAAAAGTCAAAAAGTCAACGGTCAACTGTCAACAACCCTAATGAGAATCCGCTGTCTGTGCCTCCCTGTCAACTGTGCATACACACCCGCATCCGCGTTCCGAGGAACACGAATGCAAACTGGATAAATCCAATCCCATAAGGTACACTAGGATCTGGCTTAAACCAAAGCCCGCTAGTGTAAACTGTCCGGACACTGTATGTGCACAAGTGCACGGATGTGACCGAACCCTGTCGCAAAACCATGCGACCTGTCGCAATACCATGCGACCTCTACTCTTTTGCCTAAAGGCGAAAAGCTTTCTGTGTGGGACTCTAAAGACTCGACACTACGCTGGCAGTGGGTTTAACCACAGACCGCAAGCGGCACTAGCTGTGCGTAACGGTCCCCAGGTAATGCCGACAAGAAGACCGACGAGGCGAAACCCATCTGAACTCCTACTGAGCCTGAGCGTGACATTCTCCGTACAGTCCGGTCTGTTCGTCTGATACATCGCATGGCGGGCCTAGGGGGCGGTAAACGTCAGTCCCCCAATAGCGGTACAAGTCGTGCCGGAGTGAAGCCCAATACACCCTGAGATAACACTGGAAACCTACCAGTATATCTCGTTTGCCCTGGCCAGGGACTACTCGTGTAATGGCTCTCCTAGACACAGCGCGATGTCAACCCCCAATACCGGGAGAGACGAATCCTGTCTAACCGTCACTGCCTCCAAGTGCTTCGGGACTGCACCCAACCACCGCCTGTTTGCACGACTCCTTTGAGCCGTGGTAGGGTAGTGATCAAAGTACAGTGGGAACACACCCGAGGCGAAGTGACAGTGTCAAGTCAGCGGACTAAGCTGTACTCATGTCACCTGGGAACTGATAACTGACGATAGGTATAATACCAACTAGTCAGTTCCCGACGAGTCCTGTCCAGTGTACCCGTAACCTAACGAGCACCCGCATACTATCTCAAGTACGACGTACTGACGGCTGTGGGACAGACCGTCTCCCACACTGGGATGAGAAGCGCATGCGCTGGTCTACTCCGGAGTATCGATGCCCTGTCTCGATAGTCCTGCGACCAGGGACCTGCATAAGGATGTGCTTATAGATTACCTAGCCCCACTAGTGTGACGGCCATCACATCGCTGGTAATCAAGCAAAGATCCTAAGGGCTCTACTAATGTGTATAGACGATATACAAAAATAAACACATGTACACATTGAAGTAGAAACAAACCAAGTAGCATACTACTATTTTGAGCAAGATTGTATATACAAGGTGAATATCCCAAGCATCCATTAAGTAATATACAAACCAGTATGATACAGTAATGGCCTCTAGGGCATATACACTAACAGCAGTCACATTAGTGGGGCTGGGTAATCTATAAGCACATCCTTATGCAGGTCCCTGGTCGCAGGACTATCGAGACAGGGCATCGATACTCCGGAGTAGACTAGCGCATGCGCTTCTCATCCCAGTGTGGGAGACGGTCTGTCCCACAGCCCTCAGTACGTCGTACTTGAGATAGTATGCGGGTGCTCGTTAGTTACGAGTACACTGGACAGGACTCGTCGGGAACTGACTAGTTGGTATTATGCCTATCGTCAGTTATCAGTTCCCAGGTGACATGAGTACAGCTTAGTCCGCTGACTTGACACTGTCACTTCGCCTCGAGTGTCTTCCCACTGTACTTTGACTACTACCCTACTACGGTTCAAAGGAGTCGTGCAAACAGGTAGTAGTTGGGTGCAGTCCCGAAGCACTTGGAGGCAGTGACGGTTAGACAGGATTCGTCTCTCCCGGTATTGGGGGTTGACATCGCGCTGTGTCTAGGAGAGCCATTACACGAGTAGTCCCTGGCCAGGGTAAACGAGATATACTGGTAGGCTTCCAGTGTTATCTCAGGGTGTTTTGGGCTTCACTCCGACACGACTTGTACCGCTATTAGGGGACTAACGTTTACCGCCCCCTAGGCCCGCCATGTGATGTATCAGACGAACAGACCGGACTGTACGGAGAATGTCACATTCAGGCTCAGTAGGAGTTCAGATGGGTTTCCCCTCGTCAGTCTTCTTGTCGGCATCTACCTGGGGACCGTTACGCACAGCTAGTGCCGCTTGCGGTCTGTGGTTAAACCCACTGCCAGCGTAGTGTCAAGGCTTTAGAGTCCCACACAGAAAGCTATTCGCCTTTAGGCAAAAGAGTAGAGGTCGCATGGTTTTGCGACAGGTCGCAAGGTTTTGCAACAGGGTTCGGTCACATCCGTGCACTTGTGCACGTACAGTGTCCGGACAGTTTACACTAGCGGGCTTTGGTTTAAGCCAGATCCTAGTGTACCTTTTGGGATTGGATTTATCCAGTAGGCATTCGTGTTCCTCGGAACGCGGATGCGGGTGTGTATGCACAGTTAACGAAGAGACAGAGGCAGAGTATTCTCACTAGGGTTGTTGACCGTTGACAGTTGACTATTGACTTTTTGCTCAACACTAATGAGAATGTGATATGTGATTAACAATTATATTAATTGAGTATTATGGTGACATGGTTGTTGAGGGGTTGACTTTGTTGACTTGTTGACTTTGTTGACCTGTTGACTTTGTTGACTTGTTGACTTTGTTGACCGGTTGACTAGGCTTGACTAGTTGACCATCATGATAACCATAGCTATCATTTCATGGCAAAGACTTTTGCTTGCTTGCTCTTTTGTGCAAAATGAGTGCATGAAATGATATGGCTATGGTTGCTTAAACCATCACATAACACTTGATTGATATGATATGTTATCATTGTTTTGGATTATGAGAGGGTGAAAGACAAAAGAGAGGCTCATTCTTTCTTTTGCCTTTCTCTCTCTTGGTTTTATGCTCTCTCATGCTCTTGCTCTCACCCTCTTCCTCTTACTCTACTTCAAGTCTATGGTTCACTTGTCTCATGAGTTGAGAACCAAGAACCATAGATAAAATCCCATACAAACTCTTCTCTACTCACTCTAGTTCACAAGGTTTAGCAAACCGAGTGAACTAGTTTCTTCAAAGTTCGAAGAAGGAGCCAAAGGTAGAAGCTTTCAGGTGGATCTATTTTCGGCGCAAGGAGACGACGGGGAGAAGCCGATCCGGACGATCATCGAAGCTTGAAGACGAAGGAGTTCGAGAAAAAGAAAGGTATAACCCCCTAACCAAGTTGTTAGCAACTCGTAGTTAGGTTGTTAGTTAGATCTTTAACAAAGATCCGGGTTTTAAGTCCATGTTACCATCTTTTAGAAAATAATTTTTTATCAAATTCCGCATGCCCGAAAGTACCGGGAGAGGTAGCAAGGACTTACAGTGGTATCAGAGCCTGGTTAAACTCTATCTAACATGTTAGCAAAGTAGCTAGAAGATCGATCAAAGAAAAAGTCCCGAAATGAACCCGATTTTCGAACTTGCTGTCGATTTTTTATGTTCTGTAAAAATGATAAATCATGCATCAAAAATCGACTCAGGGTTTTTAAAAGCTACTGTAGAAAAATCACCCAGAGATCCCCCTAAACCACCGCGGAAACGCAGCAATAGCTTGCTATTGACGCGGTTCCGCGGCCTCCTTGGCTCCTCTCTGGTGTTTCTTTGCTGCAGTGTGGTTGGAAGGGTATTTTGGGAATTTTAGTATATGTATTTTCAGCCTAGATTTTCCAGAACGAAAATTTTATTTTTGAGGTCCTGAAAATCCGTATTTTTGATCGAACTCCTAAAAGGCTTTAGCTGACGGGTTTTTCTGTTATGTGATATTTGTATTGAACGTCTGCTAATCGCTATATGTCGATTAGTGGGGGTTATACAAATCTATGATCTGTAATGTTGCTGGAATGTGTATATGAATATGTTGGATTGTCGCGGGTGAATAGCCGGGGGGTTGTGAGACGAGAGCTTTTCTTTTCTTTCAATTTATGTAAATTTGTAAATTGATGTAATATTATTTGTATGACCGCACAACCGGGTCGGGGTTGTAGCCGTCATTGTATAATTTCTTTTTACTGTTTTTGCTCCTAGGATAGACTCATGGAGGGGGTACACAAACTACCGGGTATGCCGAAGTGCCGAGTGGCCTACTCACGGAGTTGAGGGAGGTTTCTTCGCTTCGCTTACTTGACGGGTAGTTTGCCGCACCCGTAGGAGTCTTGGGTGGGGTATTGGCTATTCACCGCGACCGTGTAATCTGCTTTTCATTACAGGCTCGTACGAATTGCGGATTCCTAGTATATCCAATGTATTCATCTGTGATCTGAAATGGCTATCATTGCATTATATCTATATATGATATTATTTAGGCGTTGCTTATGTTTTACAGCCGCGCTAGCCCAGCCCCCGCTCTGTCGTTAGTTAAGTAACCTAACGGGTAATGACGGGGCCCAGTGGCGAATGCGAATGGCATAAGCGTACGTCATATTTTGGTTGTTTTCTGCAATGGTAGGATTAAATGATGGGACGTATTAAAAGAACTAATGCAAGAATATCACGCATTAAAAGAACTAATGCAAGATAATAAACCTAGTAAAAGTCGATGGAACACTTTCGAAAAACCACTCGGTTCTATTCAAAACTAACTTTTAAATGCGGAGCTTGAGCCACTCCTTTTAAAAGCTATCTCGTTCCATCGATTATATCAAGTTCACTACGTTCACGGTTTAGCCAAAACCATTCGTAGCCCTCCGTCGTATCGTATGAATATTCAATAGTATTCAAGCTATGTTTGTTGACCTTCGTCAAGGCATAGTGATTGGTAGCTGTTGGGTATTCATATGTAGCATAGATAGATGCGTTGGTTTGGGACATTCGCATTACCTTGTTGACCTTCGTCAAGGGTATATACGGATGGATTCAAATTAACCTGGATAATGACGGGCAGAACTTGACACGTGACTTATGATTTGTTGACCTTCGTCAAGGTCATAAGAGCATGGGGCAAAAATCCACATCGGGAGTTTCATAAGTACTGAAACTTGCTAGATTTGCATACCATTTGGAGTGTGATGATTCTGGTAGGATTCCTTCGGTTTCATCACGCGATGATATTTGGATCCCGATCCTACTGTGAGTATATGCTACTCCTCGGGAAATTTCTCACTAAACGATCAATGCTATACACCTAGTAGGTGCCTAGAAAGGTGTTAGCGGGGCTACGCCCCCAGGGAAAAGAGGTTCTTGAATTAAGGAACTTCACGAAAGCGTTGGAAAACCTCCCTCGAAGTACCGACACTGGCCTGGCTGAACGGTTAAGCAAGTATTGTGCGGTGGGATTGATCCCGAGTAATTCTTCCTTTATGGTTTGAGGAGGGATTCGAGAAACAGTGGGAGCCATCCTGTTTAGAC
Organism: Agapanthus africanus; assembly: GCA_030015575.1. Lineage (NCBI taxonomy): Eukaryota > Viridiplantae > Streptophyta > Magnoliopsida > Asparagales > Amaryllidaceae > Agapanthus > Agapanthus africanus. The sequence continues at coordinate 116,820,222 of CM057343.1, forward strand.
AAACTAAAAACCACTCTAAACTTGCAAGAGCATCATGCTGAGTGTTTCTTCTCTCTCTCCTAATTGCAGCGACCAAATCGACATGACTGGACTTAAGTTACTTCTAGATAAAAACATACTGACAGGGCCAAACTACAAAGATTGGCTCAGGAATGTCAAAATGGCAATCACTTACGACAAGCTGGGGTATCTTCTTACCACCAAAGCTCCCCCTGTCCCTGGTCCCACTTCCAGCGTCGCGGATAAGGAAATCCGTAAGACTTGGGAGATTGATAGCGCGAAGGCCAAGTGCCTCATACTTGCCTCTATGGACAATGAACATCAGAGGAGGCACGAGAATATGGACCTGGAATCCATATTTCTTCATACAAAAGAACTGTATGGAGAGCAGTCTCGTATCGCAAGATACGAAGCGTCGAAAAAGTTATTTTCGGCAAGGATGGCCGTCGGATCATCAGTAGCAGAACACGTGCTTAAGATGATCGGCTACATTGAAGAGCTCGCGGACCTAAGGACCACATTGGAGAGTGAGCTCTATACGGACTTAGTTCTCCAGTCCCTTCCTTCCACTTACGCCCAGTTTATACTGAACTTCAACTTACAAGAAAAAGAAGTTGAACTTTCAGAGCTCCTCAACATGCTGAGGAGCGCAGAGGGCAACCTACAGAAAGGTAGGGAAACATCCACTTTGTTTGTAGGAGGATCATCTTCTTCTAGGTCCAAGGCAAAAGCTAAGGGAAAGAAGAAGAAATCCCTCGCCAAACTAAGGGGAGGTGTTAGTAAAGTGGATACGAAGGGAAAAGCAAAAGCAATAAAGAAAGCAGGGAAGCTTGTGGATGAGGAAGAATGCTTCTATTATCATAAGAAAGGTCACTGGAAGAATGATTGCAGGGCTTGGAAAGCCAGAACACAGGAATTGAAGCAGGTTGCAGCTTCAGCTTCAGGTGTGTATGTTATTGAAAACTGTCTTTCAATAAACTCTACTTCCTGGGTATTGGATACCGGATCAGGATCTCATATCTGTAATTCTTTGCAGGCGTTGAGAAACCGTAGTGTTTTGAAGGCAGGTGACATGACCCTCACAGTTGCGAACGGAGCTAGCATGGATGCTAAAGCCGTGGGGGACTATCACCTGGGAATGTCAGATGGACATGTTTTGGTTTTGCGTAATTGCTTTTTTGTACCCAACGCAACTTGTAATATCATTTCTGTATCTTTAGTTTCTAAAGAAGGTGATGAATTTGCGTTGTAAACATTCACCTTAATCAAGTTCTGATTGGGTCAGGTACATTGAGCAATGGTATTTACGTATTAAACCAACCACAGATTTTCAATGTCCAGAATACACACAAAAGAAAGTATCCGGAAATAAATCAGACTTTCTTATGGCATTGTAGACTGGGTCACATCAATGAGAGAAGGTTGACTAAGTTACATACAGAAGCATATTTGAATCCGTTCGAATATCAATCGTATGCCACTTGTCAATCCTGTCTCAAAGGAAAGATGACAAAGACTCCGTTTACTGGACATGGAGTAAGAGCGAGCGAGCTCTTGGGACTTGTACACAGCGACGTGTGCGGTCCAATGTCTACACATGCGCGAAGCGGTTATTCTTACTTCATTACTTTTACAGATGACTTTTCAAGGTACGGTTATGTCTTCTTAATGAAACATAAGTCCGAAGCCTTTGGAAAATTCCAGGAATATAAGAATGAAGTAGAAAAACAAACCGGCAAAAGTATCAAGATTCTAAGATCGGATCGAGGTGGAGAATACTTAAATGCCGAATTCCTGAATTACTTAAAAGAGAATGGAATTCTCTCTCAGCTTACTCCTCCATACACTCCGCAACATAACGGTGTATCGGAGAGACGGAACCGGACCCTATTGGATATGGTACGGTCCATGATGAGTAACACTGAGTTACCGCGATCATTCTGGGGATATGCACTAGAAGCAGCTGCATATCTCTTAAACAAGGCTCCCACCAAGACTGTGCCTACCACCCCATATCAGATGTGGACTGGGAAGAAACCCTGTCTTAAGTATCTTAAAGTATGGGGATGTCCAGCTTTTGTAAAAAAGCAGCATGCGGACAAGCTCGAGGCACGTTCAGTACAGTGTAAGTTTGTGGGATACCCAAAGAACTCCAGGGGGTATCTTTTCTATTCCGCTGAGGAACAAAAAGTTTTTGTTTCTCAACATGCCCGCTTCTTGGAAACTGAGTTTTCGGAAACCCAGATAAGTGGGAGCACAATAGAACTGGAAGAAATTCCAGAACCACAGACTATTACTGAAAGCTTAGTGGAACCAGAGGGTTCAAAAGAACAGGACATTCCTACGCCGCTCCGCAGGAGTAGTAGACAGTCTCATCCGCCCGAGAGATACTACGGTTTTCTCATAGACGGGGATAGAGAGGATTGCATCATAAATTATGATGAGCCTACTAGCTTCCAGCAGGCCGTTCAGAGCGTTGACTCAGTAAAATGGCTGGATGCAATGCGGACCGAAATGGAGTCCATGTACACCAACAAGGTATGGACGTTGGACATTGCTCCAGACGGGGTAAAACCCGTAGGATGCAAGTGGATCTTCAAAAGGAAGATTGGTGTAGATGGACAGGTTGAGACCTATAAAGCTAGACTTGTTGCGAAGGGTTTTCGTCAAAGACCTGGTTTGGACTATGACGAAACCTTTTCTCCAGTGGCTATGCTGAAATCCATTCGGATCCTTCTTGCCATTGCTGCCTTCCACGATTATGAGATCTAGCAAATGGACGTAAAGACCGCTTTTCTAAATGGAAATTTAGAGGAGTGTGTCTATATGGACCAACCAGAGGGTTTCATTCAGAGTGGGAGCAGCGGAAAGGTGTGCAAGTTGCTTAAGTCCATCTATGGACTAAAGCAGGCATCGCGGAGTTGGAACATCTGTTTTGATGAGACGGTCAAGGAATTTAGCTTTATCAAAAATCCAGATGAACCATGCATCTACAGTAGATTTGTAGCGAGAACTGTAGTATTCCTCGTTTTATACGTGGATGACATTCTCTTAATAGGAAATGACATTCCTATGCTACAATCTGTCAAGGGGTTCTTGTCACACAGGTTCTCCATGAAAGACCTGTGTGATGCCTCATACATCCTGGGGATCCGGATCCATCGTGATAGATCCAAGAGGATATTAGGACTTTCACAGTCCAGGTACATCGACACCATACTGAAGAGATTCAATATGGAAGATTCCAAGCGCGGTAACCTACCGGCTTGTCACGGGATCACCTTCTCTAAAGAGATGTCTCCCAAGACTGATTTGGAGAGGGATCGCATGTCTATTATACCCTACGCTTCTGCGGTAGGCTCTATAATGTATGCGATGTTGTGTACCAGACCGGATGTAGCTTATGCACTGAGTGTGGTAAGCCGGTATCAGTCTAACCCTGGGGAGAAACACTGGATAGCGGTAAAGAACATTCTCAAGTACCTGAGAAGGAATAAGGAGATGTTCTTGGTGTATGGCGGAAAAGACCTCCAGATCGAGGCCTTTGCTGACTCCAGCTTCCAGAGTGACAAGGATGATTCCAAGTCCATGTCGGGCTTTGTCTTTACCCTCAATGGAGGGGCGGTGTGTTGGAAGAGTTCCAAACAGGAAACCGTAGCAGACTCGACGATGGAAGCGGAATACATCGCTGCATCTGATGCCGCAAAAGAAGCTGTCTGGATGAGGAAGTTCTTGAAAGAACTTCAGGTGGTTCCGTCCATTGTTGATCCAATACCTCTGTATTGCGACAACAACGGGGCTATAGCTTTAGCGAAGGAACCTAGGTCCCATCAGAGATCCAGACACATCTTGAGGCGGTATCACCTGATCAGGGAGATCGTGGATCGACAGGAGATCGAGGTTCGGAGAGTCGCTTCAGAAGATAACACTGCAGATCCATTCACCAAGGCCTTGCCCCAGACTCAGTTCGAGCGACTGATCGAGATGATAGGTCTTCGATACGCCAGTACAAGGCCTTAGTGCAAGTGGGAGATTGTTAGTGTATATGCCCTAGAGGCCATTACTGTATCATACTAGTTTGTATATTACTTAATGGAAGCTTGGGATATTCACCATGTATATACAATCTTGCTCAATATAGTAGTATGCTACTTGGTTTGTTTCTACTTCAATGTGTACATGTGTTTACTTTAGTATATCACCTATACACATTAGTGGAGCCCTTAGGATCTTTGCTTGATTACCAGCGATGTGATGGCAGTCACACTAGTGGGGCTGGGTAATCTATAAGCACATCCTTATGCAGGTCCCTGGTCGCAGGACTATCGAGACAGGGCATCGATACTCCGGAGTAGACTAGCGCATGCGCTTCTCATCCCAGTGTGGGAGACGGTCTATCCCACAGCCCTCAGTACGTCGTACTTGAGATAGTATGCGGGTGCTCGTTAGGTTACGAGTACACTGGACAGGACTCGTCGGGAACTGACTAGTTGGTATAATGCCTATCGTCAGTTATCAGTTCCCAGGTGACATGAGTACAGCTTAGTCCGCTGACTTGACACTGTCACTTCGCCTCGAGTGTGTTCCCACTGTACTTTGACTACTACCCTACTACGGCTCAAAGGAGTCATGCAAACAGGTAGTAGTTGGGTGTAGTCCCGAAGCACTTGGAGGCAGTGACGGTTAGACAGGATTCGTCTCTCCCGGTATTGGGGGTTGACATCGCGCTGTGTCCAGGAGAGCCATTACACGAGTAGTCCCTGGCCAGGGCAAACGAGATATACTGGTAGGCTTCCAGTGTTATCTCAGGGTGTTTTGGGCTTCACTCCGACACGACTTGTACCGCTAGGGGACTGACGTTTACCGCCCCCTAGGCCCGCCATACGATGTATCAGACGAACAGACCGGACTGTACGGAGAATGTCACATTCAGGCTCAGTAGGAGTTCAGATGGGTTTCCCCTCGTCAGTCTTCTTGTCGGCATCTACCTGGGGACCGTTACGCACAGTTAGTGCCGCTTGCGGTCTGTGGTTAAACCCACTGCCAGCGTAGTGTCTGGTCTTTAGAGTCCCACACAGAAAGCTATTCGCCTTTAGGCAAAAGAGTAGAGGTCGCATGGTTTTGCGACAGGTCGCATGGTTTTGCGACAGGGTTCGGTCACATCCGTGCACTTGTGCACGTACAGTGTCCGGACAGTTTACACTAGCGGGCTTTGGTTTAAGCCAGATCCTAGTGTACCTTTTGGGATTGGATTTATCCAGTAGGCATTCGTGTTCCTCGGAACGCGGATGCGGGTGTGTATGCACAGTTGACGGAGAGACAGAGGCAGAGTATTCTCATTAGGGTTGTTGACCGTTAACAGTTGACTATTGACTTTTTGCTCAACCCTAATGAGAATGTGATATGTGATTAACAATTATATTAATTGAGTATTATGGTGACATGGTTGTTGAGGGTTTGACTTTGTTGACTTGTTGACTTTGTTGACTTGTTGACTTTGTTGACCTGTTGACTAGGCTTGACCGGTTGACCATCATGATAACCATAGCTATCATTTCATGGCAAAGACTTTTGCTTGCTTGCTCTTTTGTGCAAAATAAGTGCATGAAATGATATGGCTATGGTTGCTTAAACCATCACATAACACTTGATTGATATGATATGTTATCATTGTTTTGGATTATGAGAGGGTGAAAGACAAAAGAGAGGCTCATTCTTTCTTTGCCTTTCTCTCTCTTGGTTTTGAGCTCTCTCATGCTCTTGCTCTCACCCTCTTCCTCTTACTCTACTTCAAGTCTATGGTTCACTTGTCTCATGAGTTGAGAACCAAGAATCATAGATAAAATCCCATACAAACTCTTTTTTACTCACTCTAGTTCACAAGGTTTAGCAAACCGAGTGAACTAGTTTCTTCAAAGTTCGAAGAAGGAGCCAAAGGTAGAAGCTTTCAGGTGGATCTATCTTCGGCGCAAGGAGACGACGGGGAGAAGCCGATCCGGACGATCATCGAAGCTTGAAGACGAAGGAGTTCGAGAAAAAGAAAGGTATAACCCCCTAACCGAGTAGTTAGCAACTCGTAGTTAGGTTGTTAGTTAGATGTTTAACAAAGATCCGGGTTTTAAGTCCATGTTACCATCTTTAAGAAAATCGTTTTTTATCAAATTCCGCATGCCCGAAAGTACCGGGAGAGGTAGCATGGACTTACATGTACTAGGTTAGAGAGACACTTGTGTACCCAATGTTATGGGGAAGAGACGTAGAATCCTAGGGCAGGCACATCGGTCAACTTTCTGTACTCATTCAAGCCCCACCAACTGTTAACGTGACTTGTAAGGTAGTTACGGGTGGGCAGGGATAGAAAGAGAAGTCTCGGGATTCGTTTCAAGTTCTGTCTTGTTGTGTGCTTGAGTTGGGCAATGGAGACCGGCTGGAGAGTTGCAACCTTTAACCATTCCGAAGAGGGAACGAGAGCAGATCTTCCCGAAATTCATTATGGTGTCCACCCAGGTTTAGTTAAGATATGACTCCTTTCGGATATTTGTCACCCGGTGATACTCAGTTTGCTCAGTTGTTATTGTTAAGTCGTGCGTATGTAGAAATTTTTGTCGGCAGTTGGGGATCGTCGTTTGCCATCGATAGGGTTCTCTTTTGATAGCAGTTATCAGGAGACACTCCAATTGGTAACCTTTAGAGATAGAGGTTAGGTCGTGTCGATCACCAGTCTGTTTTTCCTAACTCCGTGTTATAGGATTATTGGACCTCAGCTAGTTTAGAAATTTCGGAAATGACGCGGTTGTTTTGGGTCAGGATGAGAACGGAATATTGCGGATAGAGATCAGATGCTGACCAAGAGGGTCGCAGATTCAAGCTCGCAATGGCCGATCATGTATTCCCACGGAAATTTCCGATAAATGACATGTTGAGTTTTGGGAAGCTTTCCAGGATAGTAAGTCTTTTTAGGATCCCTAAGGCGGGTTGGTTCGTTGACTTAAGTTGGGCACTTCCACCCAGATTATTGAGTATTCACCCCGTATTCCCTATGTCGATACTTTGCAATTACCTTCATGACCTTTCTCATTGGATTCAGCGCCAGACCATTTAGTTCGAGCGTGATCCTTCGTTCACCAAACAGCAAGTCGTAATATTGGACCGGCAGGTGAAGAAACTTTGATCAAAGGTCTTGCCATCAGTGAAGGTATTTGGGTGCATCCCGAACAGTGAAGAGGTCACCTGGGAGGCTGAGGGCGAGGTGCGGCAGAAGTTCCCTCATCCCTCTGAAGGTATGCGTAGCTTTGTATTTTAAAATTCGGGGACGAATTTTCTTTAAGGGGGGAAGATTTTAACACCTTAGGTCGTGTTTAGGGGTTAATTATATTTTAATAGATAGTTTTTGGTAAAAAGTTTACCAAATTAAGTTTCTGATATTTTATTCTAAATAATGAATATTTTATTAGGATTTTTCTAGGCACATACACACTTGTGCATGTAAACTAGGGTTTAGATTTGGGGTTAAAACCATGATTAACAACCATGGTTGGTTAACCTATTTGTATTAAGTGTTTTGGGCTTTAATGGGGTTTTATTTATTTGAGTGTTTTGTTAATTTGAATTTCTTTTTCTTTTCTTTTGTTGACTTGGTGCATGAGAGAGGGAGTATGGGCATGGCTTGAGCCATGCTCATTAAATGAAGAGAGAGGGAGATAGAAGGTGGTCTTTGACTTGTGCTCTCATTTCTCTCCTCATTCTCAATCTCCCAACTCTCACACACACACACACACTCAGCTGAGAGAGAGAGAGAGAGAGAGAGGCAGCAGCTGCTGAAGAAGCACCACAAGCAGCAGCACCCAGCATCAGCAACAGCATCATCATCAGCAGCATCAGCAGCAGCAAGCAATGGCAGCAGCAACATCAACAGCAGCCCCCAGCAGCTGCAGCAGCACTTCCCACCTTCTCCACCCCCTTTCTCCTTGCACCTAGGGTCTTGTAAGGTATAGAATCTGAGCCCAACTTCTTGTTTGTTTAATGTATGTGCAGTTTTGCTTCGGTTTGTGTAAAAAGAGAGATTTTGTGCTTGAAATGGTGAATTGTGTGGACTTATGGCTAAGTGCTGTTAGTATTGGTTAACCTAGCCTAATTAGTTGTTATTAAGACCATGTATACCTAGTTAGACCCCAGATTACACCAAAATACCATAGGGTTTCTAATTGTGCAATTTAGTGTTTTTAAGTGACCTTTTTGGATGTCTGTGATCTGCTATAGGCCCGAGTTGTTCAGGTTGAAATTGAGTTAACTGGAGCTTGTATACAAGTTATAGACCACACCACCAGAGCCCGAGACCCCCACCCCAAAGCGAGGCCGCCGTTTTATTCATTCTGGCCGCATTTTGCGGCCAGATAGAGGAATTTTTGGGTGATGTTTGCTTAAGTAGGAGTCTGTTGTTATTTCTAGGCCAGTGGTATGTATAGTTTTGTAATTTGTTAGCCTAGGTAGAATCTGGGACATTATATCGTATTCCTAGTACGTTTGGTTCGCGCGATACGCGCGATACGCGAGAGGGTTCCATGATTCAGCGTATCGCGGTTAGTTTTAGACGCGTGCACCCGTTTAGCGTATCGTACACACGCGCGTTTAGTTCGCGACGTGAGCGTATCGTTTGACTTCGATATCGCGTTTTGCGAGATAGTTGCTTATATATGGATTCTTGTGTAATTCCAGGTTCGCAGACGGGTACGTCGGATGAAGCTAAGAAAGGGAAGTAGGTGGTCGGCTACGAGTAGCACACGACCAGATGAGTAGATTTAACATCTACAGGGAAATCGCCGGTATGGCGTTAAGCGTCTGGGCGAGTCAGGATATTAGTTGTAGATGTTCATATGGACTGTAATAGCATACCTTATTGTTGCATATAGAAATGATCGCATAGGACACTGCACTGTCACCAACGGTTCAAGTCGCACGAGCACGATTGATATGCTATACTCATACCGTTAGTGATTGCCATGACACTCACATTATAGGATTGCTATAAATCATATATCATACTGATTCCACCTTATTGATGTTGTCATGATTTGCCGCATAACAGCATATGTTATATCCATATTTGGGCACATATGGCTCACATACCCATACATGTACTACTTACATCATATAATTATACCTGCGCACATGCACACTGTATATTCATACCAGTGCACACATATATTGATATCTTCATACCTGCGCACATGCACACTGTATATTCATACCAGTGCACACATATATTGATATCTTAATACCTGCGCGCATGCACACTGTATATTCATACCAGTGCACACATATATTGATATCTTCATACTTGCTTAGATTACGCATTGAGATATGTTGTTTCCATGTTAGTTCTGGATTTGGGGAACCGTGGATATTTCAAAGAGAATAGTTAATTATTTAAAAACCCGGTTTCCCTTGATATGATATTTCGGTGCGTCCACCATGTTTTTTCTCGGTACTAGAGTGATATATGTGAACCCGAATCGAGGAGTTAGATGAGGCCGATTACGGGTACATGGTGGACCTGGGATGGTACCCCGAGGCGAGAACGGTTTCGCTGTGTACTAGACGGTGAGCCTGGCAGAGGGACTACTACCTACCGGTGATTGGTTGGACCTGGCGGTTATCCGGAGGATACCGACCAGAGTCGATGGATGGATACGGGACGACTCGTACTGCCGGGGCCGAGGGCCGATACCGGAGACAGAGCCCGTGGGCTGATCCGGACTGACGGATGTCCTATACAGCAGGATTTGCGTGTCGATGCTTGGCACGAGTATTTATTGATATTTTGGGTTCCGATGTTGGGCACTCACGATTATATGAGATTTACAGGATTTGAGGACCGAGGAAGATGGCGACGCCTGAGTAGTATTGGGATTTGGGTGCATTGATGAGTACCGATTATACTTTCCACGATGACATTCCGTGTAGATGTTATATTTCCCATGCTCAGTATGTAGTAATCGATATCTCATCATGTATCTATTGTACCTCATATAGTACACATTGCTATACCTGATCATTGCATACCCTGTTCATTCTATATAGGGTTGTTAGATCGCATTGCTATACCTGATCATTGCATACCCTGTGTTAGTTATATGTATGCCCTAGAGGCCATTACTGTACATAGGATGTATATGGTAGTGGATGCTGGGACATATATAGGGAGGTCTTTCTCGCTCGACATGATAGTATGCTATCTGGTTACTCTTTACCTTAACGTGTATGCTGATTGTCTCTCTGTTACATGTTGGTAAAGCCCTTAGGATGTGTACTTGACTACCTGGACTATGATGCGGATCATACTAGTGGGGACATGGTGGTCCATAAGTACATCCTTCAAGGTCCCTAGTCGTGGATGTATCGAGACTGGGCATCGATATGCCAGAGTAGACTAGCGTATACCTTCTCGACCCATACAGATGGGCGATGGATGATCCCATATCCATTGGTGTTTGACATCAGAGATGATATACGGGTGCTCAGTAGAGACTGGGTACACTGGACGGACTCGCCGAGAACTCCCAGATGGTATTATACCTCACGTCAGATGGCAGTTCTCTGGTGACACTGGTACAGAGTAGTCTGTTGACCCGAGATCGTCATAGAGTCTTGTGTGGTTTCCACTGTGCTTTGATTTCCATCTTACAACGTCCAAGAGGGCATGCAAAACGGTGGTTTTTGGGTACAGTCCCGAGTCACATGGAGGCAATGAGCGATAGGAGGGGATTCGTCTCTCCCGGTATAGGGGGTTGATGTTGCGCTCTGTTCGATTGGCTATAATAGGAAATCCCTGGCCAGGGTTGCTGAGATTTACTGTTAAGTGTTACCAGTAGTTTCTCGAAGTGTTATAGACCTCATATCGACACGACTTATCGAGCTATTGGGGTCTGACGTTTACCACCCCTAGGCGAGATATGTGACATATCAGACGATCAGACCGGACTGTACGGTAGTGTTACTGGTTGGATTCACTAGAGTGTGAGCGGGCTTGCTCGTCGATCTTCAGATTGCTCAATACCCGGGTGGCCGTTACGTTTAGCAGACCGCTTGCGGCTTGTGGGTGCTTGATATGATCATCATCTGCTGCCGGCGTATTGATGAGTCTTTAGAGTCCTACACAGAGGTTTCCTGGCTCAAGCGAAACGAAATAGGAGCGCATATGAGATATGTGCGGGACCGAGAATAATGCGTGTATGTGATACCGTATTCTATTCTCGCGATGAATGTATCGAAAGGTTGTATGCGATATAACCTAGTTATCGAATCAAGGGTTGATTCGATAAGCCGATACATTGGATACTAGCCGGTTATATGCGATATAACCGGATCATTGAATCAAGTGTTGATTTAATGATTTAATGTATAATTATATATTTGATATATTACTTTGCATTAACTAGTATCGGTTCACTTTAAATGGATTTTCTCACTCGGGTGTGCGCATTGCATATGCGATATGATTTTGTGCACATGATTGTATCATGTTTGATGATACATGCTTTTTGGTTAAGTGTAAAGTATTAAACTATGGTTAAGTGGATGATTAGGGTTTTTACTTATTCTTTTATTCATTTATTTGTTTATACATTTTGGAAAATAAATGGAAAAGAGAAAATAATGGTGGCTTTTTTTGTTGTTTAGTTGAAGCTTCATGAAACCTTGACCTAGTCCACCATATTTGTCTCATCCTAAACCCTAACCATTCCATTTAACCATGATTCATTCTCTACACTAAACCATGGTTTGAATATGATAAGGTTTGATTTTCTTTTTCTTTTTTAATCAACACTTATCATATTCTTCATCTTCTTCTTCTTCTTCACTTCAAGAAAAAGCTTGAAAGCTTTAATGGCAAAGTGAGAAAAAGAGTGAGAAATCCAAAACTAAAGTCTACCCACTTCCTATTTCTTCATCCTCTACCTCTTGCCAAGTAGTAGAGTGTGTTTCCTTCACAAGTTTTCATGGCTTGGTGAAGGTGGAGCTTGATCTAGCGATGCCTCGACGTAGATCATCTTCGGCATGGACATCGACGACCTAGCTCGCCATTTCTCCGACGAAGCCGACGCTAGAGCCCGGGAATTCATTTGGACAGCGAGGGGACTTCGTTGCGGAGCTATGGAGGTGGAGCACCGGATCTACAAAGGTTGTATTTCCGTTTAAACTTTAGTTAAGTTGTTAACTAGTTTCTTTTTCGCCTAGATATCTAGCCAACGATCCGTTGTTTAGGGTTTCTCGGCACCGTAAATTTTGAAATTGGCATGGTTGATGCCTTGTGAGACCTCTTGAGAGTGCCTAGGAACCCTACAGTGGTATCAGAGCCAAGCTAGAGCCTTAGGCGAAGTCTAGACGGAGTTTGAAGTCCGAACGAACCCGAAAACCCATTTCAAAATTGCTCTCTGTCCTTTATTCAAAAACTGGGATTTTTCCAAATTAAAAATTGCTAAAAAATTCAGCAGGGAAAAATAAGAATTACGATGCAAATTTTTTTCGATGAATAGTATTTATTGCGGCGGAACCGCGGCAGAAGCCTAGCTTCTGCAGCGGTTCCGCGGCTATCTGGTGACGTCAGCCCTCATTGTTTGCACAGTAATTCCTGATAAATTATGCTGAGTTTTCTGGGAATTTTTAAAATTTATTCAAGAGTTGAATTTTCTGGGTTGTTTTGGGGATTCGAATGTTCGATCGGATTATCAGATTTTGTCTATGTGTCTTTCCGGATAAATTTTAGAATATGTTAAAAAGTTCGACCGGATATAAATACCCAATTTTTCCCCTGTCGGGAAATTTCCAAGTGTTGGATCTTTCCGTAGTTTAACGACGTTCTAAGTAGTGCAAGTAATGCGATGGACCCTCTAGAAGACAACAAACCTTAACTCGATTATGTGACCGTCTTGAACTGCCCTTTGAACCTTCGGGTTTGGGGCAGTACGGCGTGCCACATGTGAGGCGTTGGCTTAACCCTTCTACGGCTGGACCGTTGGTACTGAGGCACGAACTGAATGTTGTTAGACTTATTTCATGTGTTGAGCTGTATCGGGAAAACTTGGGTGTTTGACTGTTCGATCGAAAAGTTTAACATTTTCTGTTTATCTGGAATGGGATACAATACTTGGAATTCACAATAAGTTATGAGATAACTAAATGAATGTTATAAACATAGCAGTTTAGTCTCACTTGATCGGTTGTCACGGAGTTTTGATGTGATCAAAAGTCCGTCGCAATCACGTAGCGTGCGCGGATACTCGCCGGGTAAACTTTATAGACAGCTACACCCCATAGCCACGACCAAGTGACTGTAGGAGAACCCCGTCGCCGAAAGCATCCGTTCGGGTGCTCGCGGTAGCGGTGTTCCGCCTTGGTGCACTTCGTCGACGGTATCAGGGGTGCGGCTGCCTACTAAAGTTTGCGACGAGCATTCGATCAGTTTTTCGGGAATCTTGTTGAATTGCCCGACTTGATATTGAAAAGTGTTTTCGATAATGAGACTAAAATGCGGGGTTTATAATTGTTAGGCATGTGATGTCTAAGAAATTCATTGGTTTAGGCATGCGATGTCTAAGAAGGTTGCGGATTCCAACTGTTGTAGTTTTACACTTTCTTTTCTGTGACCGTAAGTGTAATATGTGATATCGCCGGTTTCGTTGCTATATGTCAACGACAATTGGGATGTGCATATTTACTTACGTTGATGACATGTGATGTTATGTGTTGCTGGATATGTTATATTGGATCGTCGTGTTTGAATAGCCGGGGTTTTTTATGTGAGATGAGTGTTTTTCATTTTCATTCATGTAAAAACTTGTATGTGATATTCTTTTATTGGGGCACTTCCAGGTTGCGGAAGATGTCACCCTCTGTATATTATTTTCTTTTCCGCACTAGGATAGACCCAAGGAGGAGGGCACAAGTAACCGGGTTCTGGAGTCCAGTGGGAGACCAACTCGAGGAGTCGAGTCCGGGTCTCCTAACTCCAGAATTGGTAGGGTTGCTTGCCGCTCTCGTAGGGGTCTAGGGGTGTGGGTTTGGCCATTCATCATGACCGTGGAATCCGTGTTTTATACTGGCTTGTATTGAAAACACGGACGTCCTAGTATATCCAATATTTCATATGATTCTTCTGCAGCGTTATCTGTGATGTGATCATGTGATGTTCTGTGATAAATGCTGTATATAGTATATATGATATATTATATAGGCGTTACTTATGTTTTACACCCACGCTAGCCCTGCCCCGCTCTGCCGTTAGTCACCTAACCTAACGGTGCATGAGGGGACATCGAGGCGAATGCGGATGGCATAAGTGTACGTCGTATTTATCTGTGATGTTTAGGTATTTAAATGATGGGACTTCATTAATGTGATTAATGAAAGTAAAAGAAACCTAAAGATGTTGTAGAATCGAATTTCAAAATAAAACAGGTAGCTACAGTTCTTGCTTTGCACAGAGGTATATGTGATATATCCTGCACCTTATTCGATGAGGAAAGGACCGAGATCCCTTCACCGGGAGTGACTCCTTTAGCAATAACTGGCAGATGCTACACACTCGGTTTGTCTTTTGATTGCTTTTAAGAGTTTTTGCTTTGCACAGTGATATATATGATATATCCCGCACCTCATTCGACGAGGAAAGGACCGACGATCCCTTCACCGGGACTGACTCCTTTAGCAAAACTAGAAAATCCTCAAAAGCACTCCATTTTAAAAATCATTTGATTCTACAACGATATCAAGTTCATTACGCAATAGGTTTTCAGAAAAACCTATCGTAGCCCTCCGTCATTTTAGATAAGTCCTATTTAGTATTCGTGCTACGTTTGTTGACCTCCGTCAAGGCGTAGTGTGCGGTAGCTAACTAGTATTTATCTGTTTATGCATATGATGCAGATTGAGTTAGGGTAGTCGTGCGGCCTTGTTGACCTCCGTCAAGGGTCGTGCGGGTGGGTTTAATTCGATCAAGAAATGACGGGTTGAACTTGACTAGTAGCCTATGGTTTGTTGACCTCCGTCAAGGTCATAGGGTGCTGGGGGCAAAAGATTATCGGGAATTTCAAGTGTTGAAATTTGCAATGAGATTGCATACCTTCTATGAGATAGTTGGATCCCGATACCCGCTGCGAGTAATTGTTACTCCTGGGAGAGTTTTACACATTACAATTAGCCGATCAAGTAGGTGTCTAGAAAGGTGTTAACGAGGTTACGCCTCTGGGAAAACGAGGTTTACATTAATTAGGTTCGTGCGAAAGCACGGGGGACCTCCCTCAAAGTACCGACACTGGCCTGGCTGAAAGATTGGCGAACTTGTAGTGTGTAATTAATCCCGGCTAGTCTTTCCTTTTATGGTTTGAAGGAAGATTTGATAAAAAGCAGTGGGAGCCATCCTGATTAGATAAAATAATAACCAATCTATTCTTGCAAGAGCGCACGCTGAGTGTTTTCTTCTCTCTCTCTCCAGGTAGCGACCATATCACGCCTTAATCAAGATAATAAAATGGATTATTGACCGAACCCGCTTGTTATACTGAGCTGGGGAACGTTGGTCCCGCTTCACCTTATAATTGTTATAAGACAGAGCAGGAAATTGGGGATTACCAGAATTCCCGTGCCGCCCAAACGAAGAGAGTGCATGTTGACGCATCATCTTCGGGTGTGTTCATTATACAGAACTGTTTCTCAGTATCCTCCGCATCCTTGGTATATGATACCGGATCAGGATCCCAGATATGTAATCTGTTACATAGGGCTGCAAAAGGGTAGAAAAACTGAGAACGGGTGATAAGTTTCATGAGACAGAAAACGGGGCAAGTGTTGCAGCCAAGTCTGTTGGTCACTGTCACCCTGTATTACAAATACATTGATTCTGAACGAATGCTATTAGATACCGAACCTGATATGCAAAATCATATCAGTCTCTTTAGTAGTAAAGAAATGATAAAATTTTGTATTGTTGGATAATGTTTTGAACATTTCCTATATCAAAAGTTGATCGGTTCAGGCACGTTATCTAAAAGCATTGACGTTCTAAATCAAACTACAGTTCTTAGTATACGGATCACACACAAGAGGAAGAGTTCAAAATTGAACGATTCCTTCTTGAGGTATTGTAGACTAGGTCATATCAATACGACCTGACTGGCTAAAGTTACATATAGATGCATATTTAAATAGGTTTGAATTTACATCTTATGAAACTTGGCAGTCATGTCACAAAGATAAAATGACCATAGACCTGTTTATTGGAAACAGAGAAGGAGTTAGTAAACTCTTGGGATGATACATGTTGATGTATGTAGGTCCCCTGTCTACACATGCCAGGACTGGTTCTTTATACTTCATTACGTTCTCTGATAATCTCTCAAGATTCAGTCATATGTTCCTGCTGAAACATGAGTCCGAACCTTTTGAGATATTCACAGAATATAAGCGAGAAGTAGAGAACCAAAATACGGGTATAAGTATTATGTCCTTTGATGAGATCGAGGAGGAGAATACTTGAGCACGGAAATCCTGGACTATTTTAAAGGAGAATGAGATTCTCTCTCGGCATTACTCCTCCGTATACACCATAGGACGATGGTATATCGGGGCGGAGCAGATACACCCTATTTGATATGGTGTGCTCTATGATGAGTACTGCTGAGTTACCTATTTCCTTCTTGGGGGTTATGCACTTATGAAGTTGCATACCTATTGAATTAGGTTCCAATCAAATCAGTCGCCTACCATTTCATATGTGATATGGAAAGGGAAGAACCCATGTCTTAAGCTAGTTAAGATTTGGGGTTGACCGGCCTATGTCTGAAAGCAAAATCTGGACAAGCTCGAGGAAAAGTCTGTAATGTAGAACTGGAAAGGTTCCAGCTATACAAATTACAGCAGATGATTTGAAAGAACCAAAGGATTCAATAGTTACCAACGAACCTCGGCCACTCCGCCGATCTAGTAGGGTTCCTCACCCACCTGAGAGTTACTTCGGTTTCTCTATGACAGTAGGAGCGAGGATTGCATCATGAGATGATGACCCAACTAGCTTCGAGCTGGCCATCGAGAGTAAGACTCTGTAAGAATGGCTGGATGTTTATCGATCTGAGATGGAATCCTTATACACCAACAAAGTATGGACTTTGGTTGCTATATCTGAAGGGTTAAATCCCCATCAGGAGCAAGTATATCTTGAGAAGATTACTTGGTGTAGATGGAAAAGTTGAGACTTTCAAAGCTAGACTTGTTAAAGGTTTTCGTCATCAACCAGGCGTGGATAATGATGAAACCTTTTCTAAGGAGCTATGCTTAAGTCCATCCAGATCCTACTTGTCACGGCTACATACCATGACTACGATATCTGGTGGTTGGGCGTCATGACTGCTTTTCTAAATGATGTTTTAGAAGAGTGCGTCTATAAGTACACAGCCAGAGGGCTTCGTAGACAGTGGGAGCAGCGGAAACGTGTACAAGATGTTTTATAGGATAAAGCAGGCATCGCGGAGTTGGAACGTCTATTTTGATGTGTTAGTCGAATAGTTTGACATCATCAAAATGGTAGATGAACCTTGTATAAACAAAAAGGTAGTAGGGAGTATGGTGCTGATCCTCGTAGAGTACGTGGATAACATACTCTTGATAGGGAAGGTGTTTCCTATGCTACGCTCGGTCGATCTCCGCTTTTCACATGGATTCTCCATATAGGATCAAAATGATACCTCCTAAATCCTGGATTTTGGATCTATGAGATAGATCTAATTGGAAATTAGGATACTCACTAGTTGTAGTGAGAAGGTATCAATCGACCCTGGGGAGAATCACTGGAAGTGTTCCAGGGTGATAAAGACGACTGAATGTCAGTCACAGGCATTGTCTTTACCCTCAGTAAAGGGACGGTATGTTGGAAGAGTTCCAAGCTAGATACCGTGGCATACTAGACGATAAAGGCTGGATACATCGCTACTTAAGATGCTACCAAAGTGGCTGTCTGGGTGTATATTGGTTCATGAGATGAACTTAGTTCCTCCCATTGTGTGACAATGGAGTTGTGGCTTATGCCAAGGAACGTCTGTCCCATCAGTGATCCAGACATATTCTAAGGCAGTATCACCTGATCATGGAGATAGTTGATCTCCAGGGTGATCGAGGTTTGGAGAGTAGACTCAGAGGACAACACAGCGGATCCACTCACAAAGGCCTGTTCCCAGAGAGAGACTTTTATGGGATGGTTGAGTATGAGATACTACAACCACTGCTACAGATGGCCCTAGTGCAAGTGGGAGATTCTTAGTTATATGTATGCCCTAGAGGCCATTACTGTACATAGGATGTATATGGTAGTGGATGCTGGGACATATATAGGGAGGACTTTCTCGCTCGACATGATAGTATGCTATCTGGTTACTCTTTACCTTAACGTGTATGATGATTATCTCTCTGTTACATGTTGGTAAAGCCCTTAGGATGTGTACTTGACTACCTGGACTATGATGCGGATCATACTAGTGGGGACAAGGTGGTCCATAAGTACATCCTTCAAGGTCTCTAGTCGTGGGTGTATCGAGACGGGGCATCGATATGCCAGAGTAGACTAGCGTATACCTTCTCGACCCATACAGATGGGCGATGGATGATCCCATATCCATTGGTGTTTGACATCAGAGATGATATACGGGTGCTTAGTAGAGACTGGGTACACTGGACGGACTCGCCGAGAACTCCCAGATGGTATTATACCTCACGTCAGAAGGCAGTTCTCTGGTGACACTGGTACAGAGTAGTCTGTTGACCCGAGATCGTCATAGAGTCTTGTGTGGTTCCCACTGTGCTTTGATTTCCATCTTATCACGTCCAAGAGGGCATGCAAAACGGTGGTTTTTGGGTACAGTCCCGAGTCACATGGAGGCAATGAGCGATAGGAGGGGATTCGTCTCTCCCGGTATAGGGGGTTGATGTTGCGCTGTGTTCGATTGGCTATAACAGGAAATCCCTGGCCAGGGTTGCTGAGATTTACTGGTAAGTGTTACCAGTAGTTTCTCGAAGTGTTATAGACCTCATATCGACACGACTTATCGAGCTATTGGGGTCTGACGTTTACCACCCCTAGGCGAGATATGTGACATATCAGACGATCAGACCGGACTGTACGGTAGTGTTACTGGTTGGATTCACTGGAGTGTGAGCGGGCTTGCTCGTCGATCTTCAGATCGCTCAATACCCGGGTGGCCGTTACGTTTAGCAGACCGCTTGCGGCTTGTAGGTGCTTGATATGATCATCATCTGCTGCCGGCGTATTGACGAGTCTTTAGAGTCCTACACAGAGGTTTCCTGGCTCAAGCGAAACGAAATAGGAGCGCATATGAGATATGTGCGGGACCGAGAATAATGCGTGTATGTGATACCGTATTCCATTCTCGCGATGAATGTATCGAAAGGTTGTATGCGATATAACATAGTTATCGAATCAAGGGTTGATTCGTTATGCCGATACATTGGATACTAGCCGGTTATATGCGATATAACCGGATCATTGAATCAAGTGTTGATTTAATGATTTAATGTATAATTATATATTTGATATATTACTTTGCATTAACTAGTATCGGTTCACTTTAAATGGATTTTCTCACTCGGGTGTGCGCATTGCATATGCGATATGATTTTGTGCACATGATTGTATCATGTTTGATGATACATGCTTTTTGGTTAAGTGTAAAGTATTAAACTATGGTTAAGTGGATGATTAGGGTTTTTACTTATTCTTTTATTCATTTATTTGTTTATACATTTTGGAAAATAAATGGAAAAGAGAAAATAATGGTGGCTTTTTTTGTTGTTTAGTTGAAGCTTCATGAAACCTTGACCTAGTCCACCATTTTTGTCTCATCCTAAATCCTAACCATTCCATTTAACCATGATTCATTCTCTACACTAAACCATGGTCTGAATATGATAATGTTTGATTTTCTTTTTCTTTTTTAATCAACACTTATCATATTCTTCATCTTCTTCTTCTTCTTCACTTCAAGAAAAAGCTTGAAAGCTTTAATGGCAAAGTGAGAAAAAGAGTGAGAAATCCAAAACTAAAGTCTACCCACTTCCTATTTCTTCATCCTCTACCTCTTGCCAAGTAGTAGAGTGTGTTTCCTTCACAAGTTTTCATGGCTTGGTGAAGGTGGAGCTTGATCTAGCGATGCCTCGACGTAGATCATCTTCGGCATGGACATCGACGACCTAGCTCGCCATTTCTCCGACGAAGCCGACGCTAGAGCCCGGGAATTCATTTGGACAGCGATGGGACTTCGTTGCGGAGCTATGGAGGTGGAGCACCGGATCTACAAAGGTTGTATTTCCGTTTAAACTTTAGTTAAGTTGTTAACTAGTTTCTTTTTCGCCTAGACATCTAGCCAACGATCCGTTGTTTAGGGTTTCTCGGCACCGTAAATTTTGAAATTGGCATGGTTGATGCCTTGTGAGACCTCTTGAGAGTGCCTAGGAACCCTACAGCTTGTTCATTCTATATAGGGTTGTTAGATTGCATTGCTATACCTGATCATTGCATACCCTGTTCATTCTATATAGGGTTGATAGATCGCATTGCTATACCTGATCATTCCATACCCTGTTCATTCTATATAGGGTTAATAGATTGCATTGCTATACCTGATCATTGCATACCCTGTTCATTCCATATAGGGTTGTTAGATTGCATTGCTATACCTGATCATTGCGTACCCTGTTCATTCTATATAGGGTTGTTAGATTGCATTGTTATACCTGATCCTCACATTTCTTGCTCATCACATGGAGATGTTATTAGATCGCACTTGTTGCATGTTTTGAGCATCCAGTTCATCATATAGATGTTATCTGTTGATATAGGTTAGAGTATCGTAGCACGTGCATACTCGCGATTACCTTTATATGTTCTCTTCTATTCACGAGTTGGCAACTCACCCCCGTTGTGCCACAGTGTTTGCAGGTTACCCTTCGGAGTAGTCGCGGCAGGCTGCGCTCTTGCATCTTTTGACACAGATACCCCTACAGTTGGTATACTAGCTCTTTTGCTGATAGGTGGGTTTTGTGCGGTATCTGGTTATCTTTCAGTTTTGTACCTTGTTATATCTAGTACTCTCCATCTACCACTTATGTATTGACTTAGAGACCAGTTGTGAGGACGATATATATTATTTTGTATTCTGGTGTCGAGCTCGTTGTGAGCCGACTCTACTTATGCAGTTTACTTTATCTGTGATGTTTCCCACTTGTTGCTCATTTTCTTCGCTACGGCGTCATATATTGTTATCTTGGTGATTGTCTACTTAGTGTTTCTTGACATCTTGGTAATTGATTCTATCAAAGCTTAAACCACTCTATATTTATACTGGTTTGATTTCTGGGTTTTCGGCTTACTTAGTCGCGTTACGCCTGTAGACGTTACGTGGTTAAGTGCCGGTCACGGGCCAAACTTTGGGTCGTGACAAGCCTACCATCTGTTTTCCCTTCGTCGCAGAGCCCGAAGTCCCCGCCTCGAACTTAAAATAATAAAACAATAAAACAAGTGTATTTTAGCAATAGACCCGAAACACGTACAAACTACACTGACAAACGCGACAACACAAACGAACTCTCAAGTGTTCATATTGTAGCTAACGTGTATAGTGACACTACGAAACCAACTCAAGAGTTACAGAACACAAAACACGAACTATATCGGATAACGTAACGCGTGAAACGAAACACAAGAAATACGAAAAGTGGTCCCAGATTTTTCTGTACCGACAATCTGTAAAAGTTGCAAGTTTCATGAGACCATAAACAACCCCAGAGACCCCTACACCAAAACCCAAACCCTAACTCCCTAGTCTGGCCTCAATTTGTGGCCAGAAGCAATTAATTTGCGGTCTGAAGTGGTGGAAATGGGATCGTATTTTGAGGGTATGTTCTAGGCCACTACACTTGGTTACTGTGATGGGAACTTTTGCAACAATTACTTGGTTAGATAGCAGATCATCCCAGACCCCAAAACAACACTAAAAATACGATATTTACCCAAAAACTTAACTTTAAACGATCTAAACTGAAACTAACAAGCTACGCAAAACAATAAACACTTAACTAACAGCAAGAGATCATTACCTAACCCAAAGAAGTCAAAGATCCCAGCTTCCCAAGCACCAAGGCATCCAAGAGGTAACACCAAGCAAAAGATGTGATTTTGGTGAGATTTGTGAAGGATTTTATGAAGTTTTGTGTAGGGAAAGCAAGTGTTCAGTTTGATATGAGAGAGGGATGAGAAAATGAGAAGGAAATGAGTGTAACAGAAAGAGAGAAGGAAAAGATAAAGGGAAAGAGAGAGGTGAGAGTAAGAGGTGAGTGCACCCTTGCATTAATGCACCATCAATGCTTTCACACTACCTCATCATGCCACCTCCTCTCTCAGAAACAAATATCTCTCTCTCACAAACAAAAATCTAGATATTTAGGGTTAAGGTTTAAAACAAAAGATTAGATTAAAGCAAAGATTAGGTTAAGCGTTAAGTTGTCATGGTTGCTAAGAACAAGATTATCACAGAACAAACCTTCACATTAACGTGCACACATGCATGCATGCCATAACAAATAATAATAAATTATTATTTAAATGTTATAAAATGTGAGGAACCCAAATTGGTAAACTTTTTACTGTAAACCCGCATTACCATCTAAACTAACACTAACCGAAATCTAAGGCGTTACAATCTCCTCCCTTATAAAAATTCGTCCCCGAATTTAAAATTCTCACTAAGCGTACCTTCAAAGAGATGGGTACAAAAACTCCCAAATCTCGCTCCCAGCCTCCCAAGTAATCGCCTCACTATACGGCTACGCCAAAGAACCTTCACATATGGCAAGACCCTTAACCGAAGTCTCTCTACCTGTCGATCCACAATAACTATCGGCTGCTGGTGAACGAAAGATCGCTTCCAAAAGAATGGTCTGGTGCTGAATCATGTGAGAAAAGCCACGAAGGTATTTGTGAAGTATCGATACAAGGAAAACGGGTGAATACTTAATAATCTAGGCGGAAGTGCCAAATTATAGGCAACGGAACTAACTCGCTTGAGGATCTCAAAAGGACCTACAATCCTGGGATAAACCTTCCAAAACTCAACACATCATTCATCAGAAAATCCGTAGGAACACATGATCTCCCACTGCAAACTCAAGTCTGCGACCATCACGATCGGCATAAGACTTCTGTCTGCATTGGGCTGCTCTCATCCTGACCTGAATCAACTGGATCTTCTCCGTAGTCTCATGACTAGCTGGGGTCCACAAATTCTACTCTCGCAGAGTCAGAAAAACAGACTGGCGATCGACACGACCTGCCAACAAAACCTAAAGGTTGCCAATTGGAGTGTCTCCTGATAACAGATATCGAAGGAGAACCCTAATAATGACCAGTAACGATCCTAACTGCCAATAACAATTAGTACGTATGCACAAGCATATCCTCCAGAGTCGGTATAGCCCGTTCTTACAAAACCATCATCCTGCGGATGGAAAAATGGAGCAAAAGCTCAACCAGTACCCAAGGCTTCCTGAAGCTTCTACCCAAGACAGCAAGCGAACAAGGTGCGTCTAATGGATACAACACATGACGGAACTCCGTGCAAACGCACAAACTTAACGAAGAACAACTGAGCAAACTGAGTATAACCGGACAACAAACCCCCAAATGGAGTCACACCCTATCAAAACCTGGGTAGACACCACAACTAAAATCAAAGAGATCTGCTCCCATTCCCACTCCGGAACGGTTAAAGGTTGCAACTCTCCAGCCGGTCTCAGATGCTCAACCTTAGCTCACAACAAGACAGACACCTCGAAACGAAATCCGAAACTTCACTCTTCATCCCTGCCCACCCGTAACTATCTCACATGTCACACTACAATTTGGTGGAACTTGAATGAACACTGAACGCTGACTGAGGTGCCTGCTCTAGGATTTCGCGTCTCTGCCCATCAGCAACAGGTACACACAAACGCGTCCCTAAACGTAGCACATCTGGTCACAAATCAAGGACTCTGAATCTTTACCCACCCGAGTATGCTCAAGAATCTCTGACGAACGAGCATTGGCGGGATGTGCCTCGCGAAAGCGATTAAGGAAAAAAGGACGGGCGTGGACCTGAGCAAGCTGTCCCCTCAGTAGAGGCGAGCTTAAGCTATACTCCACGATCGCATAAGAACTGTAAATCTGCAGAAGACTGTCTCAACACTCAAAACCCGCTGTAGGAAGATGTAAATTAAGCTCTGGTGGTCCGTGAAAATCTGACACGACTCTCCAAACAAGTAGTGTTTCCAAATCTCCAATGCATGACCACCGCGGCCATCTCTAGATCAGGAGTGGGATATCCTGCTCGTACTTCCTCCAACTGCAGGGAAGCATAAGCGATAACTCTACAGTGTCACATCAGTACACAATCAAGCCCTACCAGCGAAACATCACAGTTAGACAACAAAGTCGCCCGAACCAGAAAGCAAAGAAAGAACTGGTGCAGTTGTCAACTGAGTCTTCAACTGCTGAAAATTCTGCACGCATGCCTCTGTCCAAAGAAAAGGAACCTCCTTTCCGGTCAGTTCAGTCAATGGTGCAGCGATACACTAGCAATTCTGCACGAAACGGCGGTAAAAACCTGCTAAGCCCAAAATCTGTGGACCTCCATCCCGCATACAAGTTCGGGCCAAAGCTGTATGGCCTCGATCTTCCTCGGGACCATACGAAACCGTCTCCCGTAACTACAAGACCTAGGAGTCAACATAATCAAGCCTGAAGGAACACTCCTAGAATTTAGCAAACAGCTGGCGCTCTCCCAATGTCTGCAAGACAAATCCTCAAGTGCTGCTCCTGTTCCTCAAGACACATTGAAATAGACCAGAATGTCATCAATGACACAACAATAACTGTTCGTGGAATGGCCTAAAGAAATCTGGTTCATCATATCCACGAATGCTGCTAGGGCATTGGTGAGTCCAACGACACCACCAAAACATATACTGCCCGTAGCACTCACAAAAGCAGACTTCGGAATGTCATCACTCCGAACCCGTAATCAATGATGACCTAATCCCAAACAAACTTAGAAAATGTCTCGCACTCTGGAGCTGATCAAAGAAATCGTCAATGCGAGGTAAAGAATACCTATCCGCACCGTAAGCTGGTTCAATTGACGATCAATCAATAAATAACCTCAACTGCTGTCCTTCTCCTTGACGAACAGAATAGGAGCTCCCAAAAGCGAAACACTCAGATGCACAAGCCCCCCAACAAACAACTCTGCAGCTGATCTTTAAGCTCCCTAAGCTCTGCCGGCTCATCTGGAACAACGTCGGAAAACTCTCGCACGAAATGAACCCGGTCCAACAATCCCACTGTGTCTCCGGCATCCCGAATGAAAGCCAAGAATCCTCAACATCCTCTCCTCAAAAGCCGACTAGAGAAAAAGGCCGAATTCAAGCTATGAGAGGAGGCACCACTGTCCCCCTGCACAACAAGAACTCACTCGCCGGGAAAACAAAACCTGACCGTTTTCTCTCTGCAGTCCACAGATGCCTAGCACGTAGCTAACCAGTCTGTGCCCAGGAGAACGTCAAATCCAACATTTCTAAAAGGATCAAAACGACGGACGAATCTCCATTTCCTATCCGATTGGCACATGACCGAAATACGTGTCACACAACAAAAGAATCGCTGACAGAAGTTAACACAACCAACGGCTGATCTAGCTAACACGACTCTCGGCCCAACCACGGGGCAAAGTGTGTAAAACAAAAAAGTGCATCAAAAGAACATACGAATTAAGAATACCTGAAAACTCTGCATTGGACGCCCGCGCGTCCCGATGAGTAGAAGCAAACTCTCATGTCTGCCCCCTACCCGTAACTGACTAAACTCCTCCTCTGCCAACCTGTCCCCTCTGAGCGAAACCTCTGTGACCACGACCTCTCCGAACACGAGTCTGACACGGTGCTAAGGAACAATCCCTGATGAGGTGATGAAGTCTTCCGCACCAGAAACATCAACGCGATGACTGTTGACCCTCCTAGGGATGAGAGCTGAACGACTGTCCTCGTCCTAATCCTCTGCTACTCCCGCGACAGTCATGGAATCTGTCTCGGCGGCTGAATCGCTGTCTTTGGGCTAGTACACCTGCACGAGCTCTCCTCTGTCCTCGAACTCCCAAAGTATCGGAAAGACGCACCTCGTCAAAACGGGCTGCGTCCACTGGTGCTGTGTGAGTAACACGATGCTGAGTGCCAATCGCAAAGAACAACTGGGTAACAGGGGTGGAAACCTCCTATCGCCGCGCTCTACTGACCTTAACCAAAAGACCTCATCATCTGGCGCAAGTCCTGCATATTTGCCACAAGCCTAGCGATACGATCTGTCGAAGGCGGATCCATCTGCTCCTGTGCAACGAGCGTACCATCCTTGTCAAACCTCGTCCCACACGAGTCAACACTGACATCGGCCCCCGCTGCACCTCTCTGAGTCCCCGTAGTCATCAGCGGCAAAGGCTATAAATAGAAATAGAATTCGATATGAACACAGAAATCGAATCACAAGGGTAAGTATCATCAAGAAGGAATTTCAAGCAATTTGTACTTAGGTCACTTTAGGCAGAGTACCGCGTCGTGAGTATGCCGCGGACATGCACACACTACGTTACTCTGCTTAAGCTACCTACTCCATCATACCAAGGTTATCCTACACTGCGAAAGGTAAAACCTAGCGCTCTGATACCAACTTTGTCACAACCCACAATTGGCACGTGACGGCCCTTACACTACGCAACGTTTACAGGCGTAACGCAATTTAAGTAAGACGAAAACCCAACCATCTAAACCATCAAAAGTAGAAAGTGATAGTAGAATTTTCAAAACTTTTGAAATCTCAACCTAAATTCTTTAAAGTCCAACTTTTAGTTTCTTAAAAATTTCGGCAGCACCTCCTTTATAAAAACCAGCCCCAAAAATGGGTACAATATAAATATAAGTAAAGCATCCCCAAACGGGAGCAAAAACACGCCCAATGGTGGGAAACAACCACCAAAACAAATATACGACGCCGTAGCGAATAAATAAAAGACGATATAAGTAAAACTGCATAAAAGACATCCAAGTCACAAAATAACATACAATATCGTCCTCACATCAAGTCTCTAAGTTATACAAGATAATAGTAGATAGAGAGTACAGGATACAACGAATATACAATAAACAACATTGGATAACCGCAAAACCCACCTAAGCAAAACCGCACACTCTGAACCGAAGCGGTATTCGCAGCAAAAGATGATAAGATAGATGAATAGCCTGCCTCGACTACTCTGGGGAAACAACCTGCAAATCACTGTGGCACAACGGGGGTGAGTTGCCAACTCGTGAATAGTAAATAACATAAGCAGGTAATCGTAAGTATGCACGTACAGCGCGAATCTAACATATGCAAGCTAGTAGCAATAAAAGTCATATGTTTGCAATAGTCATGAAATGTACACTAGCAGGTACATCTAATACATGAAGCAATAATATAACAATCTGTATGCAATAGTCATGTAAGGTACTATATCAGGTACCACTAATACATGAACAATAAATGCAATAAGTATGCAATAATCATGTAAGGTATTATATCAGGTACAACTAATACATGAACAATAAATGCAATAAGTATGCAACAATCATGTAAGGTACTATATCAGGTACAACTAATACATGAAGCAATGATATGAAAATGTATATATGCAACAGTCATGAAAGGTAGTTTAGCAGTTACAACTAATACATAAAGCAATGCATATAAAATAAGAGTATGTAAATGCAACAGTCATGGAAGGTACTCTATCAGGTACTACTAATACATGAAGCAGTGCATAAATAATAAATGCGAAGTATGGGATGAAACATGTCATTTCCACGGAATCCTGATATCGTGGTAGGACCAAAATCCATCAAGACAATCCAAATCCCAATTTCCTAAAATCAGCCCCCAAATTGGCTCTCATATCATGTAAGTCTCACAAATTCTGAATGAATAATATCAAATAAATCCCATATATCCTGAATGTCTAAATCAAGTAAATCTCATATATCCTGTATCCAATATCAAGTGAATCTCAAATATCCGGAATCCAATATCAAGTGAATCTCTGGTATCCTAAGTAAGTATATTTGCATGAATAATTATGATGATGCATATGAATTGACATGTATAAATATATATTAGCGTTCCATTCCACTAATATATATATATATACCTATATATATATATATACATATATATATATACATATATATATATATATACATATATATATATATATATATAAAACAGTGTCCTATTCCACTGTTATATATATTTAGGAGTAAAAATATCATGAAACCAATGTGTCAAGTATCGACACAAAAATACTGATCTATCCGGTGCTGTCATCAGGACTGGCCCCTGATAGGTACGTATCATGCGCTGTACTAAAAACCCGAGTGCCCAGTTTCGACCCTCATCTTTCGACGTATCCATACGCAGATGACTCCCGTCGGTATCCCCACGATAACCGACGAGTCATAAGTAATGTCACCGGAAGGTATGGTTCCCCTGTCGGGCCTCATCGCCATGTTACATCAAAATCCCTTTCTTGCCCTGGGGTACCTCCGGGCCCCACCATGTACCCTCATACGACCCCGACTCCTCCTCGCAAGGGGTATATATATCATAACCGATAAAACTCATGGTGGATCCTGAAATATCATATGAAGAGAAACCGGGTTTTTCAAATAATGCATAATTTCATGAAACTACCACGGTCCTCAAATCAAGAAAACATCATGAAAAATCCATATCTCAATGCGAAAATCCATGAATATAATATATGTAACAGAAAACTGTAATGGAAGCATATAATGGAAAAGCCGCTAATTAACTGCGACAAGTTAAAATATATATCATGCGGTTCCTAGTTTCTTGATCAGTCGAAAATATTGCATTTTTAACATATCAATTTCCCTACTATTTGCAATCATCTAAAGGTGTTCGGTATGAATATAGCACATATTAGCAATTTGTCTGCCAAAATACCAAATAACATGTGTTATACATTATAACAGCATTTTGAGGGAAATTGAGTGTTTATTATTGCACGCGTGATCTTTTGTGAATCAACACTTGTCTCGAGATTCTGTGCAGGAAATTCTCCAGGTTAAGAAGCCGGAACTGCTAAAAGTGCTGATAAAAATACGCCAAGTCCAAGACTTATGAACTGGAAGTAAACAAGAAAGAATAAAAAAATTCCAAGAATCCCATGAAGTGCCAAAAAGCCAACACATAACAGCTTAGAAACTTCATGCAGTGACTCACCAAGAAGGCCGCGGATCCGCGGCCGAGTTGGCCGACTTGCCGCGGATCTGCGGTCTATGCAGCTCCTTGGAAACTTAAATCTGCACACATGTCTTTACTGTAACGACCAAGCTTCCAGAAGACTCCCAAAGACCACGTGGCTTCATCCATAAGGCTCGGCCTAACAACCTTATCCTAGAATATTCCTTATTTTAGAATATTCCCACCAACAAACTTCTTCTAGAAGACTGTCTCTAACAACCTAGCTTTGGAGGGAAGTGTTAGTTATATGTATGCCCTAGAGGCCATTACTGTACATAGGATGTATATTGTAGTGGATGCTGGGACATATATAGGGAGAACTTTCTTGCTCGACATGATAGTATGCTATCTGGTTACTCTTTACCTTAACGTGTACACTGATTGTCTCTCTGTTACATGTTGGTAAAGCCCTTATGATATGTACTTGACTACCTAGACTATGATGCGGATCATACTAGTGGGGATATGGTAGTCCATAAGTACATCCTTCAAGGTCCCTAGTCGTGGGTGTATCGAGACGGGGCATCGATATACCAGAGTAGACTAGCGTATACCTTCTCGACCCATATAGATGGGCGATGGATGATCCCATATCCATTGGTGTTTGACATCAGAGATGATATACCGGTGCTCAGTGGAGGCTGGGTACACCGGACGGACTCGCCGAGAACTCCCAGATGGTATTATACCTTACGTCAGATGGCAGTTCTCTGGTGACACCGGTACAGGTTAGTCTGTAGACCCGAGATCGTCATAGAGTCTTGTTTGATTTCCACTGTGCTTTGATTTCCACCTTACCACACCCAAGAGGGCATGCAAAATGGTGGTTTTTAGGTACAGTCCCGAATCACATGGAAGCAATGAGCGATAGGAGGGGACTCGTCTCTCCTGGTATAGGGAGTTGATGTTGCGCTGTGTTCGATTGGCTATAACCGGAAATCCCTGGCCAGGGTTGCTGAGATTTACTGGTAAGTGTTATCAGTAGTTTCTCGAATAGTTATAGACCTCATATCGACACGACTTATCGAGCTACTGGGGTCTGACATTTACCACCCCTAGGCGAGATATGCGACATATCAGACGAATAGACCGGACTGTACGGTAAGTGTTACTGGTTGGATTCACTGGAGTGTGAGCAGGCTTGCTCGTTGATCTTCTGATCGCTCAATACCCGGGTGGCCGTTACGTTTAGCAGACCGCTTGCGGCTTGTGGGTGTTTGATATGATCATCACCTACAGCCGGCGTATTGACGAGTCTTTAGAGTCCTACACAGAGGTTTCCTGGCTCAAGCGAAACGAAATAGGAGCGCATATGAGATATGTGCGGGACCGAGAATAATACCAGTATGTGATACTGTATTCTATTCTCACGATCTGTATCATTGGACGGTTATATGAGATATAGCCGGGTTACCGAATCAAGTGTTGATTCGATACATTGATACACTTGATATTAGTCGGTTATATGCAGTATGACCAGATCATTAAATCAAGTGTTGATATAATGATTTAATGTGTAATTATATATTTGATATATTACTTTACATTAACTAGTATTTGTTGACTTAAGATTGATTTTGTCACTTGATTGTGCACATTGTATATATGATATATGTTTGTGCACTAGTTTGTATCATGTTTGATGATACATGCTAACTTGGGTGTGCAAGCTTTAAACCATAGTTTAGGTTAATGGTTAGGGTATTATTTATTTATTTATTTATTTAATTTGGCAAGAAATAAAATGGTTGCTTGTTTTGTTTTATTCTTTAAGCTTCTTGAAGCTTTGAAAGTCTTAACCATTTTGTTTCTATCCTTAACCTAACCATTTACCTAAACCCTAGTTTATTCTCTACAAAGGTTAATCTCACCCATGGTTGCAAGATGATAACTTCACTTGAATTTTCTTTTCACAATAATTCATTCTTTTTCTTTCTTCTTCTTCTTCTTCAAGAAGAAAGAAAACCATTGCTAGAAAATTTCAAGTGTTGAAACCTAGTGAGAAATTCAAATCCAAAGTGAACCCACTTCCTATTTCTTCATCCTCTACCACTTGCCATGTTGTATAGGGTGTTTTCTGTTAGTTATATGTATGCCCTAGAGGCCATTGCTGTACATTGGATGTATATTGTAGTGGATGCTGGGACATATATAGGTAGGACTTTCTTGCTCGACATGATAGTACGCTATCTGGTTGCTCTTTATCTCAACATATATACTTTCTGTCTCTCTGATTACATGTTGATAAAGCCCTTAGGATGTGTACTCAACATCCAGGACTATGATGCAGATCATACTAGTGGGGCCTGGGTAGTCCATGAGTACATCCTTCAATGTTCCTAGTCGTGGGAATATCGAGACGGGGCATCGATATTCCAGAGTAGACTAGCATATATCTTCTCGACCCATGCGATGGGCGATGGATGATCCCATATCCATTGGTGTTTGACATCACAGATGATATACGGGTGCTCAGTGGAGACTGGGTACACTGAACGGACTCGCCGAGAACTCCCAGATGGTATTATACCTCACGTCAGATGGCAGTTCTCTGGTGACACTGGTGCAGCTTAGTCTGTTGACCCGAGATCGTCATAGAGTCTTGTGTGTCTCCCACTGTGCTTTGATTTCCACCCTACCACGGCTCTGCTGAGTTGTGCAAACAGGTGGTTGTTGGGTACATTCCCAATTCACATGGAGGCAATGAGCGATAGGAGGGGATTCGTCTCTCCCGGTATTGGGGGTTGATGTTGCGCTATGCACGACTGGACATAACAGGAAATCCCTGGCCAGGGTTACAGTGATATACTGGTAAGAGTTATCAGTAGTTTCACGATTGTTATGGATCTTATATCGGCACGACTTATCAAGCTACTGGGGTCTGACGTTTACCACCCCTAGGCGAGATATGCGACATATCAGACGAACTGACCGGACTGTACGGTAAGTGTTACTGGATGGATTCACAGGAGTGTGAGCGGGCTTGCTCGTTGATCTTCTGATCGCTCAATACCCGGGTGGCCGTTACGTTTAGCAGACCGCTTGCGGCTTGTGGGTGTTTGATATGATCATCACCTGCTGCCGGCGTATTGACGAGTCTTTAGAGTCCTACACAGAGCTTTCCTGGCTCAAGCAAAATGAAATAGGAGCGCATATGAGATATGTGTGGGACCAAGAATAATACCAGTATAAGAAACTGGATTTGATTCTTGCGATTTGTAACATTGATCGGTTATATGCGATATAGCCGGGTTATCGGATCAAGTGTTGATTCGATAATTTGTTACTATTGATATTAGTCGGTTATATACGATATGACCGGATCATTAAATCAAGTGTCGATTTAATGATTTAATGTATAATTATATATTTGATATATTACTTTACATTAACTAGTATTGGTTCACTTAAGATGGATTTTCTCACTTGATGTGCACATTGTATATATGATATAGTTTTGTGCACTAGTTTGTATCATGTTTGATGATACATGCAAACTTGGGTGTATGTTTGATTTGAACCATGTTTAGGTTAATGGTTATGGTTTTAAATTATTCACTTATTCATTTTATTTATTTTCTTTATTTCTTTTGGCTAAAATGAAATGGTTGCTAATTTTGTCTTTTGTGGAAGCTTCATGAAGCTTTGAATTAGTAACCATTTTGTTTTATATTTAAACCTAACCATTAGCTACACTAAGGTTTGCTCTCTACAAGAGTTAAATCTAACTCAAGGTTGCATTATGATAAGATCAATTGATTTTATTATTCTATTATCATTCTCATGATATTCTTCTTCTTCTTCTTCATCTTAATCAAGAAGAAGAAACCTTGCTACCTCCAATGGTGAAATGATCAAATGAGTGAGAAATCCAAATCTAAAGTCTACCCACTTCCTATTTCTTCATCCTCTACTACTTGCCATGTAGTAGAGTGTGTTGTCTTCACAAGTTTGTTGACTTGGCGAAGGCAGAGCTCGAGTTTGAGTTGCCTCGACGTAGATCATCTTCGGCATCGAAGTCAACGACCTAGCCCGATCATTTCTCCGACGAAACCATCGCCGGAGTCCGGGATCCGATGATCGCAGCGAAGAGACATCGTCACGGAGCTATGGAGGTGGACTACCGGATCTACAAAGGTTGTATTTTCGTTCACTCTTAGTTAAGTTGTTAACTAGTTGCTTGTTATCGCCTATACCTCTAGTAACGATCTAGTTTAGGGTTCTTCGGCACACATAAATTTTGAATTGGACATGTTTGATCTGTTGTGAGACCTCATGGGTGTGCCTAGAAACCCTACAGTGGTATCAGAGCCTAGCTAGAGCCTTAGGCGATGGGTAGACGAAGTTAGAGATCCGATCGAACCCCGAAACCCCAATCAAAACGCCTCTCTGTACATTTTTCAAAACTATGCAGAAAAATAAGCAGGAAAATAAGCAGGAAAAACTAAGAATTACTGTGAAGTTTGGTCGACTAATTCAATAATTGGAGCTCAGAACCGCGGCCAAACCAGGGGTTTGGCGGCGCTTCCGCGGACCAAATTTGACTTAGTCCCTCAAATTTTATATATTTATTCTTAGGTCCTTTCTTGGCAATTTTTTATGTGAATTTTTTAATTCCACTCAGGTGTTGAGTTTTCTAGGGTTTTATTGGGGACTCGTTAATTTGATCGGATAATTTAACTTCGTTTATGTGTTTCCGGATATTTTAGAAACTGTTAAAAAGTTCGACCGGATATAAATATCCACTTTTTCCCCTGCCGGGAAATTTCCAAGTGTTGGATTTTTCCGTAGTTTAATGACGTTCTAAGTAGTGCAAGTAAAGCGATGGTCCCTCTAGAAGACAACAAACCTTAACTCGATTATGTGACCATCTTGAACTGCCCTTTGAACCTTAGGGTTTGGGACAGTACGGCGTGCCACGTGTGAGGCGTTGGCTTGACCCTTCTACGGCTGGACCGTTGGTACTGAGGCATGAACTGGATGTTTTTAAACTTATTTCATGTGTTGAGCTGTTTCGGGAAAACTTGGGTGTTTGAATGTTCGATCGGAAAGTTTAACATTTTCTATTTATCTGGAATGTGATACAATAATTGGAATTCACAAGTAGTTATGAGATAACTGAATGAATGTTATAAATCAAGCACTTTAGTCTCACTTGATCGGTTGCCACGGAATTTTGATGTGATCAAAAGTCCGTCGCAATCACGTAGCGTACGCGGATACTCGCCGGGTAAACTTAATAGACAGCCTCACCCCATAACCCCGACCAAGAGACTGTAGGAGAACCCCGTCGCCGAAGGCATCTGTTCGGGTGCTCGCGGCAGCGATGTTCCGCCTTGGTGCACTTCGTCGACAGCATCGGGGGTGCGGCCGCCTACTAAAGTTTGCAATGAGCATTCGATCAGGATATCGGGAATCTTGTTGAATTGCCCGACTTGATATTGAAAAGTGTTTTCGATAATGAGACTGAAATGCAGGGTTTATAGTTGTTAGGCATGTGATGTCTAAGGAATTCATTTGGTTAGGCATGCGATGTCTAAAGAGTTTGTGGATTCCAACTGTTGTAGTTTTACACTTTCTTTTCTGTGACCGTAAGTGTAATATATGATATCGCCGGTTTCGTTGCTATATGTCAACGACAATTGGGATGCGCATATTTACTTACGTTGATGACATGTGATGTTATGTGTTGCTGGATATGTTATATTGGATCGTCGTGTTTGAATAGCTGGGGTTTTTTATGTGAGATGAGTGTTTTTCATTTTCATTCATGTAAAAACTTGTATGTAATATTCTTTTATTGGGGCACTTCCATGTTGCGAAAGATGTCACCGTTTGTATATTATTTACTTTTCCGCATTAGGATAGACCCAAAGAGGGGGGCACAAGTAACCGGGTTCTAGGGTCCAGTGGGAGACCATCTCAAGGAGTCGAGTCCGGGTCTCCTAACCCTAGAATTGGTAGGGTTGCTTGCCGCTCTCGTAGGGGTCTAGGGGTGTGGGATTGGCTATTCATCACGACCGTGGAATCCGTGTTTTATACTGGCTCGTATTAAAAACACGGACGTCCTAGTATATCCAATGTTTCATATGATCTTCTGCTGTGTTTTCTGTGATGTGATCATGTGATTTGTTCAGATAGATATTATATATAGTATATATGATATATTATATAGACGATGCTTATGTTTTACACCCGCGCTAGACCTGCCTCGTTCTGGCGTTAGTTACCTAACCTAACGGTGCAGACGGGACATCGAGGCGAATGCGGATGGCATAAGCGTACGTTCTATTTATCTGTGATGTTTAGGTGGACTTAATTGAT
Organism: Agapanthus africanus; assembly: GCA_030015575.1. Lineage (NCBI taxonomy): Eukaryota > Viridiplantae > Streptophyta > Magnoliopsida > Asparagales > Amaryllidaceae > Agapanthus > Agapanthus africanus. Next base: position 116,855,989 of record CM057343.1, read on the forward strand.
GGGATATTCATTAATGAGATTAATGAAAGAAAATAAACCTAATTGATGTTGTGGAATCGAATTTCAAATTCAAACAGGTAGCTACAGTTCTTGCTTTGCATCGCTGTGTTCCTTGTAGAACATCCTGCACCTCATTCGATAAGGAAAGGACCGAGATCCCTTCACCGGGAGTGACTCCTTTAGCAATAACTGGCAGATGCTACAACACTCGGTTTGTCTTTTGATTGCTTCTATAGTTTCTGCTTTGAACAGTGATATATATGATATATCCCGCACCTCATTCGACGAGGAAAGGGCCGACGATCCCTTTGCCGGGAGTGACCCCTTTAGCAAAACTAGAAAAGCCTCAAAAACATTCCATTTAAAAACCATTTGATTGCGCAACGAGATCAAGTTCAAAGGGTTAAAGGTTTTCACAAAAACCATTCGCAACCCTCCGTCATTTTAGGAAGTAGAGTACTTAGTATTCGTGCTACGTTTGTCGACCATAGCCGAGGCGTAGTGTGCGGTAGCTAAGTGATGTCTTCCTACACAGCATATGATGCGATTAGTTAGGACAGTCATGTGGCTTTGTTGACCTTAGCCAAGGGTCATGTGGGTAGGTCTAATTAATCACGAAATGACGGGTAGAACTTGACTAGTAACTATGATTTGTTGACCTTAGCCAAGGTCATAGGTGCTAGGGGTAAAAACCATTATCGGGAGTTTCAAGTGTTGAAATTTGCAATGAGATTGCATACCTTCTATATGATAGTTGGATCCCGATACCCACTGCGAGTAATTGTTACTCCTGGGAGAGTTTTGCACTTTGCAATTAGCCGATCAAGTAAGTGTCTAGAAAGGTGTCAACGGGGTTACGCCTCTGGGAAAACGAGGTTTACTGTAATTAGGTCCGTGCGAAAGCACGGGGAACCTCCCTCAAAGTACCGACAATGGCCTGGCTGAAAGATTGGCGAACTTGTAGAGTGTAATTAATCCCGGCTGGTCTTTCCTTTTGAGGTTTGAAGGAAGATTTGATAAAAACAGTGGGAGCCATCCTGATTAGATAAAATATATAACCAATCTAATCTTGCAAGGGCGCACGCAGAGTATTTTCTTCTCTCTCTCTCCAGGTAGCGACCATATCACGCCTTAATCAAGATAATAATATGGATGTATTGATCGAACCCGCTTGTTATACTGAGCTGGGGAACGTTGGTACCGCTCCATCTTATAATAGTTATAAGACCGAGCAGGAGTTCGGGAAATACCAGAATTCCTATACCGCCCGAACGAAGAAAGTGCATATGATGCATCTCCTTCGGGTGTGTTCATTACAAAGAACTGTTTCTCAGTATCCTCTGCATCCTGGGTATTTGATACCGGATCAGGATCCCAGATATGTAATCTGTTACATAAGGCTACAAAAGGGTAGAAAACTGAGAACGGGTGATAAGTTTCATGAGACAGAAAATGGGGCAAGTGTTGCAGCCAAGTCTGTTGGTCACTGTCACCCTGTATTACCAATACATTGATTCTGAATAAATGCTATTAGATACCGAACCTGAAATACAAAATCATATCAGTCTCTTTATTGGTAAAGAAATGATAAAATTTTGTATTGTTGGATAATGTTTTGAACATTTCCTATATCAAAAGTTGATCGGTTCAGGTACGTTATCTAAAAGCATTGATGTTCTAAATCAAACTACAGTTCCTAGTATACAGAACACACACAAGAGGAAGAGTTCAGAAATGAACGAATCATTCTTAAGGCATTGTAGACTAGGTCATATCAATGCGACCCGACTGGCTGAAGTTACATTTAAAATGCATATTTAAATCAGTTTGAATTTACATCTTGTGAAACTTGCCAGTCATGTCACAAAGATTAGATGACCATAGCTCTGTTTATTGGAAACAGGGAAAGAGTTAGTAAACTCTTGGGATTGATACATGATGATGTATGTAAGGTCTCTTGTCTACACATGCCAGGACTGGTTCTTTATACTTCATTACGTTCTCTGATAATCTCTCAAGATTCAGACATATGTTTCTGTTGAAACACAAGTCCGAACATTTTGAGATATTCAAAGAATATAAGCAAGAAGTAGAGAACCAATACGGGTATAAGTATTATGTCCTATGATAAGATCAGGGAGGAGAATACTTGTGCATGGAATTCTTAGACTATTCTAAAAAGAAAATGAGATTCTCTCTCAGTATTACTCCTCTGAATACACCACAACACAACGGTGTATCAGGGTGGAGCAATCGCACCGTATTAGATATGGTGTGCTCTATGATGAGTACTACTGAGTTACCTATTTTCTTTTGGGGTTGTGCACTTGTGAAGTTGCATACCTATTGAATAGGGTTCGAATCAAATCAGTGCCTACCACTCCATATGAGATATGGTATGGAAAGAGCCTATCTCTTAAGTAAGTTAAGATTTGGGATTGTCCGGCTTATGTCAAAAGCAAAATCCGGACAAGATCGAGGCAAGGACAGTTCTGTAGAACTGGAAAGGTTCCAGCTATACAAAACTGCAGCTGATGATTTGACAGAACCAAAGGATTCAATAGTTCCCGACGAACCTCAGCCTCTCTGCCGATCTGGTAGGGTTCCTCATCCGCCTGAGAGATACCTTGGTTTCTCGATGACAGTGGGAGCGAGGAATGCATCATGAGATGATGACCCAACTAGTTTTGAGCAGGCCATCGAGAGTAGAGACGCTGTAAGAATGGCTGGATGCTTAGCGATCTGAGATGGAATCCTTATACACCAACAAAGTATGGACTTTGGTTGCTATATCTGAAGGGTTAAATCACCATCAGGAGCAAGTATATCTTGAGAAGATTACTTGGTGTAGATGGAAAAGTTGAGACTTTCAAAGCTAGACTTGTTAAAGTTTTTCGTCATCGACCAGGCGTGGATAATGATGAAACCTTTTCAAGTGGCTATGCTTAAGTCCATCCAAATCCTACTTGCCACGGCTACATACCATGACTACGATATCTGGCGGTTGGGTGCCATGACTACTTTTCTAAATGATGTTTTAGAAGAGAATGTCTATAAGTACACAGCCAGAGGGCTTCGTAGAAAGTGGGAGCAGCGGAAACGTGTACAAGATACTTTATAGGATAAAGCAGGTATCGCGGAGTTGGAACATCTGTTTTGATGTGTTAGTCAAAGAGTTTGACATCATCAAAATGGTAGATGAACCTTGTATAAACAAAAAGGTAGTAGGGAGTATTGTGAAGATCCTCGTAGAGTACGTGGATAACATACTCTTGATAGGGAAGGAGTTTCCAATGCTATGATCGATCAATCTCTGCTTATCACAATGATTCTCCATATAGGATCAAAGTGATACCTACTAAATCCTGGGTTTTGGATCTATGAGATAGATCTAAATGGATGTTAGGATACTCACTAGATGTAGTGAGATGGTATCAATCGATCCTGGGGAGAATCACTGGAAAAGATCCAGACTGATAAAGACGACTGAATGTCAGTCACAGGCATTGTCTTTACCCTCAGTAAAGGGACGGTATGTTGGAAGAGTTCCAAGCTAGATATCGTGGCAAGCTAGACGATAAAGGCTGGTAACATCGCTATTAAAGATACTACCAAAGAGGCAGTTTGGGTGTATATTGGTTCATGAGATGAACTAGGTTCCCACCATTGTGTGACAATAGAAGTGTGGCTTTGGCCCGTGAACCCTGGTCCCATCAGTGACCCAGACATATTCTGAGGAAGCATCACCTGATCATGGAGATGGTTGATCTCCAGGGTGATCGAGGTTAGGAGAGTAGACTCAGAGGACAACACGGCGAATCCACTCACGAAGGCCTTTTCCCAAAGAGAGACTTTTAGGGGATGGTTGAGTATTAGATACTACAACTACTGCTACAAATGGCCCTAGTGCAAGTGGGAGATTGTTAGTTATATGTATGCCCTAGAGGCCATTACTGTATATTGGATGTATATTGTAGTGGATGCTGGGACATATATAGGTAGGACTTTCTTGCTCGACATGATAGTACGCTATCTGGTTGCTCTTTATCTCAACATATATACTTTCTGTCTCTCTGATTACATGTTGATAAAGCCCATAGGATGTGTACTCGACTTCCAGAACTATGATGCAGATCATACTAGTGGGGCCTGGGCAGTCCATGAGTACATCCTTCAATATTCCTAGTCGTGGGAATATCGAGACGGGGCATCGATATTCCAGAGTAGACTAGCGTATATCTTCTCGACCCATGCGATGGGCGATGGATGATCCCATATCCGTTGGTGTTTGACATCAGAGATGGTATACGAGTGCTCAGTAGAGACTGGGTACACTGAACGGACTCGCCGAGAACTCCCAGATGGTATTATACCTCACGTCAGATGGCAGTTCTCAGGTGACACTGGTGTAGCTTAGTCTGTTGACCCGAGATCGTCATAGAGTCTTGTGTGTCTCCCACTGTGCTTTGATTTCCACCCTACCATGGCTCTACTGAGTTGTGCAAACAGGTGGTTGTTGGGTACAGTCCCGATTCGCATGGAGGCAATGAGCGATAGGAGGGGATTCGTCTCTCCCGGTATTGGGGGTTGATGTTGCGCTATGCACGATTGGACATAACAGGAAATCCCTGGCCAGGGTTGCAGTTGTTAGTTATATGTATGCCCTAGAGGCCATTACTATACATAGGATGTATATTGTAGTGGATGCTGGGACATATATAGGGAGGACTTTCTTGCTCGACATGATAGTATGCTATCTGGTTGATCTTTGCCTTAACGTGTATACAGATTGTCCCTCTGTTACATGTTGGTAAAGCCCTTAGGATCTGTACTTGACTACCTGGACTATGATGCGGATCATACTAGTGGGGACATGGTAGTCCATAAGTACATCCTTCAAAGTCCCTAGTCGAGGGTGTATCGAGACGGGGCATCGATATACCAGAGTAGACTAGCGTATACCTTCTCGACCCATACAGATGGGCGATGGATGATCCCATATCCATCGGTGTTTGACATCAGGGATGATATACGGGTGCTCAGTAGAGACTGGGTACACTGGACGGACTCGCCGAGAACTCCCAGATGGTATTATACCTCACGTCAGATGGCAGTTCTCTGGTGACACCGGTACAGAGTAGTCTGTTGACCCGAGATCGTCATAGAGTCTTGTGTGGTTCCCACTGTGCTTTGATTTCCATCTTACCACATCCAAGAGGGCGTGCAAAACGGTGGTTTTTGGGTACAGTCCTGAGTCACATGGAGGCAATGAGCGATAGGAGGGGATTCGTCTCTCCCGGTATAGGGAGTTGATGTTGCGCTGTGTTCGATTGGCTATAACAGGAAATCCCTGGCCAGGGTTGCTGAGATTTACTGGTAAGTGTTACCAGTAGTTTCTCGAAGTGTTATAGACCTCATATCGACACGACTTATCGAACTATTGGGGTCTGACGTTTACCACCCCTAGGCGAGATATGCGACATATCAGACGATCAGACCGGACTGTACGGTAGTGTTACTGGTTGGATTCACTGGAGTGTGAGCGGGCTTGCTTGTCGATCTTCTGATCGCTCAATACCCGGGTGGCCGTTACGTTTAGCAGACCGCTTGCGGCTTGTGGGTGCTTGATATGATCATCATCTGCTGCCGGCGTATTGATGAGTCTTTAGAGTCCTACATAGAGGTTTCCTGGTTCAAGCGAAACGAAATAGGAGCGCATATGAGATATGTGCGGGACCGAGAATAATGCGTGTATGTGATACCGTATTCCATTCTCGCGATGAATGTGTCGAATGGTTGTATGCGATATAACCTAGTTATCGAATCAAGGATTGATTCGATAAGCCGATACATTGTATACTAGTCGGTTGTGTGCGACATGACCGGATCATTGAATCAAGTGTTGATTTAATTATTTGATGCATAATTATATATTTGATATATTACTTTGCATTAACTAGTATCGGTTCACTTTAAATGGATTTTCTCACTCGGGTGTGCGCATTACATATGCGATATGATTTTGTGCATTTGATTGTATCATGTTTGATGATACATGTTTACTTGGTTAAGTGCAAAGAATTAAACCATGGTTAAAAGAATGGTTAGGGTTTCATTTCCTTTATTTATTCATTTATTTATTTGTTTATTCATTTTGGAAAAGAGGAGAAAAGAATGGTGGCTTAATTTGGAGTTTAGTTGAAGCTTCATGAAATTTTGATCAAGTCAACCATTCTTATCTCATCCTTAACCCTAACCATTCCCACTAACCATGATTCATTCTCTACACTTGACTCTAGTTAACATTATTATAAGTTTTGATTTTTCTATTGTTTTTAATTAACTTATCATATATTTCTTTCTTCTTCTTCTTCATGAGCAAGGAAGAAAAAGCTTTCTTCATCAATGGTGATTGATGATAAAGAGTGAGAAATCCAAATCTAAAGTCTACCCACTTCCTATTTCTTCATCCTCTACCTCTTTCCAAGTAGTAGAGTGTGTTCTCTTCACAAGTTTTTGGACTTGGTGAAGTCGGAGCTTGATTTAGCGATGCCTCGACGTAGATCATCTTCGGCACGTCGTCGATGACCTAGCCCGCTTCTTCTCCGATGAAGCCGACGCAAGAGCCCGGATTTCGGATTTGTACAGCGGAGATGACTTCTTCATGGAGCTATGGAGGTGGACAAACGGATCTACAAAGGTTGTATATCCGTATCCCTTAGTTAACTGTTAACTAGATTACTTTTTCGCCTAGATTTCTAGCAAACGATCCGTAGTCGGGTTTCTCGGCACCTAGAATTTTTGTAATTGGAATGGTTGATGCCTTGTGAGACCTCATTAGGATGCCTAGGAACCCTACAGTGGTATCAGAGCCTAGCTAGAGCCTTAGGCGAAGTCTAGACCGAATTTGAAGTCCGAACGAACCCGAAACCCCAATACAAAATGCTCTCTGTCCTTTTTCAAAAAACGTGGATTTTTCCAAATTAAAAATTACTAAAAAATTCAGCAGGGAAATCTAAGAATTACGATGCAAAAATTATTTCATGAATAGTAAATTTCGCGGCGGATCAGCGGCATAATCATGGATTCTGCAACGGATCAGCGGCCACTTGATGACGTCGGCCCTGTTCCTTTGCACAGTAATTCCTAGTTCAAAGAGCTGAGTTTTCTGGGAATTTTTAATATTTATTCAAGAGTTGAATTTTCTGGAGTTGATTTGGGGATTCGGTGTTTCGTTCGGGGTATCAAATTTTGTCTGTGTGGCTTTCCGGATAAATTTTTAGAATATGTTAAAAAGTCCGACCGGATATAAATACCCAATTTTTCCCCTGTCGGGAAATTTCCAAGTGTTGGATTTTTCCGTAGTTTAACGATATTCTAAGTCGTGCAAGTAACGCGATGGTCCCTCTAGAAGACAACAAACCTTAACTCGATTATGTGACCGTCTTGAACTGCCCTTTGAACCTTCGGGTTTGGGGGAGTACGGCGTGCCACATGTGAGGCGTTGGCTTGACCCTTCTACGGCTGGACCGTTGGTACTGAGGCACGAACTGAATGTTGTTAGACTCATATTTAATGTGTTGATCTGTATCGGGAAAACTTGGGTGTTCGATTGTTCGATCGGAAAGTCTAACATTTTCTAATTATCTGGAATGTGATACAATAATTGGAATTCACAAAGAGTTATGAGATAACTGAATGAATGTTATAAACATAGCAGTTTAGTCTCACTTGATCGGTTGCCACGGAATTTTGATGTGATCAAAAGTCCATCGCAATCACGTAGCGTACGCGGATACTCGCCGGGTAAACTTAATAGACAGCCTCACTCCATAGCCCCGACCAAGTGACTGTAGGAGAACCCCGTCGCCGAAAGCATCCGTTCGGGTGCTCGCGGTAGCGGTGTTCCGCCTTGGTGCACTTCGTCGACGGTATCGGGGGTGCGACCGCCTACTGAAGTTTGCGACGAGTATTCGATCAGGATGTCGGGAATCTTGTTGAATTGCCCGACTTGGTATTGAAAAGTGTTTTCGATAAAGAGACTAAAATGCGGGGTTTATAATTGTTAGGCATGCGATGTCTAAGAAATTCATTTGGTCAGGCTTGCGATGTCTGAGGTGATTGCGGATTCCAACTGTTGTAGTTTTACACTTTCTTTTCTGTGACCGTAAGTGTAATATGTGATATCGCCGGTTTCGTTGCTATATGCCAACGACAATTGGGATGGACATATTTACTTACGTTGATGACATGTGATGTTATGTGTTGCTGGATATGTTATATTGGATCGTCGTGATTGAATAGCCGGGGTTTTTTATGTGAGATGAGTATTTTTCATTTTCATTCATGTAAAAACTTGTATGTAATATTCTTTTATTGGGGCGCTTCCAGGTTGCGGAAGTTGTCACCTGTTGTATATTATTTACTTTTCCGCACTAGGATAGACCCAAGGAGGGGAGCACAAGTAACCGGGTTCTGGAGTCCAGTGGGAGACCAACTCGAGGAGTCGAGTCCGGGTCTCCTAACTCTAGAATTGGTAGGGTTGCTTGCCGCTCTCGTAGGGGTCTAGGGGTGTGGGTTTGGCTATTCATCGCGACCGTGGAATCCGTGTTTTATACTGGCTCGTATTGAAAACACGGACGTCCTAGTATATCCAATATTTCATATGTTTCTTCTGCTGCGATATCTGTGATGTGATCATGTGATGTTCTGTGATAGATACAGCATATAGTATATATGATATATTATATAGACGTTACTTATGTTTTACACCCGTGCTAGCCCTGCCCTGCTCTGCCGTTAGTTACCTAACCTAACGGTGCACGAGGGGACATCGAGGCGAATGCGGATGGCATAAGTGTACGTCGTATTTATCTGTGATGTTTAGGTACATAATTGATGGGACTTCATTAATGTGATTAATGAAAATAAAAGAAACCTAAGATGTTGTAGAATCGAATTTCAAAATAAAACAGGTAGCTACAGTTCTTGCTTTGCACAGCGGTATATGAGATATATCCTGCACCTTATTCGATGAGGAAAGGACCGAGATCCCTTCACCGGGAGTGACTCCTTTAGCAATAACTGGCAGATGCTACACACTCGGTTTGTCTTTTGATTGCTTTTAAGTGTTTTTGCTTTGCACAGCGATATATATGATATATCCCGCACCTCATTCGACGAGGAAAGGACCGACGATCCCTTCACCGGGAGTGACTCCTTTAGCAAAACTAGAAAAGCATCAAAAGCACTCCATTTTAAAATCATTTGATTCTACAGCGATATCAAGTTCATTACGCAATAGGTTTTCAGAAAAACCTGTCGTAGCCCTCCGTCATTTCAGATACGTACTAGTTAGTATTCGTGCTGCGGTTGTTTAGCCTCCGTCAAAGCGTAGTGTACGGTAGCTAACTAGTGCTTATCTGCTAGCATATGATGCGATTGGATTATGGTATTCGTACGGCGTTGTTTGGCCTCCGTCAAGGGTCGTGCGGGTGGGTTTAATTCAATCAGGAAATGACGGGTTGAACTTGACTAGCGGACTATGGGTTGTTTGGCCTCCGTCAAGGTCATAGCGAGCTAGGGGCAAAATATTATCGGGAATTTCAAGTGTTGAAATTTGCAATGAGATTGCATACCTTCTATGAGATAGTTGGATCCCGATACCCGCTGCGAGTAAGTGTTACTCCTGGGAGAGTTTTATACATTACAATTAGCCGATCAAGTAGGTGTCTAGAAAGGTGTCAACGGGGTTACGCCTCTGGGAAAACGAGGTTTACATTAATTAGGTTCGTGCGAAAGCACGGGGGACCTCCCTCAAAGTACCGACACTGGACTGGCTGAAAGATTGGCGAACTTGTAGTGTGTAATTAATCCCGGCTAGTCTTTCCTTTTAGGGTTTGAAGGAAGATTTGATAAAAAGCAGTGGGAGCCATCCTGATTAGATAAAATAATAACCAATCTATTCTTGCAAGAGCGCACGCTGAGTGTTTTCTTCTCTCTCTCTCCTGGTAGCGACCATGTCACGCCTTAATCAAGATAATAAAACGGAATATTGACCGAACCCGCTTGTTATACTGAGCTGGGGAACGTTGCTCCCGCTCCAACTTATAATTGTTATAAGACAGAGCAGGAAATTGGGGAATATCAGATTTCCCGTGCCGCCCAAACGAAGAGAGTGCATGTTGATGCATCATCTTCGGGTGTGTTCATTACAAGAATTGTTTCTCAGTATTCTTTACGTCCTAGGTATGTGATACCAGATCAGGATCCCAGATATGTAATCTGTTACATAGGGCTACAGAAAGGTAGAAAACTGAGAACGGGTGATAAGTTTCATGAGGCAGAAAACGGGGCAAGAGTTGCAGCCAAGTCTGTCGGTCACCGTCACCCTGTATTACCAATACATTGATTCTGAACGAATGTTATTAGATACCGAACCTGATATACAAAATCATATCAGTCTCTTTATTAGTAAAGAAATGATAAAATTTTGTATTGTTGGATAATGTTTTGAACATTTCCTATATCAAAAGTTGATCGGTTCAGGCACGTTATCTAAAAGCGTTGATGTTCTAAATCAAACTACAGTTCTTAGTATATGGAACACACACAAGAGGAAGAGTTCAGAAATGAACGAATCCTTCTTGAGGCATTGTAGACTAGGTCATATCAATGCGACCCGACTAGCTGAAGTTACATGTAGATGCATATTTAAATCAGTTTGAATTTACATCTTGTGAAACTCGCCAGTCATGTCACAAAGATAAGATGACCACAGCTCTGTTTATTGGTAACAGAGAAAGAGTTAGTAAACTCTTGGGATGATACATGTTGATGTATGTAGGTCCCCTGTCTACACATGCCAAGACTGGTTCTTTATACTTCATTATGTTCTCTGATGATCTCTTTAGATTCAGACCTATGTTCCTGTTGAAACACAAGTCCGAACCTTTTGAGATATTCACAGAATATAAGTAAGAAGTAGAGAACCAAAATACGGGTATAAGTATTATGTCCTTTGATGTGATCAAGGAGGAGAATACTTGAGCATGGAATTCCTGGACTTTTCTAAAGGAGAATGAGATTCTCTCTCAGCATTACTCCTCTGTATACACCATAGCACGATGGTATATCAGGGCGGAGCAATCACACCCTATATGATAAGGTGTGCTCTATGATGAGTACTACTGAGTTACCTTTTTCTTAAGGGAGTTGTGCACTTGAGAAGTTGCATACCTATTGAATAGGGTTCGAATCAAATCAGTTGCCTACCACTCCATATGAGATATGCCCATGTCTTAAGCTAGTTAAAATATGGGGTTGTCTGGCCTATGTCTAAAAGCAAAATCCGGACAAGCTCGAGGCAAGGTCTGTAATGTAGAACTGGAAATGTTCCAGCCATACAAACTGCAGCTGATAATTTGGTAGAACCAAAGGATTCAGTAGATTCCAACGAACCTCAGCCTCTCCGCCGATCTAGTAGGGTTCCTCACCCACCTGAGAGATACTTCGGTTCCTCTATGACAGTGGGAGCGAGGACTGCATCATGAGATGATGACCCAACTAGTTTCGAGCTGGCCATCAAGAGTAAGACTCTGTAAGAATGGCTGGATGTTTATCGATCTGAGATGGAATCCATGTACACCAACAAAGTATGGACTTTGGTTGCTATATCTGAAGGGTTAAATCCCCATCAGGAGCAAGTATATCTTGAGAAGATTACTTGGTGTAGATGGAAAAGTTGAGACTTTTAAAGCTAGAATTGTTAAAAGTGTGCATCATTGACCAGGTGTGGATAATGGTGAAACCTTTTCAAGTAGCTATGCTTAAGTCCATCCAGATCCTACTTGTCACGGCTACATACCATGACTACGATATCTGGTGGTTGGGTGTCATGACTGCTTTTCTAAATGATGTTTTAGAAGAGTGCGTCTATAAGTACACAGCCAGAGGGCTTCGTAGATAGTGGGAGCAGCGGAAACGTGTGCAAGATGCTTTATAGGATTAAAGCAGGCATCGCGGAGTTGGAACATCTGTTTTGATGGATTAGTCAAAGAGTTTGACATCATCAAAATGGTAGATGAACCTTGTATAAACAAAAGGGTAGTAGGGAGTATGGTAGTGATCCTCGTAGAGTACGTGGATAACATACTCTTGATTGGGAAGGAGTTTCCTATGCTACGCTCGGTCAATCTCCGCTTATCACAATGATTCTCCATATAGGATCAAAATGATACCTTCTAAATCCTAGTGTTTGGATCTATGAGATAGATCTAATTGGATGTTAGCACTCTAACTAGTTGTAGTGAGACGGTATCAACCGATCCTGAGGAGAATCACTGGAAGGGTTCCAGGGTGATAATGACGACTGAGTGTCAGTCGCAGGCATTGTCTTTACCCTCAGTAGAGGGACGGTATGTTGGAAGAGTTCCAAACTAGATACCGTGACATACTAGACGATAAAGGCAGCATACATCGCTACTTAAGATGCTACCAAAGACGCTGTTTGGATGTATATTGGTTCATGAGATGAACTTAGTTCCTCCTATTGTGTGACAATGGGGTTGTGGCTTATGCCAAGGAACGTCCGTCCCATCAGTGATCCAGACATATTCTAAGGCAGTATCACCTGATCATGGAGATGGTTGATCTCCAGGGGATCGAGGTTAGGAGAGTAGACTCAGAGGACAACACAGCGGATCCACTCACAAAGGCCTGTTCCCAGAGAGAGACTTTTATGGGATGGTTGAGTATGAGATACTACAACCACTGCTATCAGATGGCCCTAGTGCAAGTGGGAGATTGTTAGTTATATGTATGCCCTAGAGGCCATTACTATACATAGGATGTATATTGTAGTGGATGCTGGGACATATATAGGGAGGACTTTCTTGCTCGACATGATAGTATGCTATCTGGTTGATCTTTGCCTTAACGTGTATACTGATTGTCTCTCTGTTACATGCTGGTAAAGCCCTTAGGATCTGTACTTGACTACCTGGACTATGATGCGGATCATACTAGTGGGGACATGGTAGTCCATAAGTACATCCTTCAAAGTCCCTAGTCGAGGGTGTATCGAGACGGGGCATCGATATACCAGAGTAGACTAGCGTATACCTTCTCGACCCATACAGATGGGCGATGGATGATCCCATATCCATCGGTGTTTGACATCAGGGATGATATACGGGTGCTCAGTAGAGACTGGGTACACTGGACGGACTCGCCGAGAACTCCCAGATGGTATTATACCTCACGTCAGATGGCAGTTCTCTGGTGACACCGGTACAGAGTAGTCTGTTGACCCGAGATCGTCATAGAGCCTTGTGTGGTTCCCACTGTGCTTTGATTTCCATCTTACCACGTCCAAGAGGGCGTGCAAAACGGTGGTTTTTGGGTACAGTCCTGAGTCACATGGAGGCAATGAGCGATAGGAGGGGATTCGTCTCTCCCGGTATAGGGAGTTGATGTTGCGCTGTGTTCGATTGACTATAACAGGAAATCCCTGGCCAGGGTTGCTGAGATTTACTGGTAAGTGTTACCAGTAGTTTCTCGAAGTGTTATAGACCTCATATCGACACGACTTATCGAACTATTGGGGTCTGACGTTTACCACCCCTAGGCGAGATATGCGACATATCAGACGATCAGACCGGACTGTACGGTAGTGTTACTGGTTGGATTCACTGGAGTGTGAGCGGGCTTGCTCGTCGATCTTCAGATCGCTCAATACCCGGGTGGCCGTTACGTTTAGCAGACCGCTTGCGGCTTGTGGGTGCTTGATATGATCATCACCTGCTGCCGGCGTATTGACGAGTCTTTAGAGTCCTACATAGAGGTTTCCTGGTTCAAGCGAAACGAAATAGGAGCGCATATGAGATATGTGCGGGACCGAGAATAATGCGTGTATATGATACCGTATTCCATTCTCGCGATGAATGTGTCGAATGGTTTTATGCGATATAACCTAGTTATCGAATCAAGGATTGATTCGATAAGCCGATACATTGTATACTAGTCGGTTGTGTGCGACATGACCGGATCATTGAATCAAGTGTTGATTTAATTATTTGATGCATAATTATATATTTGATATATTACTTTGCATTAACTAGTATCGGTTCACTTTAAATGGATTTTCTCATTCGGGTGTGCGTATTACATATGCGATATGATTTTGTGCATTTGATTGTATCATGTTTGATGATACATGTTTACTTGGTTAAGTGCAAAGAATTAAACCATGGTTAAAAGAATGGTTAGGGTTTCATTTCCTTTATTTATTCATTTATTTATTTGTTTATTCATTTTGGAAAAGAGGAGAAAAGAATGGTGGCTTAATTTGGAGTTTAGTTGAAGCTTCATGAAACTTTGATCAAGTCAACCATTCTTATCTCATCCTTAACCCTAACCATTCCCACTAACCATGATTCATTCTCTACACTTGACTCTAGTTAACATTATGATAAGTTTTGATTTTTCTATTGTTTTTAATTAACTTATCATATATTTCTTTCTTCTTCTTCTTCATGAGCAAGGAAGAAAAAGCTTTCTTCATCAATGGTGATTGATGATAAAGAGTGAGAAATCCAAATCTAAAGTCTACCCACTTCCTATTTCTTCATCCTCTACCTCTTGCCAAGTAGTATAGTGTGTTCTCTTCACAAGTTTTTGGACTTGGTGAAGTCGGAGCTTGATTTAGCGATGCCTCGACGTAGATCATCTTCGGCACGTCGTCGATGACCTAGCCCGCTTCTTCTCCGATGAAGCCGATGCAAGAGCCCGGATTTCGGATTTGTACAGCGGAGATGACTTCTTCATGGAGCTATGGAGGTGGACAAACGGATCTACAAAGGTTGTATATCCGTATCCCTTAGTTAACTGTTAACTAGATTACTTTTTCGCCTAGATTTCTAGCAAACGATCCGTAGTCGGGTTTCTCGGCACCTAGAATTTTTGTAATTGGCATGGTTGATGCCTTGTGAGACCTCATTAGGATGCCTAGGAACCCTACAGCAGTGATATACTGGTAAGAGTTATCAGTAGTTTCACGATTGTTATGGACCTTATATCGGCATGACTTATCAAGCTACTGGGGTCTGACGTTTACCACCCCTAGGCGAGATATGCGACATATCAGACGAACTGACCGGACTGTACGGTAAGTGTTACTAGATGGATTCACAGGAGTGTGAGCGGGCTTGCTCATTGATCTTCTGATCGCTCAATACCCGGGTGGCCGTTACGTTTAGCAGACCGCTTGCGGCTTGTGGGTGTTTGATATGATCATCACCTGCTGCCGGCGTATTGACGAGTCTTTAGAGTCCTACACAGAGGTTTCCTGGCTCAAGCAAAACGAAATAGGAGCGCATATGAGATATGTGCGGGACCGAGAATAATACCAGTATAAGATACTGGATTCGATTCTTGCGATTTGTAACATTGATCGGTTATATGCGATATAGCCGGGTTATCGGATCAAGTGTTGATTCGATAATTTGTTGTAGGGTTCCTAGGCACACTAAAGAGGTCTCACAAGGTATCAACCATGCCAATTTTAAATTTTATGGGTGCCGAGAAACCCTAATACGGATCGTTAACTAGAAGTTTAGGCGAAATACGAATCTAGTTAACAACTTAACTAAAGATAAGAAGCTACAACCTTTGTAGATCCGGATATCCACTTCTTCGGCTCCACGTAGGCGTCCTCTCGCTTTCCATCTCGAATCCCGGACTCAATCGTCGGCTTGATCGGAGAAATGGGCGGACTAGGTCGTCAGCTTCGTGCCGAAGATGATCTACGTCGAGGCATCTCAAGTTCAAGCTCCGACTTCACAAATTTGTGAAACTTGTGAAGAAAACACCCAAAACAACTTGGCAAGAGGTAGAGGGTGAAGAAATAGGAGGTGGCTTCACTTTAGAATTGGATTTCTCTCACTTTTGCTCAAGTTGCCATTGATGGCATCAAGTTTTCATTCTTGAAGATGAAGCTAGAATTATGATAAGTGTTGAGTTAAAATGAATAATAAAAGAATACTTATCATAAACAAATAGGGTAGAGTGTAGAGAATAGACCATGGTTACTTGGATGGGTTAGGGTTAAGCATGAAGACAAGAATGGTTAAGAAGTCAAAGCTTCATGAAGCTTCAACTAGAAACAAACATAGCCACCATTCTTATCTAATTCTTTTCCAAATAAATAAACAATTAAATAAATGAAAAAGCAAAACCCTAATCATCTCTTAACCATGGTTTAATCCTTTACACTTAACCAAATGATCAAGTATCATCAAACATGATACAAATATGTGCACAAAAGTATATCACATATACTTCTTGCACATCAAGTGAGAAAATCCATTTAAAGTGAACCAATACTAGTTAATGCAAAGTAATATATCAAATATATAATTATACATTAAATCATTAAATCAACACTTGATTTAACGATCCGGTCATATCGCATATAACCGACTAGTATCCTATGTATCGGCTTATCGAATCAATCCTTGATTCGATATCCAGGTTATATCAAATATAACCAATCGATACATCCATCGCGAGAATGGAATACGGTATCACATACACGCATCATTCTCGGTCCTGCACATATCTCATATACACTCCTATTTCGTTTCGCTTGAGCCAGGAAACCTCTGTGTAGGACTCTAAAGACTCGTCAATACGCCGGTAGCAGATGATGATCATATCAAGCACCCACAAGCCGCAAGCGGTCTGCTAAACGTAACGGCCATCCGGGTATTGAGCGATCAGAAGATCGACGAGCTAGCCCGCTCACACTCCTGTGAATCCAACCAGTAACACTTACCGTACAGTCCGGTCTGTTCGTCTGATATGTCGCATATCAAGTCTAGGGGTGGTATACGTCAGACCCCAATAACCGATAAGTCGTGCCGATGTGAGGCTCATAACGGGTCGAGAAACTACTGGTAACTCTTACCAGCAAATCTCTGATCAGCCCTGGCCAGGGACTTCCCTGTTACGGCCAATCGAGCACAGCGCAACATCAACCCCCAATACCGGGAGAGACGAAACCCCTCCTATCGCTCATTGTCTCCATGTGACTCGGGACTGTACCCAAAGACCACCGTTTTGCACGCCCTCATGGACGTGGTATGGTGGAGATCAAAGCACAGTGGGAATCACACAAGACTCCATGACGTTCTCGGGTCTACAGACTAACCTGCACAAGTGTCACCTGAGAACTGCCATCTGACGTGAGGTATAATACCATCTGGGAGTTCTCGGCGAGTCCGTCCAGTGTACCCAGTCTCCACTGAGCACCCGTATACCATCTCTGATGTCAAACACCAATGGATATGGGATCATCCATCGCCCATCTCATGGGTCGAGAAGCGTATACGCTAGTCTACACTGGTATATCGATGCCCCGTCTCGATACACCCACGACTAGGGACCTTGAAGGATGTATCTATAGACTACCATGTCCCCACTAGTATGATCTGCATCATAGTCCAGGTAGTCAAGTACACATCCTAAGGGCTTTATCAACATGTAACTATAAGACAGTTTAAAGAGACAAGTGTACATGTTAAGATAAAGAGTAACCAGATAGCATACTATCATATCGAGCAAGAAAGTCATCTCTATATATATGTCCAAGCATCCAATATAATATACATCATCTGTACAATACTGGCCTCTAGGGCATACATACAACTAAAAATCTTCCACTTGCACTAGGGCCAGCTGCTGTAGTATTGCATACCGAGCATCCTGAAGAGTCTCTCAAACTGTATCTGGGGAATGGCCTTCGTGAGTGGATCCGCCGTGTTGTTCTTCGTGTCAACCCTCCTGACCTCGATCTCCCGGCGATCAACTATCTCCCGGATCAGGTGATACCGCCTCAGAATATGCCCGGATCGCTGATGGGACCTAGGTTCCTTGGCCAAAGCCACCGCTCCATTGTTATCGCAATACAAAGGTATTGGATGCTCAATGGATGGAACAACTCCAAGTTCAGTAATGAACTTCTTGATCCAGACAGCCTCTTTGGCAGCATCGTTGGCAGCGATGTATTCAGCCTCCATCGTCGAGTCTGCCACGGTTTCCTGCTTGGAACTCTTCCAGCTAACCGCCCCTCCGTAAAGGGTAAAGACAAAGCCCGACTGCGACTTAGAGTCGTCCTTATCACTCTGGAAGTTCGAATCGGTAAAGGACTCCACTTGGAGTTCTCCGTTACCATACACCAAGAGCATCTCTTTAGTCCTTCGTACGTACTTGAGAATGCTCTTCACAGCTGTCCAGTGACTCTCTCCAGGATCAGCTTGATACCTGCTCACTATACTTAGTGAGTATGCTACATCGGGTCTGGTATATAGCCTCGCATACATGATAGAGCCTACTGCCGAAGCATAGGGTATCCCTTGCATGCGAGCTCTCTCCAAATCAGTCTTGGGAGACATCTCTTTGGAGAGAGTGACTCCAGAGATCGTGGGCAAGTTCCCACGCTTGGATTCTTCCATACTAAACCTCTTTAGTATGGTGTCAATGTACCTGGATTGGGACAATCCCAAAATCCGTTTGGATCTATCTCTATAGATCCTAATCCCCAATATGCAGGAGGCATCACCAAGATCTTTCATTGAGAATCTTTGTGATAAGAAGAGCTTGACAGATTGCAGCATAGGAATATCATTTCCTATCAAGAGTATGTCGTCTACGTACAATACGAGGAAGACAACCTTACTCTCTGCCACCTTCTTGTAGATACAAGGTTCATCTGGATTTTTGACGAAATCAAACTCTTTGATAACGACATCAAAGCAGATGTTCCAACTCCGTGATGCTTGCTTTAATCTATAAATGGATTTAAGCAGCTTGCACACCTTTCCGCTGCTCCCACTGTCTACGAAGCCCTCTGGCTGAGTCATGTACACGCACTCTTCTAAATCACCATTTAGAAAGGCGGTCTTAACATCCATTTGCCAGATTTCGTAGTCATGATAAGCAGCAATGGCAAGCATGATCTGGATGGATTTAAGCATAGCCACTGAAGAAAAGGTTTCGTCATAGTCCACACCTGGTCTTTGACGAAAACCCTTTGCAACAAGTCTAGCTTTGAAAGTCTCCACTTTCCCATCTACACCAAGTTTCTTCTTGAAGATCCACTTGCTCCCGATGGGTTTTACCCCTTCAGGAGCAACATGCAAAGTCCATACTTTGTTGGTGTACATGGATTCCATCTCGGACCGCATAGCATCCAGCCATTTCACTGAGTCCCTACTCATGATGGCCTGCTCGAAGCTAGTTGGGTCATCATCCTCCATGATGCAATCCTCGCTTCCACCGTCAATGAGAAAACCGTAGTATCTCTCAGGTGGACGAGAAACCCTACTAGATCGGCGGAGAGGCAGGGGTTCGTCGGGTACTACTGAATCCTCTGGTTCTACCAAGTCTTCTGTTATAGTTTGTGTCGCTGGAACCTCTTCCAGTTCTACCTCAATGCCACTTGTCTGTTTTATAAGAAAACTCTTTTCTAAGAAAGTGGCATGTCGAGAAACAAACACTTTTTGTTCCTCGGAGTGATAGAAGATATACCCTCGCGAATGTTTGGGATATCCATCAAACTTACATAGAACAGACCTTGCCTCGAGCTTGTCCGGATTTTGTGTTTTAATATAGGCCGGACAACCCCATATCTGAATAAAATTAAGACATGGTCTCTTACCAATACCATATCTTATATGGAGTGGTAGGCACTGACTTGGTTGGAACTCTATTCAATAGATATGCAGCAGTTTCCAGTGCATATCCCCAGAAGGAAATAGGTAACTCAGCCGTGCTCATCATAGAGCGCACCATATCTAATAGGGTGCGGTTCCTCCGTTCTGATACACCGTTGTGCTGTGGTGTATAAGGAGGAGTAAGCTGAGAGAGAACCCCATTCTCTTTTAGATAATCTCTGAATTCGTTGCTTAAGTATTCTCCTCCTCGATCAGATCGAAGGATCTTAATACTTTTGCCCGTTTGGTTCTCTACTTCGGTTTTATATTCTCTGAATTTCTCAAAAGCTTCTGATTTGTGTTTCATCAAGAACACATATCCGAATCTAGAGAGATCGTCAGTGAATGTAATGAAGTACGAAGAACCATCCCTGGCATGTGTAGACATAGGACCGCATACATCACTATGTATCAGTCCTAAGAGTTCAGTAACTCTTTCTCCATGTCCCGTAAACGGAGTTTTGGTCATCTTGCCTTTGAGACATGACTGGCCAGTGTCATAAGATGAAAATTCAAACGGATTTAAATATCCATCCTTATGCAACTTAGCAAGTCGTGTCGCATTGATGTGACCCAGTCTACAATGCCACAAGAAGGATTCGTTCAGTTCAGAACTCTTCCTCTTGTGTGTGTTTTGTAAATTGAGGACTGTATTTTGATTGAGAATGAATATGCCATTATGTAACGAGCCTGATGCAATCAACTTTTGATCTAGGAATATGTTCATAACATTATCCTTTACTACAAAATTATATCCTTCTTTACTTAATAAAAAAACTGATATAATGTTGCACATCATGTTCGGTATATAATAGCATTCATTTAGAATCAGTGTATCACCACTTGGTAATACTAGGTGATATTCGCCAACTGCTTTGGCTGCAACATTTGCCCCATTCCCTACTTGAACGGAATGATCACCTTTTCCCAGTTCTCTACCTTTCCGTAGCCCATGTAACATCTTACATATGTGGGATCCTGATCCGGTATCTAATACCCAGGACGTAGGGTGAACTGAGAAACGGTTCTCAATGACAAACACACCTGAAGATGATGCATCAACATGCATGTTCTTCTTTTGGGCAGTGTGAGAATCCAGATATTCTCCTGTTTCCTATTCATTCTTATAACACTTATAAGATAGAACGGGTTCAACGTTCCCCTGCACAGTATAACATGCGGGTTCAGTCAATGCATCCATATTATCTTTATTAGGGCATGAAATGGTCGCTACCTGGAGAGAGAGAGAAGAAAACACTTTAGCGTATGCTCGTGCAAGATCAGATTGGTTATTATCTTATCTAATCAGGATGGCTCCCACTGCTTTTTATCAAATCTTCCTTCAAACCCCAGAAGGAAAGATTATCCGGGATTAATTACACACTACAAGTTCGCCAATCTTTCAGCCAGGCCAGTGTCGGTACTTTGAGGGAGGTCTCCCGTGCTTTCGCACGAACCTAATTAATGTAAATCTCGTTTTCCCAGAGGCGTAACCTCGTTAACACCTTTCTAGACACCTACTTGATCGGCTAATTGTAATGTGTAAAACACTCCCAGGAGTAACTCTTACTCGCAGCGGGTATCGGGATCCAACTATCTCATAGAAGGTATGCAATCTCATTGCAAATTTCAACACTTGAAATTCCCGATAATATTTTGCCCCTAGCGTCCTATGACCTTGACGGAGGCCAAACAACCCATAGTCCTCTAGTCAAGTTCAACCCGTCATTTCCTGATTGAATTAAACCCACCCGCACGACCCTTGACGGAGGCCAAACAACGCCGTACGAATACCCTAATCTAATCGCATCATATGCTAGCAGATAAGCACTAGTTAGCTACCGTACACTACGCCTTGACGGAGGCCAAACTACCGCAGCACGAATACTAACTAGTACTTATCTGAAATGACGGAGGGCTACGCAGGTTTTTCATAAAAACCATGAGCGTAATGAACTTGATATCGTTGTAGAATCAAATGAAGTTTTGAAATGGAGTGATTTTGAGGCTTTTCTAGTTTTGCTAAAGGGGTCACTCCCGGTGAAGGGATCGTCGGCCCTTTCCTCGTCGAATGAGGTGCGGGATATATCATATATATCACTGTGCAAAGCAGAAACTATAGAAGCAATCAAAAACAAACCGAGTGTGTAGCATCTGCCAGTTATCGCTAAAGGAGTCACTCCCGGTGAAGGGATCTCGGTCCTTTCCTCATCGAATAAGGTGCAGGGTATATCATATATACCGCTATCAAAGCAAGAACTGTAGCTACCTGTTTTGTTTAAAATTTGATTCTACAACATCTTAGGTTTCTTTTCTTTCATTAATCATATTAATGAAGTCCCATCATTTAAATACCTAAACATCACAGATAAATACGACGTATACTTATGCCATCCGCATTCACCTCGATGTCCCCTCGTGCACCGTTAGGTTAGGTAACTAACGACAGAGCAGGGCAGGGCTAGTGCGGGTGCAAAACATAAGTAACGTCTATATAATATATCATATATACTATATACTGTATCTATCACAGAACATCACATGATCACATCACAGATATCGCAGCAGGAAAAACATATGAAACATTGGATATACTAGGACGTCCGTGTTTTCAATACGAGCCAGTATAAAACACGGATTCCACGGTCATGATGAATAGCCAATCCCACACCCCTAGACCCCTACGAGAGCGGCAAGCAACCCTACCATTTATAGGGTTAGGAGACCCGGACTCGACTCCTCGAGATGGTCTCCTACTGGACCCTAGAACCCGGTTACTTGTGCTCCCCTCCTTGAGTCTATCCTAGTGCAGAAAAGTAAATAATATACAAAGGGTGACAACTTCCGCAACCTGGAAGTGCCCCAATAAAAGAATATTACATACAAGTTTTTACATGAATGAAAATGAAAAACACTCATCTCACATAAAAACCCCCGGCTATTCAAGCACGACAATCCAATATAACATATACAGCAACACATAACATCACATGTCATCAACGTAAGTAAATATGCGCATCCCAATTGTCGTTGACATATAGCAACGAAACCGGCGATATCACATATTACACTTACGGTCACAGAAAAGAAAGTGTAAAACTACAACAATTGGAATCCGCAACCTCTTTAGACATCGCATGCCTAATCAAAATGAAATACTTAGACATCACATGCCTAACAGTTATAAACCCCGCATTTTAGTCTCATTATCGAAAACTCTTTTCAATATCAAATGAAACTAAACCGCTAGATTTATATCATTCATTCAGTTATCTCATAACTGTTTGTGAATTCCAATTATTGTATCCCATTCCGGATAAATAGAAAATATTAAACTTTCCGATCGAACATTCGAACACCCAAGTTTTCCCGAAACCGTCCAACACATGAAATAGGTTCAAAGACATTCACTTCATGCCTCAGTACCAACGGTCCAGCCGTAGAAGGGTCAAGCCAACGCCTCACATATGGCATGCCGTATTGCCCTAAACCCGAAGGTTCAAAGGGCAGTTCAAGACGGTCACATAATCGAGTTAAGGTTTGTTGTCTTCTAGAGGGACCATCGCATTACTTGCACTACTTAGAACGTCCTTAAACCACACAAAAATCCAACACTTGGATATTATCCGGCAGGGGAAAAGTTGGGTATTTATATCCTGTCGGACTTTTTAACATATTCAAAAAATTATCCGGAAAGCACTTAGACAAAGTTCGATAATCCGATCGAAATACCGAGTCCCCAATACAACCCAGAATACTCAACTCTTGAATAAATATTAAAAATTCCCAGAGAACTCAGCACTGAATAAAAGAAGTTACTGTGCAAAATTGGGTGGGTGACGTCATCATACGGCCGCGGAACCGCCGCAGAAGCCAGGCTTCTGCCGCGGTTCCGCCGCACTTTGGAGGAATTGGGTGATCGTGTTTCACAGTAATTCTTAGAAAGTCCTGCTGAATTTTCTGCATATTTATAATTTGGAAAAAAAACCCAGTTTTTAGAAAAAGTACAGAGAGCAACTTTGATATTGGGGTTTCGGTTCGATCGGACTTCAAACTCCGTCTGGACTTCGCCTAAGGCTCTAGCTAGGCTCTGATACCACTGTAGGGTTCCTAGGCACACTAAAGAGGTCTCACAAGGCATCAACCATGACAATTTTAAATTTTATAGGTGCCGAGAAACCCTAATACGGATCGTTAACTAGAAGTTTAAGCGAAATACGAATCTAGTTAACAACTTAACTAAAGATAAGAAGCTACAACCTTTGTAGATCCGGATATCCACTTCCTCAGCTCCATGTAGGCGTCCTCTCGCTATCCATCTCGAATCCCGGACTCAATCGTCGGCTTGATCGGAGAAATGGGCGGACTAGGTCGTCGGCTTCGTGCCGAAGATGATCTACGTCGAGGCATCTCAAGTTCAAGCTCCGACTTCACAAATTTGTGAAACTTGTGAAGAAAACACCCAAAACAACTTGGCAAGAAGTAGAGGGTGAAGAAATAGGTGGTGGGTTCACTTTAGAATTGGATTTCTCTCACTTTTGCTCAAGTTGCCATTGATGGCATCAAGTTTTCATTCTTGAAGATGAAGAAGAAGATGAAGCTAGAATTATGATAAGTGTTGAGTTAAAATGAATAATAAAAGAATACTTATCATAAACTAACTAGGGTAGAGTGTAAAGAATAGACCATGGTTACTTGGATGGGTTAGGGTTAAGCATGAAGACAAGAATGGTTAAGAGGTCAAAGCTTCATGAAGCTTCAACTAGAAACAAACATAGCCACCATTCTTATCTAATTCTTTTCCAAATAAATAAACAATTAAATAAATGAAAAAGCAAAACCCTAATCATCTCTTAACCATGGTTTAATCCTTTACACTTAATCAAATGATCAAGTATCATCAAACATGATACAAATATGTGCACAATAGTATATCACATATACTTCTTGCACATCAAGTGAGAAAATCCATTTAAAGTGAACCAATACTAGTTAATGCAAAGTAATATATCAAATATATAATTATACATTAAATCATTAAATCAACACTTGATTTAACGATCCGGTCATATCGCATATAACCGACTAGTATCCTATGTATCGGCTTATCGAATCAATCCTTGATTCGATATCCAGGTTATATCAAATATAACCAATCGATACATCCATCGCGAGAATGGAATACGGTATCACATACACGCATCATTCTCGGTCCTGCACATATCTCATATGCACTCCTATTTCGTTTCGCTTGAGCCAGGAAACCTCTGTGTAGGACTCTAAAGACTCGTCAATACGCCGGGTAGCAGATGATGATCATATCAAGCACCCATAAGCCGCAAGCGGTCTGCTAAACGTAACGGCCATCCGGGTATTGAGCGATCAAAAGATCGACGAGCTAGCCCGCTCACACTCCTGTGAATCCAACCAGTAACACTTACCGTACAGTCCGGTCTGTTCGTCTGATATGTCGCATATCAAGTCTAGGGGTGGTATACGTCAGACCCCAATAACCGATAAGTCGTGCCGATGTGAGGCTCATAACGGGTCGAGAAACTACTGGTAACACTTACCAGCAAATCTCTGATCAGCCCTGGCCAGGGACTTCCCTGTTACGGCCAATCGAGCACAGCGCAACATCAACCCCCAATACCGGGAGAGACGAAACCCCTCCTATCGCTCATTGTCTCCATGTGACTCGGGACTGTACCCAAAGACCACCGTTTTGCACGCCCTCATGGACGTGGTAAGGTGGAGATCAAAGCACAGTGGGAATCACACAAGACTCCATGACGATCTCAGGTCTACAGACTAACCTGCACAAGTGTCACCTGAGAACTGCCATCTGACGTGAGGTATAATACCATCTGGGCGTTCTCGGCGAGTCCGTCCAGTGTACCCAGTCTCCACTGAGCACCCGTATACCATCTCTGATGTCAAACACCAATGGATATGGGATCATCCATCGCCCATCTCATGGGTCGAGAAGCGTATACGCTAGTCTACACTGGTATATCGATGCCCCGTCTCGATACACCCATGACTAGGGACCTTGAAGGATGTATCTATAGACTACCATGTCCCCACTAGTATGATCTGCATCATAGTCCAGGTAGTCAAGTACACATCCTAAGGGCTTTATCAACATGTAACTATAAGACAGTTTAAAGAGACAAGTGTACATGCTAAGATAAAGAGTAACCAGATAGCATACTATCATATCGAGCAAGAAAGTCATCTCTATATATATGTCCAAGCATCCAATATAATATACATCATCTGTACAATACTGGCCTCTAGGGCATACATACAACTAACATTTGTTACTATTGATATTAGTCGGTTATATGCGATATGACCGGATCATTAAATCAAGTGTAGATTTAATGATTTAATGTATAATTATATATTTGATATATTAGTTTACATTAACTAGTATTGGTTCACTTAAGATGGATTTTCTCACTTGATGTGCACATTGTATATATGATATAGTTTTGTGCACTAGTTTGTATCATGTTTGATGATACATGCAAACTTGGGTGTATGTTTGATTTGAACCATGTTTAGGTTAATGGTTATGGTTTTAAATTATTCACTTATTCATTTTATTTATTTTCTTTATTTCTTTTGGCTAAAATGAAATGGTTGCTAATTTTTTCTTTTGTTGAAGCTTCATGAAGCTTTGAATTAGTAACCATTTTGTTTTATATTTAAACCTAACCATTAGCTAAACTAGGGTTTGCTCTCTACAAGAGTTAAATCTAACCCAAGGTTGCATTATGATAAGATCAATTGATTTTATTATTCTATTATCATTCTCATGATATTCTTCTTCTTCTTCTTCATCTTAATCAAGAAGAAGAAACCTTGCTACCTCCAATGGTGAAATGATCAAATGAGTGAGAAATCCAAATCTAAAGTCTACACACTTCCTATTTCTTCATCCTCTACTACTTGCTATGTAGTAGAGTGTGTTGTCTTCACAAGTTTCTTGACTTGGCGAAGGCGGAGCTCGAGTTTGAGTTGCCTCGACGTAGATCATCTTCGGCATCGAAGTCAACGACCTAACCCGATCATTTCTCCGACGAAACCATCGCCGGAGTCCGGGATCCGATGATCGCAGCGAAGAGACATCGTCACGGAGCTATGGAGGTGGACTACCGGATCTACAAAGGTCGTATTTTCGTTCACTCTTAGTTAAGTTGTTAACTAGTTGCTTGTTATCGCCTATACCTCTAGTAACGATCTAGTTTAGGGTTCTTCGGCACACATAAATTTTGAATTGGACATGTTTGATCTGTTGTGAGACCTCATGGGTGTGCCTAGGAACCCTACATTTTCTTCACAAGGTTCATGACCAAGTGAAGATGGAGCTTGAGTTTGAGTCGCCTCGACGTAGATCATATTCGGCATCGAAGTCAACGACCTAGTTCGATCATTTCTCCGACGAAACCATTGCTAATGTCCGGGATCCCGATTATCGCAGCGGTGGGACGTCAACACGGAGCTAAAGAAGTGGTGGACCGGATCTACAAAGGTTGCAATCCCTTTCACTTGTAGCAAAGTAGTTTGCTTGCATTTGTTTTCTCCTATCCTCTAGTTAACGATCTATATTAGGGTTTCTCGGCACATGGAAATTTTTATTTTGGGATGGTTGATCAGTTGTAGAACCACTTGAGTGTGCCTAAGAACCCTACAGTGGTATCAGAGCCTAGCTAGAGCCTTAGACGAAGTGTAGACGATGTTAGAAACCCGATCGAACCCCGAAACCCTAAATTTCACCCCTTTCTGTACATTTTCTGAAACTGTGCATTTTTCCAGATTAAAAATATCCAAAAAATTCAGCAGGGTATTTTATGAGTTACTGTGTAGCACGTGCCCTTGATTCGATAGAAGCGCCGCGGAACCGCGGCCCCACCCTGGCTTGCGCGGCGGTTCCGCGGCCAAAGTGATGAATCAAGGCACGTGGTTTGCACAGTAATTAGTTTTTGTATGGGCTGTATTTTCTGGGAAGTTTTAATATGTAACGTTTTGAAAATCGTTTCGGTGGAATTTCGAAAAAACGGTAAAACAAGGGGGTTTTCTGTAAAAAGTCAAAATACAAATATCTTATTATAAAAATTAAATATACATATTCTAGATATGTAATTGCTATTATTTGGTGTTTATTGAGCCGCTGGTGAAATTTCAAATTTTCTGAAAAAAATATTATTTTATTATTATTTTAAGCCGTCAC
This sequence comes from Agapanthus africanus, assembly GCA_030015575.1. Taxonomy (NCBI): domain Eukaryota; kingdom Viridiplantae; phylum Streptophyta; class Magnoliopsida; order Asparagales; family Amaryllidaceae; genus Agapanthus; species Agapanthus africanus. The sequence continues at coordinate 116,884,000 of CM057343.1, forward strand.
TAATACATTTAATTAGGGAAAATTACAAATTGGAATGAGTTGAAAACAATTTTCTGCATCATAAAACATTAAATAAAAATTTGTCATGTGGTTTTTGGAACGAAATCATTTGCCAAAACGGTTTAGAAATTATTGAAGAAAAAAGGCTTTTTTTAGCGTAAATGGATGTTTGGGGTATTGTATTTATCATTTTTCATCACCCCACACCCGTATCCACACCCCCACACCCCCACTTACTCCCCCCATGGCTGAATTCAGCAGCCCCCCTCTCTTGTCCCCACTTGGTTTTCAAAAGAAAAGAAAACAAAGAAATGAAAAGAAAGTGAATGGATAAAAGAGTATGGTCTTTGTTTGACTTGGTCAATTCTTGACTTCATAACCACACCACACCCTCTCTCTCCTCCCTCTCCTCTTCAGGCCGAGCCCATCCCTCCTCACAGCAGCAGCTCCTCTCCCAAATCCCACCCCTCTTTGCATCAAAAAAACCCACAAAAATCACTTGAAATCCATACAAATTCAAATCTAATCCCAATTCCAAGCCTTACCCATTATTCTTGGAGCAATCCTATTCGAATCCTTGGAGCAAAGAGAGGATTTTGGAGGCTAGGTTGTGTGTTTGATCATGGATCGTGAGGTATAAGTCTTGACTTTTAATGTGTTGTTTAGATTGCTTACCCTAGCATATTAAAGTGTTAATTTGATTCTAGTTGATAACTTGAGAATTTAGGATTAGGGTTTGTGATCAAGTGAGGTTTTTATCATTTGCTTATGGTTGTAATGAGGAGATTCACATGTAGATTGTATGCAAAATCTAAGTTAGTCGCTATTTGCTAATTTGTTAATTTGGAATTGTGATAACTTTGCTAATTTGCTAACTAGGATTTTATAATTAGTTTAATAATTGGGTTTAAAAATATAATTAGGGTATTCATAGCATTATTAACATTTTAAAGTGTAGTTTAATACTTTAGCTCATGAAAATCCAAGCTAGATCGTAGTTTGTGCATTTTTGCTATTAAATTGTTAAAATTGGTTAATATTGCAAACTAGTTTTTTTTTAAAATCGAATTAAATTGTGGGTTTAAAATTTACGTAATGGTTTCTATGGCATAATTAAGATATTAAGTTATCATCTTGGTCACTAGATTTGTTAAAACATCATGTTTTGTACAAACACGGTAATTTGTGCTTGCTAGATTTTCGGAAAAATGACTTTTTAAGTGAATTGGGGTTTTTGTGAATTTTAATCTATTTTATATTATAATTAGTGCTTGTAATTGTACAAATGAGTGTGTTTGGGTTTTCTCGATGGTTTGGCGTTTGTACGCCGACGTCGAGGGTTTTTGGGTCGATTTGTGAACGCAACCATAGGTTTTGACCTATGTGGGATTCGTGCGTCGTTTTGGTCATGAGTCGGATTTTAAAGCGATACGGTGCGTTATGATATGTAGGTACCCCATGTGGATTTCGAGACGACAAGCAAGCGCGTGGCGACGTCGGCACCGGCGAGCGAGGACCAGGTGAGTAGATTTATATCTACGGGGAGAAGTCGGGTGGATGGCGTATAGCACCCCCGCAATCCGTAATTAGTACTATGTAGTATATTTTTATGTGTGATAGTTAGTGTGTTATGGTTAGTTAGAGGTAGAAATAACTAGCGTAGTTCCTAGTTGCGAACCATAGGATAGATTTGCACCCACACGCATACACTTGTGTGTTTCTTATACTTGCACGGTGTTTGATGATATGGGATGACTTTGGAGTTGAGTCGATGATGTGGGCTTTGTGCCGCGAGATCGGTGATTTGATATGATTCGTATTTGGGATACGAAAGGTGATTCTTGCGGGTTCGGGATGTGTGTTTACCCCCGCATTCATACTTTGTAGATGATATCAGTTGTACTAGACTTAGATCAGTACCCCAGATTATATGATATGATAAGTGATATCTGAAATGTGATGAGATAGTGTGATATTGAACCGTACCCAGCTTTTGGGATGCCGTACGACGATTTACCGTACGAGCCTATATTGATGATAGATCCGCGCTCATGACTCGAGGATGTCAGATGATATACTGTATCGTACGCGATACTATTGAGGCGGGATCACCGACTTATATATATTTATATATCGACTCAGATGTTAGGCGGTTTCCTTACCTGTAGTTCAGCTTGTTAGTTCGGCCGTATAGTTTAGTGTAGTTGTTAGAGTAGATTAGACTTCTTACCTATTTCAAAAACTAACGAATCGTGGGCATTTTTAAAGACAGCTCAAGGGAATCTACGGACATTTCAAAAACGACGTACCTTTTCATAAAAACACCGTAGCCCTATTTTCAAAACCCCATGATTCGTGTTATTTCAAAAGGCACCATTCGTAGGACTTATATTAGATTAATGCAGATTAGTTTTGGTTACGTCTAGTTTCAGCTCCCACTTTTTTGTGGTTCGTTTTGCATCGCATTCTTATATTATGTTTCATACTCCATTTTAATATCATGCTGATAGGACACCAGCACCATTACCGATGATGCGTATGTACCACGTACACTTACTTGCCGGCTCACACACATCTTCATCGGTAATTTCCATGTCACGTACACCTTAGAAAATATATTATTGCTTGACATAGCCTATTAGCGAATAGTTTAGACATTGTAGTTATTACCTGCTACGTCATGCATACTGTTATCCATTGTTATGCCGCATTCATGGATTCTCATGCATATATTCACTATTTTGCATGCTATTGAGGTTTGGATTTGGATTCCTATGAGATTTTCTGGATTTGGAGGAAAACCGCAAAAACACAAATAAACATATTCTCTCTTTTAAAATAAAAAGTGCGGTTTTCCCATGATGTATGAGTCGTCCACCATGAGTTTGCTGATGGATTTGGAAACCCGATTCGAGGAGACGGATGAACCGTTTCGGGTACATGGTGGACCCGGTGCGGTACCCCGGGGCAAGAGGAATGTGGTGATGACGTTGAGCCTGGCAGGGGAGTACTACCTACCGGTGATTTTACCCGACGCGTCGTATATCTGGAGGATACCGTCGTGGTCTTGAGATTTATGGTAGGGGCCGGTCTGGACTGACGGCGCCCTAGATATTGAGATTGAGACATTGATATTTCAAGACAATGAGATTTATGTTTTGTGTCGATGCTAGACACTGTTGATGCTGATTTCATTTATGATACCTCAGTTTAAAAATACGAAGGAAATCTCACTAATTTATGAAAACAGTTTCTTCATTTACATGTATTCTGTTTCATGCATTCATACCTCATTCATAGGATATATTGCTACTTGAGGCACTGACACGGACAAATGAGTTTACACTCGGGTTAGATAATTACCCTAGCCTTGTTATAGGCTGCATGTTATATACTTATTTTGAGGATATATTATGATCATTGACCTAAAATTGCGTTATTTATGCGATTTCTGTGCGTAGATGTTTTTCTATTCACGAGTTGGCAACTCACCCCCGTTGTGCCCCAGTTTCTTGCAGATTTGCCGTACAGGTTTCTTTACGGCTTGCGGCTCAGTTTCATTCGGGTGATTTGCTAGTAGGTGGGTTTACTTGTATCATACCCCCATTATATATCTTGTATATCATTATTCTGTTGTATCTAGAAGTTCCATCAACCAAACATGTATTTTTTTTTTTGAGATAGAGACCAGTGTTGTTTATTCTTTCGACCTTAGAGTCGCTCGTTATATTTCTGGTGGTTTTGAGTTTCCTTTTGAGTTTTGATCCTCGCCGTTGGCGTTGTATATTTTATTGTTTGTGTGGTTGTGACCGTCGATTGACGAAGAGCTAGCTCCCGCTTGGCGATGCCTTTTTCTTGATTTCGTATACTATTCATGTTGTATCCCGTTTGGGGGCCAGTATTTACAAAGGAGACTCTGCCGAAATTTCCAGTAAATTTTCGATGTTTTAAAAACCGCATAATTCGGCTTATGCTATTGAAATTACTTGCTTTAAGTTGGTTTTTCCTACTCTCTACTACTCTTCTTGGTTTGGATTTCTGGGTTGTCGGTTTACTTAGATTACGTACGCCTCGAGACGTTCGTAGTTTAAGTGCCGGTCATGTTCCGTACTTTCGGGTCGTGACAAAGTTGGTATCAGAGCGTTAGGTTTTACCTTCGGAGCGTAGGATGACCCTTGGTTGATGGAATAGGTGATTAAAGTAGAGTGACGTACCGTTGGTATGTTCCGCGGCATACTTACGACACGCCACTCCACTTATGAAGCCTTAGGATGTACATTTCCTTGTTCAGTACTATATTCCTTCCTGATCTAGCCTCGTCGGTACCAGTTTGGTTTTGCTGCTACGGTTACCGGCAGGGAGAGCTACGGCTAGAGCTGCGGTCAGCACAAGCTCGTCACGAACGAGGACTGACCAGGGCGAAATTCCGGCGACACACGATTGCAGAGATGTGTCATTTTTCTGTGTTTTCGCGCCACGAGCGTTTGGCGGATCGCCTTTATGAGGTTACTCGGAGGTGCTGATCGACACTAGAGGATTGAGCCACTGACAGAGGCCAGCCAGATTTTGATGACCGTTGGTGGGTTGCTTATTCATGATGGTCGAGACACTGTTCAGCGTGCAGATGAGCGAGCTAGTTATTGCTGCGAACGACGAGATATTGCCCCAGATGATGTCGTTGGTGCAGAACGAGTTGTACTATGAGATGATAGAAGGTCGCTAGTCATCGAGGATGAATGACTAGGACTTGTGGATCGTTCGCCTACCCTGATGCGAGGTCATCAGATAGATTGATTCCAGCTGGAGACGATTTCACGCGGAGACGTTGAGGGTCGACAGAGACGATCGAATGTCAGCAACCTATTATTCCAAGTTTTAAGTAGTCGGAAAGACATGCAGGCAATTCTATGGTCCCTCTAGAAGAATAAAACCCTAACTCGACTTAATGACCGTGTGAAAGCCTTTGAACCTTCGGGTTTGCGGCAGTTCTACGGCGCCATTAGTGAGGCTTGGGTTTGCCCTTCTACGGCTGGACCACCGATGCTGTGGTATGTACTCGATACTATTAAACTGTGCCCAAGGGGGTGAGCTCTTGGGGGATTATGAGGTTTTGACGACTCGATCGGATGGCTCGACTTAATTCGGATGCTAGTTGGTGAGATGCATTCTTGGGAGACTCCAGATACGAGGATAGCCGTTAGAGCTCAGTCCATGCAGCAGCGACGAGACGAGTCCAAGGCAGACGACATTAGAGAAAAGTGGAATAAGAGGTTCGCACCAGATCTAGATGAGATGACGTTCCACTCCACCGACATCAGAGAGGCGATGCGCATGCCGAGGTATGGTACTTGGACTTACCTTCCAGAAGGAGTCGCGATGAGTATGCAGTCATTCCAGAGCAAGATGCAGATATAGGAAAGGACAATGACTTCCGGACAGTTGGCAGAGACGAGACATGGAAGAGACCGTGAGCAGGATTCCTTCCAGGACACTGCTGCAATGATACTTGCACCCAGGATCAGATGTGTCACGTATATTCAGAGAGCCAGAGGCCGATGCCAGTGATATGCTGTCTTATGAGTGGTCGCAATGATTGACCGAGAAATGACCAGAGAAGTGCCAGAATGGGATCATCCCCGTTAGCACACCTGACCGGGCCGATGAGCCGATGGACCGAAAGATTGGTAATTCACAGTGAAGACCTTGACCCAGGAGTGGTCATGGTTGCGCACACCAGCAGGACAGAGTTCATGATCATCGACGAGACGTCCCACTAGTGACCGCGACAGTTGGCCGAGATTCTTAGAGGATGCGCTTGAGCAGTACTATTCCGCCATACTTGATTTTGGGTATTTTGGGCGATCTATTCGCAGGATTGATTTTGATGATTGAGTTTCATGATATTTGTTTTCATGGACCATGGTTGCACCTACTGAGTATTTACAATTTTGCACAGTGTTGCACTTGATATCATTTTCGTGTTTCAGTTTCACATGTTTGTGATTTTACGATTTTAAACAGTTGAGTTGGTTTTGTGCGTATGCATGCACACGATTTGGTTCCTGCACTCTGTATAGTTGATATATGCTTGCAGTGCAGTGATACGCCTCTCGTGCACTTAGATGCACTGGACTTCGATTTCGATGGTGATACTCGATATTTGTTTTGTGCACCTTGTGCACCTGATTGATTTTGCGCACGTTCGGCGCTTGATATTGGATTTCATGATTTCGTGCATGATGGGTGCACCTGATTTGGATTTTTAGCGCCTGTTGGGCGCCTGTTACGAGATGCGATTTGGTGCACACCAGATGCACTAATTCGAGATTTTTCGTGCATGTCAGATGCACCTGATTTTGCGGTCAGGCACACATGTTGCCTACGACAGATATTTCGTGCACACCCGATGCACTTAGATGTTGTCTCTGTGCGCATGTATGGCACATTCATGGATTTTGATTTCCGTGCGCACCAGACGCACGTAGTATTCATGTGCATATTTTGGGATTGATTTCTTATAGAGTAGTACGTTTTTATGATATTGCTATGTGTTTTCGTACTGAGCAGGACTAGTCAGAGGACAGTACCTGAATATATTTTGCATGCATTGATAGTTATTGAAGGGATTTCCAAAAAGCGAGCTATAGCCTCAGTATTTACCTACGTGTCTGATATGACACGAAATGTTTAAAACAAGGAGACCCTTCTAAATTGTTTCCAAAACGGCGGAACGTACATTTCAAACAAAAGTATATATGTATATAGTTATTTTCTTATGGTAGACGTCCGCCACTGTGCAGTGTTATACGCGTGCACAGCGACTTAAAGAGATTTGGCATGCATTTCCTTCAGATACTTACAGATATAGATTCGATATTTACATTTATAGTTTCGAGTTATATCATATTGGTTTTGATTTGGATTTGGCATTGATGTCTTCTCCATGACTCCGATGATTGCGGGATGCTTGGAGGAGTTTTGATTTGAGCTATATACTCATTTTTCAAGCGCATGCGCTGCGCTACGATTTGTTTTATGTATTTACAATTTCGGAGCCCCGACGACTTGATGGGTTTTCTTAGATGTTTTAGTATTTGGGGGAGTTTGAATTTAAATTCGGGGACCGAATTTCTTTAAGGGGGGAAGATTGTAACGTTTTGAAAATCGTTTCGGTGGAATTTCGAAAAAACGGTAAAACAAGGGGGTTTTCTGTAAAAAGTCAAAATACAAATATCTTATTATAAAAATTAAATATACATATTCTAGATATGTAATTGCTATTATTTGGTGTTTATTGAGCCGCTGGTGAAATTTCAAATTTTCTGAAAAAAATATTATTTTATTATTATTTTAAGCCGTCACTAATACATTTAATTAGGGAAAATTACAAATTGGAATGAGTTGAAACAAATTTTGTGCATCATAAAACATTAAATAAAAATTTGTCATGTGGTTTTTGGAACGAAATCATTTGCCAAAACGGTTTAGAAATTATTGAAGAAAAAAGGCTTTTTTTAGCGTAAATGGATGTTTGGGGTATTGTATTTATCATTTTTCAGCACCCCACACCCGTATCCACACCCACACACCCCCACTTACTCCCCCTATGGCTGAATTCAGCAGCCCCCCTCTCTTGTCCCCACTTGGTTTTCAAAAGAAAAGAAAACAAAGAAATGAAAAGAAAGTGAATGGATAAAAGAGTATGGTCTTTGTATGACTTGGTCAATTCTTGACTTCATAACCACACCACACCCTCTCTCTCCTCCCTCTCCTCTTCAGGCCGAGCCCATCCCTCCTCACAGCAGCAGCTCCTCTCCCAAATCCCACCCCTCTTTGCATCAAAAAAACCCACAAAAATCACTTGAAATCCATACAAATTCAAATCTAATCCCAATTCCAAGCCTTACCCATTATTCTTGGAGCAATCCTATTCGAATCCTTGGAGCAAAGAGAGGATTTTGGAGGCTAGGTTGTGTGTTTGATCATGGATCGTGAGGTATAAGTCTTGACTTTTAATGTGTTGTTTAGATTGCTTACCCTAGCATATTAAAGTGTTAATTTGATTCTAGTTGATAACTTGAGAATTTAGGATTAGGGTTTGTGATCAAGTGAGGTTTTTATCATTTGCTTATGGTTGTAATGAGGAGATTAACATGTAGATTGTATGCAAAATCTAAGTTAGTCGCTATTTGCTAATTTGTTAATTTGGAATTGTGATAACTTTGCTAATTTGCTAACTAGGATATTATAATTAGTTTAATAATTGGGTTTAAAAATATAATTAGGGTATTCATAGCATTATTAACATTTTAAAGTGTAGTTTAATACTTTAGTTCATGAAAATCCAAGCTAGATCGTAGTTTGTGCATTTTTGCTATTAAATTGTTAAAATTGGTTAATATTGCAAACTAGTTTTTTTTTAAAATCGAATTAAATTGTGGGTTTAAAATTTACGTAATGGTTTCTATGGCATAATTAAGATATTAAGTTATCATCTTGGTCACTAGATTTGTTAAAACATCATGTTTTGTACAAACACGGTAATTTTTGCTTGCTAGATTTTCGGAAAAATGACTTTTTAAGTGAATTGGGGTTTTTGTGAATTTTAATCTATTTTATATTATAATTAGTGCTTGTAATTGTACAAATGAGTGTGTTTGGGTTTTCTCGATGGTTTGGCGTTTGTACGCCGACGTCGAGGGTTTTTTGGTCGATTTGTGAACGCAACCATAGGTTTTGACCTATGTGGGATTCGTGCGTCGTTTTGGTCATGAGTCGGATTTTAAAGCGATACGGTGCGTTATGATATGTAGGTACCCCATGTAGACTTCGAGACGACAAGCAAGCGCGTGGCGACGTCGGCACCGGCGAGCGAGGACCAGGTGAGTAGATTTATATCTACGGGGAGAAGTCGGGTGGATGGCGTATAGCACCCCCGCAATCCGTAATTAGTACTATGTAGTATATTTTTATGTGTGATAGTTAGTGTGTTATGGTTAGTTAGGGGTAGAAATAACTAGCGTAGTTCCTAGTTGCGAACCATAGGATAGATTTGCACCCACACGCATACACTTGTGTGTTTCTTATACTTGCACGGTGTTTGATGATATGGGATGACTTTGGAGTTGAGTCGATGATGTGGGCTTTGTGCCGCGAGATCGGTGATTTGATATGATTCGTATTTAGGATACGAAAGGTGATTCTTGAGGGTTCGGGATGTGTGTTTACCCCCGCATTCATACTTTGTAGATGATATCAGTTGTACTAGACTTAGATCAGTACCCCAGATTATATGATATGATAAGTGATATCTGAAATGTGATGAGATAGTGTGATATTGAACCGTACCCAGCTTTTGGGATGCCGTACGACGATTTACCGTACGAGCCTATATTGATGATAGATCCGCGCTCATGACTCGAGGATGTCAGATGATATACTGTATCGTACGCGATACTATTGAGGCGGGATCACCGACTTATATATATTTATATATCGACTCAGATGTTAGGCGGTTTCCTTACCTGTAGTTCAGCTTGTTAGTTCGGCCGTATAGTTTAGTGTAGTTGTTAGAGTAGATTAGACTTCTTACCTATTTCAAAAACTAACGAATCGTGGGCATTTTTAAAGACAGCTCAAGGGAATCTACGGACATTTCAAAAACGACGTATCTTTTCATAAAAACACCGTAGCCCTATTTTCAAAACCCCATGATTCGTGTTATTTCAAAAGGCACCATTCGTAGGACTTATATTAGATTAATGCAGATTAGTTTTGGTTACGTCTAGTTTCAGCTCCCACTTTTTTGTGGTTCGTTTTGCATCGCATTCTTATATTATGTTTCATACTCCATTTTAATATCATGCTGATAGGACACCAGCACCATTACCGATGATGCGTATGTACCACGTACACTTACTTGCCGGCTCACACACATCTTCATCGGTAATTGCCATGTCACGTACACCTTAGAAAATATATTATTGCTTGACATAGCCTATTAGCGAATAGTTTAGACATTGTAGTTATTACCTGCTACGTCATGCATACTGTTATCCATTGTTATGCCGCATTCATGGATTCTCATGCATATATTCACTATTTTGCATGCTATTGAGGTTTGGATTTGGATTTCTATGAGATTTTCTGGATTTGGAGGAAAACCGCAAAAACACAAATAAACATATTCTCTCTTTTAAAATAAAAAGTGCGGTTTTCCCATGATGTATGAGTCGTCCACCATGAGTTTGCTGATGGATTTGGAAACCCGATTCGAGGAGACGGATGAACCGTTTCCGGTACATGGTGGACCCGGTGCGGTACCCCGGGGCAAGAGGAATGTGGTGATGACGTTGAGCCTGGCAGGGGAGTACTACCTACCGGTGATTTTACCCGACGCGTCGGATATCCGGAGGATACCGTCGTGGTCTTGAGATTTATGGTAGGGGCCGGTCTGGACTGACGGCGCCCTAGATATTGAGATTGAGACATTGATATTTCGAGACAGTGAGATTTATGTTTTGTGTCGATGCTAGACACTGTTGATGCTGATTTCATTTATGATACCTCAGTTTAAAAATACGAAGGAAATCTCACTAATTTATGAAAACAGTTTCTTCATTTACATGTATTCTGTTTCATGCATTCATACCTCATTCATAGGATATATTGCTACTTGAGGCACTGACACGGGCACATGAGTTTACACTCGGGTTAGATAATTACCCTAGCCTTGTTATAGGCTGCATGTTATATACTTATTTTGAGGATATATTATGATCATTGACCTAAAATTGCGTTATTTATGCGATTTCTGTGCGTAGATGTTTTTCTATTCACGAGTTGGCAACTCACCCCCGTTGTGCCCCAGTTTCTTGCAGATTTGCCGTACAGGTTTCTTTACGGCTTGCGGCTCAGTTTCATTCGGGTGATTTGCTAGTAGGTGGGTTTACTTGTATCATACCCCCATTATATATCTTGTATATCATTATTCTGTTGTATCTAGAAGTTCCATCAACCAAACATGTATTTTTTTTTTGAGATAGAGACCAGTGTTGTTTATTCTTTCGACCTTAGAGTCGCTCGTTATATTTCTGGTGGTTTTGAGTTTCCTTTTGAGTTTTGATCCTCGCCGTTGGCGTTGTATATTTTATTGTTTGTGTGGTTGTGACCGTCGATTGACGAAGAGCTAGCTCCCGCTTGGGGATGCCTTTTTCTTGATTTCGTATACTATTCATGTTGTATCCCGTTTGGGGGCCAGTATTTACAAAGGAGACTCTGCCGAAATTTTCAGTAAATTTTCGATGTTTTAAAAACCGCATAATTCGGCTTATGCTATTGAAATTACTTGCTTTAAGTTGGTTTTTCCTACTCTCTACTACTCTTCTTGGTTTGGATTTCTGGGTTGTCGGTTTACTTAGATTACGTACGCCTCGAGACGTTCGTAGTTTAAGTGCCGGTCATGTTCCGTACTTTCGGGTCGTGACAAAATATTTACTCAAGAGTTGAGTTTTCTGGGTTGTATTAGGGACTCGGTGTTTTGATCGGGAAGTTTAACTTCGTCTGTGTTTTTCCGGATAATTTTAGAAAATGTTGAAAAGTTCGACCGTATATAAATACCCAATTTTTCCCCTGTCGGGAAATTTCCAAGTGTTGGATCTTTCCATAGTTTAAAAACGTTCGAAGTAGTGCAAGTAACGCGATGGACCCTCTAGAAGACAACAAACCTTAACTCGATTATGTGACCGTCTTGAACTGCCTTTTAAACCATAGGGTTTGGGGCAGTACGGCGTGCCACATGTGAGGCGTTGGCTTGACCCTTCTACGGCTGGACCGTTGGTACTGTGGCATAAAGTGAATGGTTTTTAAACTTATTTCGTGTGTTGAGCTGTTTCGGGAAAACTTGGGTGTTTGATTGTTCAATCGAAAAGTTTAACATTTTCTATTTATCTGAAATGTGATACAATTTTTGGAATTCACAAGTAGTTATGAGATAACTAATTTGAATATTATAAATCTAGTAGTCTAGTCTCACTTGATCGGTTGCCACGGAATTTTGATGTGATCAAAAGTCCATCGCAATCGCGTAGCGTACGCGGATACTCACCGGTAAACTTAATAGATAGCCATGCCCCATGGCCCCGACCAAGTGACTGTAGGAGAACCTCGTTGCCAAAAGCATCCGTTCGGGTGCTCGCGGCAGCGGTGTTCCGCCTTAGTGCACTTCGTCGACGGTATCGGCGGTGCGGCCGTCTACTAAAGTTTGCGACGAGCATTCGTTCAGGATGTCGGGAATCTTGTTGAATTTCCCGACTAGATATTGAAAAGAGTTTTCGATAATGAGACTAAAATGCGGGGTTTATAATTGCTAGGCATGCTATGTCTAAGGAATTCATTTGATTAGGCATGCGATGTCTAAAGAGTTTGCGGATTCCAACTATTGTAGTTTTACACTTTCTTTTCTGCGGCCGTAAGTGTAATATGTGATATCGCCGGTTTCGTTGCTATATGTCAACGACAATTGGGATGCGCATATTGTTGGATATATGTATGCCCTAGAGGCCATTATGTGATAGTGGATGTATCTATACATATATATATATTCAGTATGCATTCTTGCTCGACATGATAGTATGCTATCTGGTTCTTCTTTATCTGACATGATGATCTGATTATGCTTTTATTCATTCATACATGCTGATAAAGCCCTGAGGATATCGGCTTGACTACTCTGATTATGATGGAGATCATACTAGTGGGACATCTGTAGTCTATAAGCATATCCTGGAAAGTCCCTAGTCGTAGGTATATCGAGACGGGGCATTGATATACCAGTGTAGACTAGCGTATATGATACTAGACCCATACGATGGGCGATGGATGTTCCCACATTCATCGATGTTTGACATCAAGATCATATACGGGTGCTCAGTGTTGACTGGGTACACTGGACGGACTCACCGAGAACTCCTATATGGAATTATATCTATCGTCGGATAGCAGTTCTCAGGTGACACTGGTACAGGTTAGTGTGTAGACCCGAGACCGTCATGGAGTCTTGTGTGTTCTCCCACTGTACTTTGATTGCCACCCTACCACGGCTCTACTGAGTCGTGCAAACTGGTGGCCGTTGGGTACAGTCCCGAGACACACGAAGGCAATGAGCGATAGGAGGGGTTTCGTCTCTCCCTGTATTGGGAGTTGATGTTGTACTGTGCCCGACTGGTTATATCAGTAAGTCCCTGGCCAGGGCTGCTGAGATTTGCAGATAAGTGTTATCAGTAGTTTCTCGATCTGTTATAGACCATTCACTGGCACGACTTATTGAGTTATTAGGGTCGATGTGACCATCCCTAGGCCCAATATGCAGCATATCTGACGAAGAGACCGGACTGTACGGTAGTGTTGCCGGTTGGCTCGACAGGAGTTGTAGCAGGTTCGCTTGTTTTCTTCTGATCTCTCAATACCCGGGTGGCCGTTACGTTTAGCTGACCGCTTGCGGCTTGGGGGTACCTGATATGATCATCACCCTCTGCCGGCGTATTGATGAGTCTTAGAGTCCCACAAAGGAGTTACCTAGTGCAGGCGAAACGTTGTGGTGCGCGTATGCGATATGCGCATGCACCCGATTAAAATGTGCGTATTTGATACCGAACATTGATCGGGCGGCCTGCTTTTGGTGGGGTCATATGAGATATGACCGGATTGATAAATCAAGTGTTGATTTATCATCTAACCATTAGTTTTCTCACTTGAAACCTTTCTAGTATTTGATGGATGTTTGCATGCATGTATGATTTTCTTCTTTCTTTTTAGTTTCATGCATATATGGATGTGCATAGATACATACATACATACACCCATCTATCATGGTTGTTAACACATGGAAATGGTGGCAATACAAGACTCACACCATGGATTAAGTGATGGATTTTTATTTGATTTTGTATTTAAAACAAAATTGAAAAGAAAAGGATAATTCTTTCTAGCTTCTACATTCTACTTTTAACCTAACCAAGCTCACCTACCTCTAACCTTGATTTATCCTTCTCTTTATGATTTAAAACTCAAGTTAAATAAACTCTCCATCACTTAACCATGGTTGGATGCAAGAAGGAATAAAATATAAAAGGATATATTTCATTTCTTTTTCATGGGTCATCTTTTATCTTTTACTCTTGCTAAAAAGAAAAGCTACCATCTTCATCCTCCTTCACCATTTGCTCTCTAGTTTTTTCTAGTGAGTAAAACACACTTAAAGAAAGGTTTTTGAAGTGAGATTCTAAACCAAAATATCATTCTACATAAGTTTAGCCAACTTGTTTAGAGTGTTCTCTTCGATTCTCGAAGTTGCGAGCTTGGACGGCGAACTCCGGGTGGATCGTCGTGGACGTGAGAGGACTTCAAGAGGACCTTCTTCCAACTCCCAAGACACCAAGGAGTCCATCGAAAGGGAGCTACAAAGGTTGTAGTCTCGAAACCCTAGTTTTGTTCGCTTTAAAATTTCATAACCCTAATTTTCTAGGATCGATTCCATTGCATGCTTGTTTAGCACCATCAAAATTTAAACTTTAGGACATGTGATGCTTCAAAACTCATTATAGGGTGCTAGACAAACCTTACATTGGTATCAGAGCCGACCTAGAACATTAGGCGACCTTTTTACGAAGTTAAAACTCCAATCGAACCGAAATACGGCATTTTAGAGTGCTCTCTGGAAATTTTCTAAAATTTGACATTTTTCGGAATTAAAAATATGTAAAAAATTCAGCAGGTAAAAATAAGGATTACGGTACAAAAATTATTCAATGAACAGTAATTGTTGCCGCGGAAACGCGGCCTAAGCTTGCTTAGGCCGCGGTTCCGCGGCCGTATACATCAATTCATGGATAATTTTTTTACAGTAATTCTGGAATCTGCTTGTATATTTTTTTTAGGGTATTTTTAATTTGTATTTAGTTTTGAAAAATTCTGGAGATGGTTTTGGACTCGTCGATTCGATCGGAATTTTGATTTCGTGGCTTTTCCGGGTAAATTAGAATGTATTGAAGTGTTTGAACGAGTATCATTTGCTCACTGTTCACGGGGTTTAAATACTTTGGAAATACGTGCAAGTCTTTTTGTGGTGGTCCCTCTAGAAGACAACAAACCTTAACTCGATTATGTGACCGTCTTGAACTGCCCTTTGAACCTTAGGGTTTGGGGCAGTACGGCGTGCCACATGTGAGGCGTTGGCTTGACCCTTCTACGGCTGGACCGCTACTACTGTGTCACACTCCGGATTTTTGAACCCTGCTCAAGTGTTGAGCTTTAGTGAATCTTGAGTACTTGATCGTTCGTTCGAAAAACTTTAATACTGTCTGTTTATCTGGAATGTGATACAATATGTGGAATTCATATAGTTTAGGCATGAAATACGAAATATGTGATATTTCGCATTTATGATGTCTAAAGAGAATGTGGATTCCAAATATTGTAGTTTTACACTTTCTTTTCTGTGACCGTAAGTGTAGTATGTACGATATCGCCGGTTTCGTTGCTATACATCAACGACAATTGGGGTATGCAGACTTACTTACGTTGATGATATGAGATATTATGTGTTACTGAGATATGATGTGCAGGATTGTCGCGATTGAATAGCCGGGTTTTTTTTATGTGAGATGAGAGTTTTATATTTTCATTCATGTAAATTCAAATGTAATGTAATATTCTTTTATTTGGGGCACTTCCGGGTTGAGGTTGTGTCACCAGTGTTGTATATTATTTACTTTTCCGAATTAGGATGGACCCAACGAGGGGAGCACAGGTAACCGGTTTCTGGGGTTCAGTGGGAGGCCATCTCGATGAGTCGAGACCGGGTCTCCTAAACTCCAGAATTGGTAGGGTCACTTGCCACTCTCGTAGGGGTCCAAGGTGTGGGCTTGGCTATTCATCGCGACTATGGAATCCGTATTTTCTATTCTGGCTAAATACTAAATACGGATGTCCTAGTATATCCCACTTTATATCTATGTTTCTGCTGCCTGTGTTCTGTGATATCTGAGACGAATGAAATATTATATATATGATATATAGTAGACGTCGCTTATGTTTTACACCCGCGCTAGTCCCGTTCCGGTATGCCGTAAGTTAAGTAACCTAACGGTGCATAACGGAACATTGCGGCGAATGCGGATGGCATAAGCGTACGTGTTATTTTCGTTTCTTTTCTGTGATTGGCTTAAGGACTTAAATGATGGGATTACATTAATGTGATTAATGTAAAGAAAATAAACCTAAAAAGATGTTGTAGAATCGGATTTAAAAATCACTCGGCTATTTATGAAAAAGCTATATTTCAAAACTGCGGAGCTTAAGCCACTCCTTTTAAAAACCATTTGATTCTACAACGATATCAAGCTCAAAGCGTTAAAGATTTTCTTAAAAATCATCCGCAACCCTCCATCATTTTAGGAAGTAGAGTACTTAGTATTCGTGCTACGTTTGTTGACCTTAGCCAAGTCGTAGTGTACGGTAGCTAAGTGATGTCTTCCTACAAATGCATATGATGCAGATTAATTAGGACGGGCATATGACTTTGTTGACCTTAGCCAAGGGTCATGTAAATGGGTCTAATTAATCAAGAAATGACGGGTTGAGCTTGACTAGTACTCGTGATTTGTTGACCTTAGCCAAGGTCACGAGTATTAGGGGTAAAAACCACATCGGGAATTTCAATAGTTGAAATTTGCAATGAGATTGCATACCTTCCATGTGATGGTTGGATCCCGATCCCACTGTGGGCAATTGTTGCTCCTAGGAGAGTTTTACAGTTTACAATTAGCTAACTCATTAGGTGTCTAGAAAGGTGTAACGGGGCTCCGCCTCTGGGAAAACGAGGTTTACTTTAATTAGGTTCGTGCGAAAGCACGGGGAACCTCCCTCAAGTACCGACACTGGCCTGGCTGAACGGTCAGCGAAGTTGTAGACTGTAATTAATCCTGGCTAGTTTTTCTTTTTAAGGTTTGAAAGAAAAACTCGATAAAAGCAGTGGGAAACATCGATTAGACAAGAAAATAACCAATCTGATCTATGCAAGAGCTTTCGCTGAGTGTATTCTTTTCTCTCTCTTAATGGCAGATACCCATGACTGGACTCAAGCTTTTACTAGATAAAAACAAACTGAATGGGACCAACTATAAAGACTGGCTGAGGAATCTGAAAATCGCCTTGACTTATGATAAAGTATCATATGTCCTCACGGCTTCAGTCCCGCCCGTCCCTGGTCCAAAATCCTCAGTTGCGGACATTGAAGTCCGCAAGACATGGGACGCTGACTGTGCCACGGCAAAATGCCTCACGCTTGCATCGATGGATAACACACATCAAAAGCAGCACGAGGATATGGACATTCACGGTATATTGCTCCATACAAAGGAGTTGTATGGAGAGCAATCCCGCGTATTACGATACGAAGCATTAAAGAAATTGTTTCAGATGCGAATGGCCCCTGGCACACCAGTAGGAGACCATGTTCTGAAGATGATAGCTCTTATAGAAGAGCTTGAGGACCTTGGATGGACGATGGACAATGAACAATATATAGATATTATTCTGCAGTCTCTTCCCTCCACCTTTGCTCAGTTCATAGTGAACTTCAACATGCATGGCATGGAGAAGGAACTCCCTGAACTCCTTAACATGTTAAGGAGTGCAGAGAGCACTATGAAGTCAGCAAGAACTCCCATTATGACTGTTGGACAATCTTCTTCTTCTCGCCCGAAAGCTAAGGCCAAGGGAAAGAAAAAGAAGAAACCCACCAATCCTAAAGGTGGAGTTAAAAAGGTGAAGGGAAAGGAAAAGTCCAAGGCTGGAGACTCGGGGAAGGGCGAATGTTTTCATTGCCACAAGACAGGACATTAGAAGCGCAACTGCACGGAGTACTTAAGTCTCAAGAAGAAGCATGGGGATGCTTCTGCTTCAGGTGCGTTTGTGACAGAAAACTGTTTTTCAATAAACTCTGCTTCCTGGGTATTAGATACCGGTTCAGGTTCTCACATTTGCAATTCTATGCAGGGGCTGAGAAATAGCAAGGTTTTGAAGACAGGTGACCATACTCTCGGCGTTGGAAATGGTTCCAATGTACATACAGTCGCAGTGGGAGAGTATCACTTGGGATTGCCATCTGGATGTATTTTGGTTTTAAATCCATGTTATTTTGTACCAAGTATGCTATGTAATATAATATCCGTTTCTTTGTTGGACAATGAAGGATATAATTTTGTATTGCAGAACAATGTTATGAACATTCACCTGAATCAAATGTTGGTTGGGTATGGTATGCTTAATAACGGAATATATGTCCTAAATCAACACACAGTTTTCAGTATACAACACACTAATAAAAGAAAACTTTTAGAATTTAATGAAGCTTTTCTTTGGCACTGTAGACTTTGTCATATTAACGAAACAAGACTAAACAAGTTACACAAAGATGGATATTTAAACTCTTTTGAATATAAATCTTATGCAACTTGCCAGTCTTGTATCAAGGGTAAAATGACCAAAACTCCGTTTACCGGACACGGAGAAAGAGCTACTCAGCTCCTAGGCCTCATACATAGTGATGTATGTGGGCCAATGTCTACATAGGCTAGAGGAGGTTTTTCATACTTCATTACATTCACTGACGATTTCTCAAGATTCGGTCATGTATTTTTATTAAAGCACAAGTCCGAAGCTTTCGAGAAATTCATTGAATATAAACAAGAAGTAGAAAAACAAACCGGCTTGAGTATCAAGATGCTTCGATCAGATCGAGGTGGTGAGTATCTCAGTACAGAATTTGCAAACTTCCTAAAAGAGAATGGGATTCTCTCTCAGCTCACTCCCCCTTACACACCACAGCACAATGGTGTGTCAGAACGACGGAATAGGACCCTATTAGATATGGTCCGGTCCATGATGAGTGACGCTGAGTTACCCGTCTCGTTTTGGGGGCATGCATTGGAAACTGCAGCATTTCTGCTAAACAGGGTTCCAACCAAAACCGTATCTACCACGCCATATGAGATATGGCATGGGAAGAGACCATCTCTTAAGAGAATTAAGATTTAGGGTTGCCCGGCCTATGTTAAAAAGCAGAATCCGGACAAACTCGAGACACGGTCAGTCATGTGTAACTTTGTGGGATATCCAAAGAATTCTTATGGATATCTATTCTACCACAAAGAGGAACAAAAAGTGTTTGTTTCTCAACATGCCACATTCTTGGAAAAAGAGTTTTTCACAGATAAAGATGATGGCAAAGTGGTGGATCTAGAAGAAGTTCTAGAGACACAAACTACAAATGACGATTTGGTTGAACCGGCTGTTGCAACAGAAACTGAAGAACCTCGGCCACTCCGTAGGTCTGGTAGGACTTCTCGCCCACTGGAGAGGTACTACGGTTTCCTCATTGATGGTGACAGAGAAGACTGTATCATGGATGATGATGATCCTACCAGTTTTCAGCAAGCTATCACGAGTAGAGACTCTGTGAAGTGGCTGGATGCCATGAGATCCGAAATGGAGTTTATGTACACCAACAAAGTATGGACTTTGGACGTTGTACCCCCTGGGGTAAAACCTGTGGGGTGCAAATGGATCTTTAATAGAAAGATTGGTGTAGATGGGCAGGTTGAGACCTATAAGGCAAGACTTGTGGCGAAAGGCTTTCGTCAAAGACCAGGTTTGGACTATGACGAAACTTTTTCGCCCGTAGCCATGCTTAAATCCATTCGGATCCTACTTGCTATTGCTGCTCACTACGACTATGAAATCTGGCAGATGGACGTTAAAACAGCATTTCTAAATGGAGATTTAGAAGAATGCGTTGATATGGATCAGCTAGAAGGCTTCATTGACAGTGGGAGCAGCGGGAAAGCATGTAGATTGCTTAAATCCATATATGGGTTAAAGCAGGCATCTCGGAGTTGGAACATCTGTTTCGATGATGTTATGAAAGAGTTTGATTTCATCAAAAATCCAGATGAACCTTGTGTTTATAAGAAGGCTGTAGGAAGAGCTGTCACATTCCTCGTATTGTACGTGGATGACATTCTTCTGATAGGAAATGATATTCCTATGCTACAGTCGGTCAAATCTTTCTTATCACTGAGGTTCTCTATGAAGGACCTGGGTGATGCCACATACATTTTGGGCATAAGGATCTATAGAGATAGATCCAAAAGGTTATTGGGATTGTCCCAAACCAGGTACATTGACACCATCCTAAAAAGGTTTAGTATGGAAGACTCCAAACGGGGTGCCTTACCCGCTTGCCATGGGGTCACTCTCTCTAAGGATTCTTGCCCAAAGACCGATGAAGAGAGAGCTCGCATGAGTATTATACCCTATGCTTCGGCAGTAGGATCTATAATGTATGCGATGTTATGTACACGCCCAGATGTAGCTTATGCACTTAGTGTTGTAAGCAGGTATCAATCCAATCCAGGGGAGAATCACTGGACAGCTGTGAAGAACATTCTTAAGTACTTGCGAAGGACTAAAGAATTGTTCTTGGTGTATGGTAATGGAGATCTCCAAATAGAGGCCTTTACCGATTCGAGCTTCCAGAGCGATAAGGACGACAGCAAATCTATCTCTGGGTTTGTATTTACCCTTAATGGAGGGGCGGTGAGTTGGAAAAGTTCCAAACAAGATACCGTTGCAGACTCTACGATGGAAGCTGAGTACATTGCTGCAAATGATGCCGCCAAGGAAGCCGTCTGGATGAAGAAGTTCGTCTCGGAGCTAGGAGTAGTTCCAACCATTATTGATCCAATACCTTTGTATTGTGACAATAATGGGGCTATGGCGTTAGCCAAGGAGCCCAGATCCCATCAGCGGTCCAGACACATCCTGAGGCGTTTTCATTTGATCTGGGAGATTGTAGATCGCCGCGAGATCAAGATTAAGAGGGTAGACACAAAGAATAACGCCGCGGATCCATTCACCAAGGCCCTCCCTCAGCCGTAGCATGAGCGACTTTTTGAGATGTTGGGTATGAGATACGCCAATAACTGGCCTTAGTGCAAGTGGGAGATTGTTGGATATATGTATGCCCTAGAGGCCATTATGTGATAGTGGATGTATCTATACATGTCTATATATTCAGTATGCATTCTTGCTCGACATGATAGTATGCTATTTGGTTCTTCTTTATCTGACATGATGATCTGATCATGCTTTTATTCATTCATACATGCTGATAAAGCCCTGAGGATATCGGCATGACTACTCTGATTATGATGGAGATCATACTAGTGGGACATCTGTAGTCTATAAGCATATCCTGGAAAGTCCCTAGTCGTAGGTATATCGAGACGGGGCATTGATATACCAGTGTAGACTAGCGTATATGATACTAGACCCATACGATGGGCGATGGATGTTCCCACATTCATCGATGTTTGACATCAAGATCATATACGGGTGCTCAGTGCTGACTGGGTACACTGGACGGACTCACCGAGAACTCCTATATGGAATTATATCTATCGTCGGATAGCAGTTCTCAGGTGACACAGGTACAGGTTAGTCTGTAGACCCGAGATCGTCATGGAGTCTTGTGTGTTCTCCCACTGTACTTTGATTGCCACCCTACCACGGCTCTACTGAGTCGTGCAAACAGGTGGCCGTTGGGTACAGTCCCGAGACACACGAAGGAAATGAGCGATAGGAGGGGTTTCGCCTCTCCCGGTATTGTGAGTTGATGCTGTACTGTGCCTGACTGGTTATATCAGTAAGTCCCTGGCCAGGGCTGCTGAGATTTGCAGATAAGTGTTATCAGTAGTTTATCGATCTGTTATAGACCATTCACTGGCACGACTTATTGAGTTATTAGGGTCGACGTGACCATCCCTAGGCCCAATATGCAGCATATCTGACGAAGAGACCGGACTGTACGGTAGTGTTGCCGGTTGGCTCGACAGGAGTTGTAGTAGGTTCGCTTGTTTTCTTCTAATCGCTCAATACCCGGATGGCCGTTACGTTTAGCTGACCGCTTGCGGCTTGGGGGTACTTGATATGATCATCACCCTCTGCCGGCGTATTGACGAGTCTTAGAGTCCCACAAAGGAGTTACCCAGTCCAGGCGACACGTTGTGGTGCGCGTATGCGATATGCGCATGCACCCGATTAAAATATGCGTATTTGATACCGAACATTGATCGGGCGGCCTGCTTTTGGTGGGGTCATATGAGATATGACCGGATTGATAAATCAAGTGTTGATTTATCATCTAACCATTAATTTTCTCACTTGAAACCTTTCTAGTATTTGATGGATGTTTGCATGCATGTATGATTTTCTTCTTTCTTTCTAGTTTCATGCACATATGGATGTGCATAGATACATACATACATACACCCATCTATCATGGTTGTTAACACATGGAAATGGTGGCAATACAAGACTAACACCATGGATTAAGTGATGGATTTTTATTTGATTTTGTATTTAAAACAAAATTGAAAAGAAAAGGATAATTCTTTCTAGCTTCTACATTCTTCTTTTAACCTAACCAAGCTCACCTACCTCTAACCGTGAGTTATCCTTCTCTTTATGATTTAAAACTCAAGTTAAATAAACTCTCCATCACTTCACCATGGTTGGATACAAGAAGGAATAAAATATAAAAGGATATATTTCATTTCTTTTTCATGGGTCATCTTTTATCTTTTACTCTTGCTAAAGAGAAAAGCTACCATCTTCATCCTCCTTCACCATTTGTCTCTAGTTTTTTCTAGTGAGTAAAAAACACTTAAAGAAAGGTTTTTGAAGTGAGATTCTAAACCACAACATCATTCTACACAAGTTTAGCCAACTTGTTTAGAGTGTTCTCTTCGATTCTCGAAGTTGCGAGCTTGGACGGCGAACTCCGGGTGGATCGTCGTGGACGTGAGAGGACTTCAAGAGGACCTTCATCCAACTCCCAAGACACCAAGGAGTCCAGCGAAAGGGAGCTACAAAGGTTGTAGTCTTTGTTCGCTTTAAAGTTTCATAACCCTAATTTTCTAGGATCGATTCCTTTGCATGCTTGTTTAGCACCATCAAAATTTAAACTTTGGGACATGTGATGCTTCAAAACTCATTATAGGGTGCTAGACAAACCTTACACATATTTACTTACGTTGATGGCATGTGATGTTATGTGTTGCTGGATATGTTATATTGGATCGTCGTGTTTGAATAGCCGGGGTTTTTTATGTGAGATAGGTGTTTTTCATTTTCATTCATGTAAAAAAACATGTATGTAATATTCTTTTATTGGGGCACTTCCAGGTAGCGGATGATGTCACCATTTGTATAGTATTTACTTTTCCGCATTAGGATAGTCCCAAGGAGGGGAGCACAAGTAACCGGGTTCTAGGGTCCAGTTGGAGACCATCTCGAGGAGTCGAGTCCAGGTCTCCTAACTCTAGAATTGGTAGGGTTGCATGCCGCTCTCGTAGGGGTCTAGGGGTGTGGGTTTGGCTATTCATCGCGACCGTGGAATCCGTGTTTTATAATGGCTCGTATTGAAAACACGGACGTCCTAGTATATCCAATGTTTCATATTATTCTTCTGCTGCGATATTTATGATGTGATCATTTGATATGTTGTGATGGATACTATATATAGTATATATGATATATTATATAGACGTTACTTATGTTTTACACCCGCGCTAGCCCTGCCCTGCCCTGCCGTTAGTTACCTAACCTAACGGTGCACAAGGGGACATCGAGGCGAATGCGGATGGCATAAATGTACGTCGTATTTATCTGTGATGTTTAGGTAACTTAAATGATGGGACTTCATTAATATGATTAATGAAAGAAAAGAAACCTAAGATGTTGTGGAATAGAATTTTCAAAAACAGGTAGCTACAGTTCTTGCTTTGCATCGCGGTATTCCTTGTAGAACATCCTGCACCTTATTCGATAAGGAAAGGGCCGAGATCCCTTCATCGGGAGTGACCCCTTTAGTAATAACTGGCAGATGCTACAACCCTCGGTTTGTCTTTTGATTGCTTCTATAGGTTTTGCTTTGCACAGCGGTATATATGATATATCCTGCACCTTATTCGATGAGGAAAGGGCCGACGATCCCTTCACCGGGAGTGACCCCTTTAGCAAAACTAGAAAAGCCTCAAAAACACTCCATTTCAAAATTCATTCGATTCTACAACGATATCAAGTTCATTACGCAATAGTTTTTCTTAAAAACCAGTCGTAGCCCTCCGACATTTCAGATAAATCCTACTTAGTATTCGTGCTACGTTTGTTGGCCTGCGTCAAGGCGTAATGTGCGGTACCTAACTAGTATTTATCTGTTTATGCATATGATGCAGATTGGATTAGGAAAGTCGTGCGACTTTGTTGGCCTGCGTCAAGGGTCGTGCGGGTGGGTTTAATTCAATCAAGAAATGACGGGTTGAACTTGACTAGCGGACTATGGTTTGTTGGCCTGCGTCAAGGTCATAGGACGCTATGGGTAAAATATTATCGGGAATTTCAAGTGTTGAAATTTGCAATGAGATTGCATACCTTCTATGAGATAGTTGGATCCCGATACCCGCTGCGAGTAATTGTTACTCCTGGGAGAGTTTTACACATTACAATTAGCCAATCAAGTTGGTGTCTAGAAAGGTGTCAACGGGGTTACGCCTCTGGGATAACGAGGTTTACATTAATTAGGTTCGTGCGAAAGCACGGGGGACCTCCCTCAAAGTACCGACACTAGCCTGGCTAAAAGATTGGCGAACTTGTAGCGTGTAATTAATCCTGGCTAGTCTTTCCTTTTAGGGTTTGAAGGAAGATTTGATAAAAACAGTTGGAGCCATCCTGATTAGATAAAATATTAACCAATCTGATCTTGCAAGAGCGCATGCAGAGTGTTTTCTTCTCTCTCTCTCCAGGTAGCGACCATGTCACGCCTTAATCAAGATAATAATACGGATGTATTGACCGAACCCGCTTGTTTTACTGAGCTGGGGAACGTTGGTCCCGCTCCAACATATAATTGTTTTAAGACAGAGCAGGAAATAGAGGAATACCAGAATTCCTATGCCGCCCAAACGAAGAAAGTGCATGTTGATGCATCATCTTCGGGTGTGTTCGTTACATAGAACTGTTTCTCAGTATCCTTTACGTCCTGAGTATGTAATACCGGATCAGGATCCCGCATATGTAATCTGTTACATGGGCTACAAAAAGGTAAAGAAGTTAGAACAGGTGATAAGTTTCATGAGACAGAAAACGGTGCAAGTGTTGCAGCCAAGTCTGTTGGTCACTGTCACCCTGTATGACCAGTACATTGATTCTGAACAAATGTTATTAGATACCGAACCTGATATACAAAATCATATCAGTCTCTTTATTAGTAAAGAAATGATAAAATTTTGTATTGTTGGATAATGTTTTGAACATTTCCTATATCAAAAGTTGATCGGTTCAGGCACGTTATCTAAAAGCATTGATGTTCTAAATCAAACTACAGTTCTTAGTATACAGAACACACACAAGAGGAAGATTTCAGAAATGAACGGATCCTTCTTGAGGCATTGTAGACTAAGTCATATCAATGCGACCCGACTGGCTGAACTTACATTTAGATGTATATTTAAATCTGTTTGAATTTACATCTTGTGAAAACTTGCCGGTCATGTCACAAAGATAAGATGACCACAGCTCTGTTTATTGGAAGCAGAGAAAGAGTTAGTGAACTCTTGGGATGATACATGTTGATGTATGAAGGTCCCCTGTCTACACATGCCAAGACCGGTTCTTTGTACTTCATTACATTCTCTGATGATCTCTCAAGATTCAGACATATGTTCCTATTGAAACACAAGTCCGAAAATTTTGAGATATTCACAAAATATAAGTTAGAAGTAGAGAACCAAAAACAGGGTATAAGTATTATGTCCTATGATAAGATCAAGGAGGAGAATACTTGAGCACGAAATTCCTGGATTATTCTAAAAGAGAATAAGATTATCTCTCAACATTACTCCTTCGAATACACCACATCACGTCGGTGTATCGAGGCGGAGCAATAGCACCCTATGTGATATGGTGTGCTCTATGATGAGTACTACTGAGTTTCCTATTTCCTTTTGGGAATTATGCGCTTGAGAAGATGCATACCTATTGAATAGGGTTCAAATCAAATCAGTTGCCTACCACTTCATATGTGATATGGAAAGGAAAGAGCCCATATCTTAAGTTTGTTAAGATGTAGGGTTGTCCGGCCTATTTCTAAAGGCAAAATCCGGACAAGCTCGAGGCAAGGTCAGTTATGTAGAACTGGAAAGGTTCCAGCTATACAAACTGCAGCTGACGATTTGGTAGAACCAAAGGATTCAATAGATCCTAACGAACCTCAGCCTCTCCGCCGATCTAGTAGGGTTCTTCACCCATCTGAGAGATACTTTGGTTTCTCTATGACAGTGGGAGCGAGGATTGCATCATGAGATGATGACCCAACTAGTTTCGAGCAGGCCATCAGGAGTGGGACTCTGTAAGAATGGTTGGATGCTTAGCGATCTGAGATGGAATCCATATACACCAGCAAAGTATGGACTTTGGCTGCTATATCTGAAGGGTTAAATCCCCATCAGGAGCAAGTATATCTTGAGAAGATTACTTGGTATAAATTGAAAAGCTAAGACTTTCAAAGCTAGACTTGTTAAAAGTTTGCATCATTGACCAGGTATGGATTATGATGAAACATTTTAAGTGGCTATGCTTAAGTCTATCCAGATCCTACTTGCCACGGCTACATACCATGACTACGATATCTGGCGGTTGGGTGTCATGACTGCTTTTCTAAAATGATGTTTTAGAAGAGAGCGTCTGTAAGTACACAGCCAGATGGCTTCGTAGACACTGGGAGCAGCGGAAGCCTGTACAAGTTGCTTTACAGATTAAAGCAGGCATCGCGGAGTTGGAACGTCTGTTTTGATGTGTTGGTCAAAGAGTTTGACTTCATCAAAATGGTAAACCTTGTATAAATAAAAAGGTAGTGGGGAGTATGGTGGTGATCCTCGTAGAGTACGTGGATGACATACTCTTGATATGGAAGGAGTTTCCTATGCTACGCTCAGTCAATCTCCGCTTATCGCAATGATTCTCCTGTTAGTTATATGTATGCCCTAGAGGACATTACTATACATAGGATGTATATTGTAGTGGATGCTGGGACATATATAGGGAGGACTTTCTTGCTCGACATGATAGTATGCTATCTGGTTAATCTTTACCTTAACGTGTACACTGATTGTCCCTCCGATACATGTTGGTAAAGCCCTTAGGATGTGTACTTGACTACCTGGACTATGATGCGGATCATACTAATGGGGACATGGTAGTCCATAAGTACATCCTTCAAAGTCCCTAGTCGTGGGTGTATCGAGACGGGGCATCGATATACCAGAGTAGACTAGCGTATACCTTCTCGACCCATACAGTTGGGCGATGGATGATCCCATATCCATTGGTGTTTGACATCAGAGATGATATACGGGTGCTCAGTAGAGACTGGGTACACTGGACGGACTCGCCGAGAACTCCCAAATGGTATTATACCTTACGTCAGATGGCAGTTCTCTGGTGACACTGGTACAGAGTAGTCTGTTGACCCGAGATCGTCATAGAGTCTTGTGTGGTTCCCACTGTGCTTTGATTTCCACCTTACCACGTCCAAGAGGGCATGCAAAACGGTGGTTTTTGGGTACATTCCCGAGTCACATAGAGGCAATGAGCGATAGGAGGGGATTCTTCTCTCCCGGTATAGGGGGTTGATGTTGCGCTGTGTTCGATTGGCTATAACCGGAAATCCCTGGCCAGGGTTGCTGAGATTTACTGGTAAGTGTTACCAGTAGTTTCTTGAATTGTTATAGACCTCAGATCGACACGACTTATCGAGCTATTGGGGTCTGACGTTTACCACCCCTAGGCGAGATATGCGACATATCAGACGACGAGACCGGACTGTACGGTAAGTGTTACTGGTTGGATTCACAGGAGTGTGAGCGGGCTTGCTCGTCGATCTTCTGATCGCTCAATACCCGGGTGGCCGTTACGTTTAGCAGACCGCTTGCGGCTTGTGGGTGATTGATATGATCATCATCTGCTCCCGGCGTATTGACGAGTCTTTAGAGTCCTACACAGAGGTTTCCTGGCTCAAGCAAAACGAAATAGGAGCGCATATGAGATATGTGCGGGACCGAGAATGATACCAGTATATGATACTGTATTCGATTCTCGCGATTTGTGACATTGATTGGTTATATGCGATATAGCCGGGTTATCGGATTAAGTGTTGATTCGATAAGTTGTTACTGTTGAAACTAGTCGGTTATATGCGATATGACCGGATCATTAAATCAAGTGTTGATTTAATGATTTAATGTATAATTATATATTTGATATATTACTTTGCATTAACTAGTATCGGTTCACTTTTAAATGGTTTTCTCACTTGGATTGTGCACATTGTATATGTGATATACTTTTGTACACAAGTTCGTATCATGTTTGATGATACATGCTCACTAGGGTTTGTGTGAAGATTAAACCATGGTTGTAGATTGGTTAGGGTTTTGTTTTTCATACTTATTTATTTATTTATTTATTTTGGAAAAGATTAAAGAGAAGAATGGTGGCTTTCTTTGTTTGTAATTGAAGCTTCATGAAGGTTTGACCAAAGCAACCATTCTTGTCTTCTTCTCATAACCCTAACCATTCAACTAACCTTGGTTAATTCTCTACACATTACCATGGTTAATATTATGATAAGAATGATTTTATTGTTCTTTTTAGAAAAAGACTTATCATAATATTCCTTCTTCTTCTTCATCATCAACATGAAGAAAGCTTGCTCCATCAATGGCAACTTGAGCTAATGAGTGAGAAATCCAATTCTAAAGTGAACCCACTTCCTATTTCTTCATCCTCTACCACTTGCCAAGTAGTATAGGGTGTTTTCTTCACAAGTTTCATGACTTGGTGAAGTGGGAGCTTGATCTTGCGATGCCTCGACGTAGATCATCTTCGGCATCGTAGTCGATGACCTAGCCCGCCTATTTCTCCGATGAAGCCGACGCTAGAGCCCGGGATTTGTTTTGGACAGCAAGGGGACTTCATCGCGGAGCTATGGAGGTGGAGAACCGGATCTACAATGGTTGTATTTTCCGTCTACTCGTAGTTAAGTTGTTAACTAGTTTATTGTTTCGCCTAATCTCTAGTCAACGATCCGTATTAGGGTTTGTAGGCACCCGTAAAATTTGAAATTGGCATGGTAGATGCCTTGTGAGACCTCTTGAGAGTGTCTAGGAACGCTACAGTGGTATCAGAGCCTAGCTAGAGCCTTAGGCGAAGTGTAGACGAAGTTTGAAACCCGAACGAACCCGAAACCCTAAACCAAACATGCTTTCTGGAATTTTTCTAAAATCTGGGATTTTTCCAAATTAAAAATGCTTACAAAATTCAGCAGGGAAATCTAAGAATCACGGTGCAAATTTTTACTCATGAACAGTCCAAACTGCGGCGGAACTATTGCGCCACGGCAGCGCCCCGGCCGTCTATCCGAGGCCAAAATGCGGAATCAAAATTTTCCTTACTTGGAAACTGGCGCTACCGCGGACAATTACCCGGATCGAAATCATTAACCTATACTAGCTAACTAGAGATGGGGAGAGAAGTATACCGAATGATCCGAGTCCTCCGGTCTTCTCCTCGCCGTCCCGATCTCCTGCGGAAACTCCGATCGTCGCCTCCTCGCCGGAAGGGCACCACATCGCCTGTATCTTTTACGGACTCCCACCTCAATACCGAGGCAACTCGGGCGTGAAGTTGGCTGGCCGACGCGTCCAAGATTTGCTGTAGAATGTGTAGGGTTGAAGCTATGTCTCATTTGGGGTTTGTTGCCTTGATGGAGGAATCGATGTATGAAAACTTTGGAAGAGAATGGTGCTCTCATTTTTCTAGTAGAGAAATGAGATCAAGCAAGCACACATGAAAATGAATCCCTCTCCTCTCCCTCAAAGTGGCCGGCCTTTATCATGTAGGAAAATGGGGAGGTGAACAAAAGAAGAGAAGGAAGGTGATGGTAGGAAGGGGTGACCACAAGCAAACATAATCATAACCAAAACTCAAATCCAAATCAAATCCTTTCACATCACAATTAATGCAAGTGATGGTGCAAAAGAAATGATGCTATCATAATCAAAGAATTTGCAAGTAAACCCCCTCCTCAAATGTTATTTTCACAATTGCAAATAACCCCCTCCATCGGAAAAGTCCGGCCGGGAAAGAACAAAAGAAAACCGGCCGGAACGGAAAGCAAACTTGCAACTCCAGAAAACTGGTCCCGTAATAAATTACAGAAAAACCCCGATACTGTGCATACACACCCGCATCTGTATTCCGTCCGGATACAAATGCAAAGAGACAAAATCTACACTGTACTATACTAGGATCCGGCTTAAACCAAAGCCGGCTAGTAATATCCGTCCGATCCTGATCCGTGCAATACCGCACGTATCTGATCGAACCCTGCCATATATCCATACAGCTACTAGTACAAACCGTCCGATCCTGATCCGTGCAATACCGCACGTATCTGATCGGACCCTGCCATATCTCCATACGGCCTTTACAGCGTTTCGCCCGAAAGCTTGAGTAACTGGAAGTGTGGTGGACTCTAAAGACTCGTCAATACTATGGTTGTGGATTTAACCACCAGCACGTCAGAGGTATAAGCCAATACGTGACGGGCCACCAGCTATTGACCAAAAGGGACGTCGATGAGCGAACTCATCCTGACACTCTACTGAGCCTGTCAGTGACAATATCCGTACAGTCCGGTCCGTTCGTCTATGAGCATCGCATGGTGGGTTGGTAAAAGTCAGACCCCCAAAGGCGGTACAAGTCGTGTTGGAGTGAAGCCCAGAACACCCTGAGATACTACTGGAATACCTACCAGTAAATCTCCTGCCTCGGCCGAGGGCTTTGTATAATGGCTCTCCTAGACACAGCGCGACCTCACCCCCAATACCGGGAGAGACGAACCCCTGCAGATCCGCTCACTGCCTCCATGTGGCTCGGGACTGTACCCAACTAAAACCTGTTTGCACGACTCCTTTGAGCTGTGGTAGGGTAGTAATCAAAGCACCGTGGGAACTCACACGAGACAAATGACGATCTCAGGTCGATGAACTAACCTGTACACATGTCACCTGGGAACTGCTATCTGACGTCTGGTATAATCCCAACTAGCAGGTTCCCGGCGAGTCCTGTCCGGTGTACTCATAACCCAATGAGCACCTGTATACATCTTAGGTGAACCAACTGACACCAGTGGCTTGTGAGACCGGCCACCGCCCCTCGTCTGGGTCTCGACTGTATACACTAGTCTACTAATGGAGTATCGATGCCCAGTCTCGAAACTCCCACGACTAGGGACCATTTAAGGATGTGCTTATAGACCCCAGCTCCCACGTATATGATCGCCATCATACTGCTGGTCGTCAAGCAAGAATCCTAGGGGCTCTATCAACGTGTAATAGCGACCTGTAAGGTCACCTGAAACAGTACACGATGATAAAGGTAAACCAGATAGCATACTCTCATCTCGAGTAAGACTGTCCTCCTGGGATAGGTCCTCCCTCAATCATTGCAATCACGTGCCTGTGATCCAATAATTGACTCTGAGGGCACTATCTCCAACAATCTCCCACTTGCACTCAAGGCTAATTATTGCGATGTCGCATACTCACAGCCCGTGTGATACCGAACACCCAACTCCTCTACTAGTCAGTCTCACAAAGCTCGTTTGCGAAACTATTGCGTTCGAGGAATAGCCTCAGTGAGTGGATCCGCTGAGATGTTTCTTTCTATGTCTCTCTATATCTCAAGTTCGCGGAGAAAACCATCTCCCGAAAAGAGCAATACCTGTCTTGGAATGTCTGGATGTCTGATGGGACCTAGTTCATAAATGAACTCCAAATCCAAACTTCTTTGACTGTATCGTCAACTGAACATAATCAGTATCCAGCGCCATGCCTCCCTCAGTATTGCCTTGGACCACCTGTCCAAAATACTGTCCCTCGTCAGAGGGAGAACTATAACTCTGACAACCTCCTTGTCGTCCATGTCACCTTGGAAGCCTGGAGTGATAACCGTCTCCTAAAGGAGGCTGTCGTTATCACATCCCTAGAACATCAACTTATGTTCTAAAACTGCTTCCGACTGTTTCTCCAGGATTGGATTAATATCAACTTATTGCACCTACTGCAAGAACAACATCTGGTGTGGTACTAGACATCTCATGATTGACTCAATTGCCTAAGCAAGTGATCTGCCAATCATGCACATCCCTCTCTACTTTAGTCTATAAGACACCTTTAGAGAGGGTGACTCCATTCTCTGCAGGTACACTACCATGCCAGGAGTCGACCATTCTAAATACTCTTAGAATGCTGTCAAAGTACCCTGATTGGGAAACCACCCAAATCTAGATCTAAAACCATAGATCTAGTTACCAGTATGTCTGATATAATGTCCAAGTCCCATGTGGAGAAAACACTGTATGACGACCAAAGTATAACCGATCGTAGTATAGGAATATCACTTCCTACTATGTGTATATCATCCAAAACCAGGACATCACACCCTACTACCTTCTTAACAGATCCATCCCCTATTCTGATGACGTCAAACCTATGACTGTCACATCAGAAATAGATGATCTATCTCCGCTATATGTGCTTTAGTCTATAAATAGACATAAGCCTGAAGTCCACCAATGCTTCCGCTGCTCCCACTGACTACGACAACCCTCTGGCAGAGTCATATAGACGTGCACTTCTAAAGCTAGTTTAGAACGACGCTATACTCATCCTCCTGCCGGGTCTCGCAGCCTGGAACAACAACAATGGCAAGTGTGGGTAAACAAGAACTTCCCTGTCACCGTCCTTGAGGCTACCGGAGTACCTCTCGGGTGCCTGAAGTTACCCACCTTATCTGCGGAGTGGCCAATAGAATGTCAAATCAGATTGAATCTTTAGGTTCCTTATCAAATCTTCAGTAATCGTTTGCGGTTCTGGAATCGCTTCCAGTTCTACCATACTCCCACTACTGTTTTCTGAAAAATAACCATTTCTTTTTAAAATGTGGCGAGTTAAGAACAATATCACTATTGATCTTCCAGATGGTAGAAAATCAACCCTCGTCATAGCCTGGGTCAACCCACAAACAGCCATCACAGAAACGTGCCTTGAGTTGTCCAGTGTCTGGTTTTAATCATAAGCCGGACAACTCCCCGTACCTTAACATCGTTAAGATATGAACTGTTCTATATCCAATATAGAACCAGAGGCACTGATTTAAATGAACCAGATTCAAATCATGCAGCTATCTCCAGTGCATGTCAACTAAATGGAAGGAGGCCGATCAGCATTACTCAACTTAGGAATGCTTCCAATTATGAGTAACCTGAAAGAGAAGCAATTTCTCTTTATCATTACTATCAACTGAATACCAAACACAAGTATCTACATCTTCGATCACTTTGAAGAATCCCGATACTTGCTATACCTGGTTCTCTACTCTATTCAAATACCTATAACTCCTCAAAACTTAGACCCTGTGTTTCTTCGAAACACATGTCTAAGAACTAGAGAAGTTAAAAGTAAACAGAATATAGTATGAGGACCAACCCCTCTGTCCTAATGGACACTGGACAACATACAATACTCTGTATAAGT
Organism: Agapanthus africanus; assembly: GCA_030015575.1. Classification (NCBI taxonomy): domain Eukaryota; kingdom Viridiplantae; phylum Streptophyta; class Magnoliopsida; order Asparagales; family Amaryllidaceae; genus Agapanthus; species Agapanthus africanus. Next base: position 116,917,779 of record CM057343.1, read on the forward strand.
CCGCTGAGTCTAACAACTCTTTCACTGTGTGTCGTAGGTTGAAAACTGTACTTATGGTTAAGAAGAATTACACCGCTGTTTGATGCTCCTTACCTAACCATCCACTGATATAGGTAAATGTCATCGACATAATATCAAAAGGTATATCTCACTCTATTAAAATAGACGTACAGATATATCAATTTGAAATTGGTGCACAAACGCGGATATTCAAAACCAAATATTTGCCGACCGGCAAACAGCCCAGGTGATCTCCTCAAATATCACCGATTACAACGAATCCCGATATAATGAGGATGGTCACCTAATTCCCAATAACTTACTCCCACTCATCATCTGTAAAACCATACAGATGTGAGAATCAAAACCTAGTAAATACATACCCTGGAGCAAGTGTCTAATCGGGAAATCAGTTTTTCTTTTAACAGTACACAGTTGAACTGAAACATTGAAATGTTTCGATAGGGTATCCTGGTATTCTTAGTAATGCCTCTTCCATTATCCAGATTCACAACTATAACCGTATAATTCTTTGCCACCTCTCCAAATCCCTTTATAAGTCTTTAGTCATTACCTTCTGCACACCCCTTTAGGCCAATTGGTTTTCTTCCCTCCCTACCGTTCGGCACCAGCCTATGGTTTGGAAGAAGACTATCCAATAAGCATAATGGGTGTACTGTCCTAATCCTAGGAGCACTCGCAATGCGAGAGAAGGTGAAGAGAAAAGACAACCGAATAAACCGTATTCCTATTTCTCCTGGACCAGAATCCATCCCCGAACTGGAACAAGTTCCTTTCGAGTTCGTATATAACCATACGATGGAGTATCCAATAAACTGTGGATCTTCGTAGTGATACGGAGTGTCCTGGAGAAATACAAAGGTGATTTAGGATTGGCGAAGAAATACTTGGTTTGGTCGTGAATAGCAGTCACAATTTACTTTGCCCTCTTACTAATCCCTTTCTTTGTCTTAACTTAATACCTTCTGTACACCATCGTTATGCTAATTGGTTTTCTTCATTCCCCACCGTTCGGCACCAGCCTAAGGTTTGGAAGAAGACTATCCAATTTGCGTAATAGGTGTACTACTCCTAAACCAAGGAGTACTCAGAACTTGAGAGAAGGTAAAAGGGAAAAGACAACTCAATAAACCTATCCGTTTTCTCCAGAACCGGAAACCATCCTCGAAGTCCTTCGAGTTTGTATATAACCATACGATGGTTTTGTCCAATGGAAGTGGACGTTCGTAGTAATACGGGGTGTCCTGGAGAAAAGGGTAAAAGCAGGAGTGGCAATGAGGTTAGCGACTCTGACAATCCAAAAGCCAGTGTTAAGAAGGTTCGGTCAATTTGGTCACTGAGTCATAGTCTTAGGGTCGGGTCAATGGTCGCTGCCAGAGAGAGAGAAAAGAAACACTCAGCGTGCACTCTAACCTAGATCAGAATGGTTATCACTTTATCTAATCTGGAAACCTCCCACTGTACCTCAAATTCTCCTCCAAACCTGAAAGAAGAATTAGTCGGGGTCAACCGAGGAGTAAACTAACTCATCAGTGGGAATCGGGATCCAACTATCATCGCATGATAACTTGACGGAATCCACTCAAGTCACCACACTCCAGAAGGTATGCGCATATCTGGCAAGTTTCAGTTCTTTTGAAACTCCCGATGTGATTTTTACCCCTAGGACCCAAGTGACCTTGACTGAGCCAATATATCAAAGGATCCTAGTCAAGTTCAACCCGTCATTATCTTGATTGCATTAGACCCACCCGCACGAATCCTTGACTGAGCCAAAATGACCGCACGACTGTCCTAACCAATCTCTTATCCATGCAACAGAAAAGCACTACATAGCTACCGAACACTACGCCTCGGCTAAGCACGACATACGCAGCACGAATACTAAGTAATACTAATCTGAAATGACGGAGGGCTACGACTGGTTTTTGGCGAAAAACCTTTAACGTAATGAACTTGATATCGTTGAAGGAACTGCATAGCCTTTTTAGAAAATATAGTGACGAAAACCTTTACTAAAGAGGTCACTCCTGGTGAAGGGATCTCGGCTCTTTCCCCGTAGAATGAGGTGCAGGATATTCCAACTGAATACCATGATGCAAAACAAAAGTGAACGTCCTTGCAATAACAGCTTTTTGAAAAGTGTTCCAACAACATCAGATTAGGTTTGTTTATCTTGCATTGATCCGAATCAATGCAGTCCCATCAATTGATCACACCAAAAAGAACGAAAATATACTGACGTACGTATATGCCATCTGCATTCGCCACTGGGTCCCGTCATCACCCGTTAGGTTAGCTAACTAACGGCAGAGTGGGGACTGGACTAGCGCGGATGAAAAACATATACAACATCTACTAATATATATACCAATATATTATATTCGCTCAAGGCGTGATAAAATGCAACATCACAGAAATATACAGCATCAAAGAACAATACAGATATCTGGGATCCCCGGGTTTCACAGAGCCGCTGCAGAAACCCGACGTTCCCCTGGTCGTGTGGATAGCCTGTGCAATGAAATCCTAGACTCCTACGGGCGCGGAAAGTCACCCGCCAAAACCTGAAGCGAGGCAGCCCCCTTCAGCACTGTGAATGGACCACCCAGTACTTCACGGAATCCGGTAACTTGGGCACCCCTCCTGGGTCAACCTGTACCCCCTATGAGTGCGGCGAATAGCCCGCCAATTCCAGACTGAAGCCCCCTCCGTCTCAATGCCCTGAGATGTGGGCCCGTTTCCCTCTAGAACCCGGCTATCCGTGCACCCCTCCAGGGGTAATCCTAGTACAGAAAGTAAAATATACATACACCGGGTACATCGACCGCAACCAGGTCGTGCCCCAAAAGAATAATACAAACAGGCAGTGACGGCAGTCCACATGTCGGACGCTCGCCCCGCAATATCAAATGTACATATAAAACAAAACTGTACTAACATTGCATCCAGGCTATCCCCCACGACCGATCCGCAACAACACAGCATAAACATAGAACATCAACGTGAAAAGTCACGTTCGCAAATCCGTCTAACCGGGCTATAGCAGTTAGACCGGATTTACCGATCGAGTGACATTCATGGTCACAGATATAATGTAAATACTGTGAAATAATGTGTTTAAAATATCCGATCGATCAAAAATTAACAAGTGGGCCCCCAAGCAATACTGTAGCACTCACAGAAAATCTGGGCCCAATATTAATATTCCAAAACCCCTATTTTTAGCCCACAAGCCTACTGCAGAAAAACGACGACATGATCCCTCATTACTGCGGCGGATCCGCGGCCTGAGAAAGGTTAATGGCCGCGGATCCGCGCTCTTACTGAGGGATTATGTTGTCGAATTTTCCCAGTGTTCTTAGAACTCCCTGCACATCATTCTGAGACAACCTGTAAAATTTTTGGAGACCAAAAAATTTCAACAGAAACTGATGCTAACAAAAATGTAGATTTTGGAATTTTGGTCGATCGGAAATGTAAAACACATTAGAACAAGCTAGACAAGGTTAATGGCGTGGCTCTGATACCATGTTGCGCCACGGCAGCGCCCCGGCCGTCTATCCGAGGCCAAAATGCGGAATCAAAATTTTCCTTACTTGGAAACTGGCGCTACCGTGGACAATTACCCGGATCGAAACCATTAACCTATACTAGCTAACTAGAGATGGGGAGAGAAGTATACCGAATGATCCGAGTCCTCCGGTCTTCTCCTCGCCGTCCCGATCTCCTGCGGAAACTCCGGTCGTCGCCTCCTCGCCGGAAGGGCACCACATCGCCTGTATCTTTTACGGGCTCCCACCTCAATACCGAGACAACTCGGGCGCGAAGTTGGCTGGCCGACGCGTCCAAGATTTGCTGTAGAATGTGTAGGGTTGAAGCTATGTCTCATTTGGGGTTTGTTGCCTTGATGGAGGAATCGATGTATGAAAACTTTGGAAGAGAATGGTGCTCTCATTTTTCTAGTAGAGAAATGAGATCAAGCAAGCACACATGAAAATGAATCCCTCTCCTCTCCCTCAAAGTGGCCGGCCTTTATCATGTAGGAAAATGGGGAGGTGAACAAAAGAAGAGAAGGAAGGTGATGGTAGGAAGGGGTGACCACAAGCAAACATAATCATAACCAAAACTCAAATCCAAATCAAATCCTTTCACATCACAATTAATGCAAGTAATGGTGCAAAAGAAATGATGCTATCATAATCAAAGAATTTGCAAGTAAACCCCCTCCTCAAATGTTATTTGCACAATTGCAAATAACCCCCTCCATCGGAAAAGTCCGGCCGGGAAAGAACAAAAGAAAACCGGCCGGAACGGAAAGCAAACTTGCAACTCCAGAAAACTGGTCCCGTAATAAATTACAGGAAAACCCCGATACTGTGCATACACACCCGCATCTGTATTCCGTCCGGATACAAATGCAAAGAGACAAAATCTACACTGTACTATACTAGGATCCGGCTTAAACCAAAGCCGGCTAGTAATATCCGTCCGATCCTGATCCGTGCAATACCGCACGTATCTGATCGAACCCTGCCATATATCCATACGGCTACTAGTACAAACCGTCCGATCCTGATCCGTGCAATACCGCACATATCTGATCGGACCCTGCCATATCTCCATACGGCCTTTACAGCGTTTCGCCCGAAAGCTTGAGTAACTGGAAGTGTGGTGGACTCTAAAGACTCGTCAATACTATGGTTGTGGATTTAACCACCAGCACGTCAGAGGTATAAGCCAATACGTGACGGGCCACCAGCTATTGACCAAAAGGGACGTCGATGAGCGAACTCATCCTGACACCCTACTGAGCCTGTCAGTGACAATATCCGTACAGTCCGGTCCGTTCGTCTATGAGCATCGCATGGCGGGTTGGTAAAAGTCAGACCCCCAAAGGCGGTACAAGTCGTGTTGGAGTGAAGCCCAGAACACCCTGAGATACTACTGGAATACCTACCAGTAAATCTCCTGCCTCGGCCGAGGGCTTTGTATAATGGCTCTCCTAGACACAGCGCGACCTCACCCCCAATACCGGGAGAGACGAACCCCTGCAGATCCGCTCACTGCCTCCATGTGGCTCGGGACTGTACCCAACTAAAACCTGTTTGCACGACTCCTTTGAGCCGTGGTAGGGTAGTAATCAAAGCACAGTGGGAACTCACACGAGACAAATGACGATCTCAGGTCGATGAACTAACCTGTACACATGTCACCTGGGAACTGCTATCTGACGTCTGGTATAATCCCAACTAGCAGGTTCCCGGCGAGTCTTGTCCGGTGTACTCATAACCCAATGAGCACCTGTATACATCTTAGGTGAACCAACTGACACCAGTGGCTTGTGAGACCGGCCACCGCCCCTCGTCGGGGTCTCGACTGTATACACTAGTCTACTAATGGAGTATCGATGCCCAGTCTCGAAACTCCCACGACTAGGGACCATTTAAGGATGTGCTTATAAACCCCAGCTCCCACGTATATGATCGCCATCATACTGCTGGTCGTCAAGCAAGAATCCTAGGGGCTCTATCAACGTGTAATAGCGACCTGTAAGGTCACCTGAAACAGTACACGATGATAAAGGTAAACCAGATAGCATACTATCATCTCGAGTAAGACTGTCCTCCTGGGATAGGTCCTCCCTCAATCATTGCAATCACGTGTCTGTGATCTAATAATTGACTCTGAGGGCACTATCTCCAACAGGAACAGCGGCAGAAGCCTAGCTTCTGCGGCGGTTCCGCGGCCCATTGATGACTTCAGCTTCCCGTTTTTGCACAGTAATTCCTCTTTTCTGGTGCTGGATTTTCTGGGAATTTTTAATATTTTTTCAAGAGTTGAATTTTCTGGGTTGTTTTAGGGATTCGAATGTTCGATCGGATTATCAAATTTTGTGTGTTTGGCTTTTCGGATAATTTATGAATATGTTAAAAAGTTCGACCGGATATAAATACCCAACTTTTCCCCTGTCGGGAAATTTCTAAGTGTTGGATTTTTCCGAAGTTTAACGACGTTCTAAGTAGTGCAAGTAACGCGATGGTCCCTCTAGAAGACAACAAACCTTAACTCGATTATGTGACCGTCTTGAACTGCCCTTTGAACCTTCGGGTTTGGGGCAGTACGGCATGCCACATGTGAGGCGTTGGCTTGACCCTTCTACGGCTGGACCGTTGGTACTGAGGCATGAACTGAATGTTTTTTTTAAACTTATTTCATGTGTTGATCTGTGTCCGGAAAACTTGGGTGTTCGATTGTTCGATCGGAAAGTTTAACATTTTCTATTTATCTGGAATGGGATACAATAATTGGAATTCACAAGTAGTTATGTGATAACTTACTGAATGTTATAAACATAGCAGTTTAGTCTCACTTGATCGGTTGCCATGGAATTTTGATGTGATCAAAAGTTCGTCGCAATCACGTAGCGTACGCGGATACTCGCCGGGTAAACTTAATAGACAGCCTCACTCCATAGCCCCGACCAAGTGACTGTAGGAGAACCCCGTCGCCGAAAGCATCCGTTCGGGTGCTCGCGGTAGCGGTGTTCCGCCTTGGTGCACTTTGTCGACGGCGTCGGGGGTGCGGCCTCCTACTAAAGTTTGCGACGAGCATTCGATCAGGATGTCGGGAATCCTGTTGAATTGCCTGACTTGATATTGAAAAGTGTTTTCGATAATGAGACTAAAATACGGGGTTTATAATTGTTAGGCATGCGATGTCTAAGTAATTCATTTGGTTAGGCATGCGATGTCTATGCAGGTTGCGGATTCCAACTGTTGTAGTTTTACACTTTCTTTTCTGTGACCGTAAGTGTAATATGTGATATTGCCGGTTTCGTTGCTATATGTCAACGACAATTGGGATGGACATATTTACTTACGTTGATGACATGTGATGTCATGTGTTGCTGGATATGTTATATTGGATCGTCGTGTTTGAATAGCCGGGGGTTTTTATGTGAGATGAGTGTTTTTCATTTTCATTCATGTAAAAACTTGTATGTAATATTCTTTTATTGGGGCACTTCCAGGTTGCGGAAGATGTCACCCTTTGTATATTATTTACTTTTCCGCACTAGGATAGACCCAAGGAGGGGAGCACAAGTAACCTGGTTCTGGAGTCCAGTGGGAGACCAACTCGAGGAGTCGAGTCCGGGTCTCCTAACTCTAGAATTGGTAGGGTTGCTTGCCGCTCTCGTAGGGGTCTAGGGGTGTGGGTTTGGCTATTCATCACGACCGTAGAATCTGTGTTTTATACTGGCTCGTATTTAAAACACGGACGTCCTAGTATATCCAATATTTCATATGTTTCTTCTGCTGCGATATCTGTGATGTGATCATGTGATATGTTCTGTGATAGATACTTTATATAGTATATATGATATATTATATAGATGTTACTTATGCTTTACACCCGCGCTAGCCCTGCCCTGCTCTGCCGTTAGTTACCTAACCTAACGGTGCACGAGGGGACATCGAGGCGAATGCGGATGGCATAAGTGTACGTCGCATTTATCTGTGATGTTTAGGTAACTTAAATGATGGGACTTCATTAATGTGTTTAATGAAATAAAAGAAACCTAAGATGTTGTAGAATCAAATTTCAAAAATTAAAACAGGTAGCTACAGTTCTTGCTTTGCACAGCGGTATATGTGATATATCCTGCACCTTATTCGATGAGGAAAGGACCGAGATCCCTTTACCGGGAGTGACTCCTTTAGCAATAACTGACAGATGCTACACACTCGGTTTGTCTTTTGATTGCTTTTAAGAGTTTTTGCTTTGCATAGTGATATATATGATATATCCCGCACCTCATTCGACGAGGAAAGGACCGACGATCCCTTCACCGGGAGTGACTCCTTTAGCAAAACTAGAAAAGCCTCAAAAGCACTCCATTTTAAAATCTTTTGATTCTACAACGATATCAAGTTCATTACGCAATAGGTTTTCAGAAAAACCTGTCGTAGCCCTCCGTCATTTCAGATAAGTACTAGTTAGTATTCGTGCTGCGGTAGTTTGGCCTCCGTCAAGGCGTAGTGTACGGTAGCTAACTAGTGCTTATCTGCTAGCATATGATGCGATTGGATTAGGGTATTCGTACGGCGTTGTTTGGCCTCCGTCAAGGGTCGTGCGGGTGGGTTTAATTCAATCAGGAAATGACAGGTTGAACTTGACTAGCGGACTATGGGTAGTTTGGCCTCCGTCAAGGTCATAGGACGCTAGGGGCAAAATTATCGGGAATTTCAAGTGTTGAAATTTGTAATGAGATTGCATACCTTCTATGAGATAGTTGGATCCTGATACCCGCTGCGAGTAAGAGTTACTCTTGGGAGAGTTTTACACATTACAATTAGCCGATCAAGTAGGTGTCTAGAAAGGTGTTAACGAGGTTACGCCTCTGGAAAAACGAGCTTTACATTAATTAGGTTCGTGCGAAAGCACGGGGGACCTTCTTCAAAGTACCGACACTGGCCTGGCTGAAAGATTGGCGAACTTGTAGTGTGTAATTAATCCCGGCTAGTCTTTCCTTTTAGGGTTTGAAGGAAGACTTGATAAAAACAGTGGGAGCCATCCTGATTAGATAAAATAATAACCAATCTATTCTTGCAAGAGCGCACGCTGAGTGTTTTCTTCTCTCTCTCTCCAGGTAGCGACCATATCACGCCTTAATCAAGATAATAATACGGAATATTGACCGAACCCGCTTGTTATACTGAGCTGGGGAACGTTGGTCCCGCTCCAACTTATAATTGTTATAAGACCGAGCAGGAATTTGGGGGTTACCAGAATTCCCGTGCCACCCAAACGAAGATAGTGCATGGTGATGCATCATCTTCGGGTGTGTTCATTACAAAGAACTGTTTCTCAGTATCCTCCGCATCCTGGGTATGTGATACCAGATCAGGATCCCCGATATGTAATCTGTTACATAGGGCTACAGATAGGTAAAGAACTGAGAACGGGTGATAAGTTTCATGAGACAGAAAACAGGGCAAGTGTTGCAGCCAAGTCTGTTGGTAACTGTCACCCTGTATTACCAATACATTGATTCTGAACGAATGTTGTTAGATACCGATCCTGATATACAAAATCATATCAGTCTCTTTATTTGTAAAGAAATGATAAAATTTTGTATTGTTGGATAATGTTTTGAACATTTCCTATATCAAAAGTTGATCGGTTCAGGCACGTTATCTAAAAGCGTTGATGTTCTAAATCAAACTACAGTTCTTAGTATATGGAACACACACAAGAGGAAGAGTTCAGAAATGAACGAATCCTTCTTGAGGTATTGTAGACTAGGTTATATCAATGCGACCCGACGAGCTGAAGTTACATTTAGATGCATATTTAAATCAGTTTGAATTTACATCTTGTGAAACTTGCCAGTCATGTCACAAAGATATAATGACACCAGCTCTGTTTATTGGAAACAGAGAAAGAGTTAGTGAACTCTTGGGACTGATACATGATGATGTATGTAAGGTCCCCTGTCTACACATGCCAGGACTGGTTCTTTATACTTCATTACATTCTCTGATGATCTTTCGAGTTTCAGACCTATGTTCCTGTTGAAACACAAGTCCGAACCTTTTGAGATATTCACAGAATATAAGTTAGAAGTAGAGAACCAAAATACGGGTATAAGTATTATGTCCTTTGATGTGATCAAGAAGGAGAATACTTGAGCACGGAATTCCTGGATTATTCTAAAGGAGAATGAGATTCTCTCTCAGTATTACTCCTCCGTATACACCATGGCACGATGATATATCAGGGCGGAGCAATCACACCCTATATGATATGGTGTGCTCTATGATGAGTGCTACTGAGTTACCTATTTCCTTTTGGGAGTTATGCGCTTGAGAAGCTGCATACCTATTGAATCGGGTTTGAATCAAATCAGTGCCTACCACTTCATATGTGATATGGAAAGGAAAGAGCCCATTTCTTAAGTTAGTTAAGATTTAGGGCTGTCCGGCCTATGTCTAAAAGCAAAATCTGGACAAGCTCGAGGCAAAGTCTGTAATGTAGAACTGGAAAGGTTCCAGCTATACAAACTACAGCAGATGATTTGGTAGAACCAAAGGATTCAGTAGATTCCAACGAACCTCAGCCTCTCCGCCGATCTAGTAGGGTTCCTCACCCACCTGAGAGATACTTCTGTTTCTCTATGACAGTGGGAGCGAGGATTGCATCATGAGATGATGACCCAACTAGTTTCGAGCTGGACATCAGGAGTGTGACTCTGTAAGAATGGCTGGATGCTTAGCGATCTGAGATGGAATCCTTATACACCAACAAAGTATGGACTTTGGTTGCTATATCTGAAGGGTTAAATTCCCATCAGGAGCAAGTATATCTTGAGAAGATTACTTGGTGTACTTGGAAAGGTTGAGACTTTCAAAGCTGGACTTGTTAAAGGTTTTCATCATCGACCAGGCGTGGATAATGATGAAACCTTTTCCAGTACCTATGCTTAAGTCCATCCAGATACTACTTGCCACAGCTACATACCATGAGTACGATATCTGGCGGTTGGGTGTCATGACTGCTTTTCTAAATGATATTTTAGAAGAGTGCGTCTATAAGTACACAGCCAGAGGGCTTCGTAGACAATGGGAGCAGCGGAAACGTGTGCAAGATGTTTTATGTGATAAAGCAGGCATCGCGGAGTTGGAACATCTGTTTTGATGAGTTAGTCAAATAGTTTGACATCATCAAAATGGTAGATGAACCTTGTATATACAGGAAGGTAGTAGGGAGTATGGTAGTGATCCTCGTAGAGTACGTGGATGTCATACTCTTGATAGGGAAAGAGTTTCCAATGCTACACTCGGTCAATCTCTGCCTATCACAAGGATTCTCCATATAAGATCAAAGTGATACCTCCTAAATCCTGGGTATTGGATCTATGAGATAGATCTAAATGGATGTTAGGATACTCACTAGTTGTAGTGAGATGGTATCGATTGATCCTGGGGAGAATCACTGGAAGTGTTCCAGGGTGATAAAGACAACTGAATGTCAGTCACAGGCATTGTCTTTACCCTCAGTAAAGGAACAGTATGTTGGAAGAGTTCCAAGCTAGATACCGTGGCATACTAGACGATAAAGGTTGAATACATCGCTACTTAAGATGCTACCAAAGAGGAAGTCTGGGTGTATATTGGTTCATGAGATGAACTTAGTTCCTCCCATTGTGTGACAATGGAGTTGTGGCTTATGCCAAGGAACGTCCGTCCCATCAGTGATCCAGACATATTCTAAGGCAGTATCACCTGATCATGGAGATGGTTGATCTCCAGGGTGATCGAGGTTAGGAGAGTAGACTCAGAGGACAACACGGCGGATCCACTCACAAAGGCCTATTCCCAGAGAGAGACTTTTAAGGGATGGTTGAGTATGAGATACTACAACCACTGCTACAGATGGCCCTAGTGCAAGTGGGAGATTGTTAGTTATATGTATGGCCTAGAGGCCATTACTATACATAGGATGTATATTGTAGTGGATGCTGGGATATATATAGGGAGGACTTTCTTGCTCAACATGATAGTATGCTATCTGGTTAATCTTTACCTTAACGTGTACACTGATTGTCCCTCCGATACATGTTGGTAAAGCCTTTAGGATGTGTACTTGACTACCTGGACTATGATGCGGATAATACTAGTGGGGACATGGTAGTCCATAAGTACATCCTTCAAAGTCCCTAGTCGTGGGTGTATCGAGACGGGGCATCGATATACCAGAGTAGACTAGCGTATACCTTCTCGACCCATACAGTTGGGCGATGGATGATCCCATATCCATTGGTGTTTGACATCAGAGATGATATATAGGTGCTCAGTAGAGACTGGGTACACTGGACGGACTCGCCGAGAACTCCCAGATGGTATTATACCTTATGTCAGATGGCAGTTCTCTGGTGACACTGGTACAGAGTAGTCTGTTGACCCGAGATCGTCATAGAGTCTTGTGTGATTCCCACTGTGCTTTGATTTCCACCTTACCACGTCCAAGAGGGCGTGCAAAACGGTGGTTTTTGGGTACAGTCCCGAGTCACATGGAGGCAATGAGCGATAGGAGGGGATTCGTCTCTCCCGGTATAGGGGGTTGATGTTGCGCTGTGTTCGATTGGCTATAACCGGAAATCCCTGGCCAGGGTTGCTGAGATTTACTGGTAAGTGTTACCAGTAGTTTCTCGAATTGTTATAGACCTCAGATCGACACGACTTATCGAGCTATTGGGGTCTGACGTTTACCACCCCTAGGCGAGATATGCGACATATCAGACGACGAGACCGGACTGTACGGTAAGTGTTACTGGTTGGATTCACAAGAGTGTGAGCGGGCTTGCTCGTCGATCTTCTGATCGCTCAATACCCGGGTGGCCGTTACGTTTAGCAGACCGCTTGCGGCTTGTGGGTGATTGATATGATCATCATCTGCTACCGGCGTATTGACGAGTCTTTAGAGTCCTACACAGAGGTTTCCTGGCCCAAGCGAAATGAAATAGGAGCGCATATGAGATATGTGCGGGACCGAGAATGATACCAGTATGTGATACTGTATTCGATTCTCGCGATTTGTGACATTGATCGGTTATATGCGATATAGCCGGGTTATCGGATTAAGTGTTGATTCGATAAGTTGTTACTGTTGATACTAGTCGGTTATATGCGATATGACCGGATCATTAAATCAAGTGTTGATTTAATGATTTAATGTATAATTATATATTTGATATATTACTTTGCATTAACTAGTATCGGTTCACTTTTAAATGGTTTTCTCACTTGGATTTTGCACATTGTATATGTGATATACTTTTGTACACAAGTTTGTATCATGTTTGATGATACATGCTCACTAGGGTTTGTGTGAAGATTAAACCATGGTTGTAGATTGGTTAGGGTTTTGTTTTTCATACTTATTTATTTATTTATTTATTTTGGAAAAGATTAAAGAGAAGAATGGTGGCTTTCTTTGTTTGTAATTGAAGCTTCATGAAGGTTTGACCAAAGCTACCATTCTTGTCTTCTTCTCATAACCCTAACCATTGAACTAACCTTGGTTAATTCTCTACACATTACCATGGTTAATATTATGATAAGAATGATTTTATTATTCTTTTTAGAAAAATACTTATCATAATATTCCTTCTTCTTCTTCATCATCAACATGAAGAAAGCTTGCTCCATCAATGGCAACTTGAGCTAATGAGTGAGAAATCCAATTCTAAAGTGAACCCACTTCCTATTTATTCATCCTCTACCACTTGCCAAGTAGTATAGGGTGTTTTCTTCACAAGTTTCATGACTTGGTGAAGTGGGAGCTTGATCTTGCGATGCCTCAATGTAGATCATCTTCGGCATCGTAGTCGATGACCTAGCCCGCCTATTTCTCCGATGAAGCCGACGCTAGAGCCCGAGATTTGTTTTGGACAGCAAGGGGACTTCATCGCGGAGCTATGGAGGTGGAGAACCGGATCTACAAAGGTTGTATTTTCCGTCTACTCGTAGTTAAGTTGTTAATTAGTTTATTGTTTCGCCTAATCTCTAGTCAACGATCCGTATTAGGGTTTGTAGGCACCCGTAAAATTTGAAATTGGCATGGTTGATGCCTTGTGAGACCTCTTGAGAGTGCCTAGGAACCCTACGGTGGTATCAGAGCCTAGCTAGAGCCTTAGGCGAAGTGTAGACGAAGTTTGAAACCCGAACGAACTTGAAACCCTAAACCAAACATGCTCTCTGGACTTTTTCTAAAATCTGGGATTTTTCCAAATTAAAAATGCTTACAAAATTCAGCAGGAAAATCTAAGAATCACGGTGCAAAATTTTACACATGAACAGTCCAAACTGCGGCGGAACCGCGGCAGAAGCCTAGCTTCTGCGGCGGTTCCGCGGCCCATTGATGACTTCAGCTTCCCGTTTTTGCATAGTAATTCCCGCTGTGTTTTGATTTCCACCTTACCACGTCCAAGAGGGCGTGCAAAATGGTGGTTTTTGGGTACAGTCCCGAATCACTTTGAGGAAATGAGCGATAGGAGGGGATTCATCTCTCCTGATATAGGGAGTTGATGTTGCTCTGTGTTCGATTGGCTATAACCGGAAATCCCTAGCCATGGTTGCTGAGATTTACTGGTAACTGTTATCAGTAGTTTCTCGAACAGTTATAGACCTCATATCGACACGACTTATCGAGCTATTGGGGTCTGACGTTTACCACCCCTAGGCGAGATATGAAACATATCAGACGAACAGACCGGACTGTACGGTAAGTGTTACTGGTTGGATTCACAGGAGTGTGAGCGGGCTTGCTCGTTGATCCTATGATCGCTCAATACCCGGGTGGCCGTTACGTTTAGCAGACCGCTTGCGGCTTGTGGGTGTTTGATATGATCATCACCTACTGCCGGCGTATTGACGAGTCTTTAGAGTCCTACACAGAGGTTTCCTGGCTCAAGCGAAACGAAATAGGAGCGCATATGAGATATGTGCGGGACCGAGAATAATACCAGTATGTGATACTGTATTCTATTCTCGCGATCTGTATCATTGGACAGTTATATGAGATATAGCCGGGTTACCGAATCAAGTGTTGATTCGATACATTGATACACTTGATATTAGTCGGTTATATGCAGTATGACCGGATCATTAAATCAAGTGTTGATATAATGATTTAATGTGTAATTATATATTTGATATATTACTTTACATTAACTAGTATTTGTTGACTTAAGATTGATTTTGTCACTTGATTGTGCACATTGTATATATGATATATGTTTGTGCACTAGTTTGTATCATGTTTGATGATACATGCAAACTTGGGTGTGCAAGCTTTAAACCATAGTTTAGGTTAATGGTTAAGGTATTATTTATTTATTTATTTATTTAATTTGGCAAGAAATAAAATGGTGGCTTGTTTTGTTTTTTTCTTTAAGCTTCATGAAGCTTTGAAAGTCTTAACCATTTTGTTTCTATCCTTAACCTAACCATTTACCTAAACCCTAGTTTATTCTCTACAAAGGTTAATCTCACCCATGGTTGCAAGATGATAACTTCACTTGAATTTTCTTTTCACAATAATTCATTCTTTTTCTTTCTTCTTCTTCTTCTTCAAGAAGAAAGAAAACCATTGCTAGAAAATTTCAAGTGTTGAAACCTAGTGAGAAATTCAAATCCAAAGTGAACCCACTTCCTATTTCTTCATCCTCTACCACTTGCCATGTTGTATAGGGTGTTTTCTTCACAAGGTTCATGACCAAGTGAAGATGGAGCTTGAGTTTGAGTCGGCTCGACGTAGATCATCTTCGTCATCGAAGTCAACGACCTAGCCCGATCATTTCTCCGACGAAACCATCGATAGAGTCGGGATCCCGATGATCGCAGCGGAGGGACGTCAACACGGAGCTAATGAAGTGGTGGACCGGATCTACAAAGGTTGTAATCCCTTTCACTTGTAGCAAAGTAGTTTGCTTGCATTTGTTTTCATCTATCCTCTATTTAAGGATCTATATTAGGGTTTCTCGGCACATGGAAATTTTGATTTTGGCATGGTTGATCAGTTGTAGAACCTCTTGAGTGTGCCTAGGAACCCTACAAGAAGATTCAAATGAGGAGGTTATAAAAATGGATCTAGATATAGGGTTTAGGGGTTTGTTGAATTTGGAGGGAAATCATTTTGAGCGGTGAAAATTGTAGATCCAAATCATTTCAAAATCAAATTGAGTGATACAATTTGATCCAAATCAAGATCCACCGAGTACCGAGCCAAAGCAAGCCTTCAACAAGCCTTTTGAAGCGACGCCGATCTTCATCCGAGCAAGAGATCCATGACGATCCGCGACTCAAGAAGACGATGCGAAGCTAGTTTCGACGATTGAGTTTTCTCCTCAATTCTTGTAGTCTTTGTGTGAATTGTAACGAAACGTTGATTTATAAAAGGTGAAAATTCTTGATATTTCTTTTCTTTACATTTGAACATTATGATGAGTTACCAATTCTTGATTGTTTTCTTTTTCATGATGTTTGAGTGAAAACTCTACTTGTAGGGAATCGAGAAAATAGGTCGATGATGATGATTAAATTCTTGAACGATTCTTATGTCTTATGAGTTTTGTAAGCTTTAGGAAATTGAATCATCGACAACCTAATTTGAGCGAGATGCTTTCTTGAATGTTTTCGCTCCAAATTAGAGATCAACGATCGATGATTTAATTTCCTAGAGGCTAGAATTTGAATGCGAATCAACGAAAGGACAAGGGATAGAAGGAGAAACCCTAGTTTCTTCAATAGATCCCTAATTCTCGTTTATCGTCATCGATCTAGCAACAAATCATCAATAAAAAAGAATTTGTAATCATAATTCTTCATCAACACTATCGATTGGATCGATTCCTACAAGCCTATTTACAAATCTTGATAATTCATTCGATTTGGACATCTTCTTGAACATTATTAATTCTTGATTCTAGATCTATATTCTTTATATTTCTTGAATTGAAATTTCACAAATCTTGAATCAATTTTCTTGCAATTTTCTTTTACATTTTCATTTCGACTCATCTAAAAGAAGATCGATCAAAACACACATCTCAGTAGACGATCTGTATTCATTAATGCGCTACATCAACACGTTAATTGATTGCGGCATAAATTTCTTTGATTGTGAACACTTTACATTCTATCACAACTTAGATGATCAATCAAATGGCGCCGTTGCCGGGGATGTGTGCTATTTTGTTCGTTTTTGTTATTTGAGTTGAAAAATTATTATTCCATCAGAAATTTTAAATCAAAATCGCATCAAGTGCATAACGATTACTTGTGAATTTTTTTGCGACGGAATCTGGAATCATTTCAGGAGTGAGATCAAGATTCAGAGAAGATCTGAAGAATCCAGAGAAGCACAGGGACCTACAGGAAAATTTAGAAACCCTAATATCTCTGTTCCACTGCGGATCTGCAGCTTTTTGCAGGTGTTTGCGGCGGTTCCACCGCCGTTTAGGGTGATCACTGTACCAAATTTTTCAGGTATACTCTCTGTTCTCTCCTGTCCTCTCTGATATAGTCCAATAATCAATTTCTTGCAGGATTCTTTACAAAATTCAGCGCCGCTAAAAAAAATAAATTTGTCGCGATTCTTGAAATTGGTTGTTTGCATTTTTAATACGGAAATTAAGGGGTAAAGACCAAATTCAGATTAGGTGGGGATTTCATTACCCTTCCTAAGCCCCAAAAATCATAATCTTGCATCCGCATCACCCTCATTAACTAAAAAAGATCTAGACATGACTCTAAGGACCATCGCGCTCACTAAGGACAAAAGGAGGTCGTGGGTAATCTATTGCTTATCCGCGTTTCTTTTGTGGTGTCTAAGGCAAGTGTGTCTAAAGCAAGTGGTTACTTAATTAGACCCACTACATACGTAGTGGAGAACCTCCCACTTACCTGGCCACAGAAGGGGCAAAGAGGCAGTAGAGAATTTATCCTGCGATTTGTCTTCTGCAATTCTAGGAGCGGTCTAGAGACTTGACCTAGGTGACCATTAGATCTAGGGTGGTGTGTGCATTTTTTGTGATTTGATTTTTCAAAAACCGTATTTTTCAAAACAAACACCAACCAACTTTTCCCCTAATTATCACAACGCTGCCACTTGTGCTAAACCCTTTAGTGCAAGCTCGGCTGGACACGGGATTCTAGAGACCGTCTTGTCCGCATTTCCCCTATTGACCCCAAAGTCGGTATTTTTACATTTTCTTTTTCCCACCACCCACCACGACTGCGGTGGAAGGATATCCATCAAACTTTAACACCACTCTGCCACCGCCCGTAGGTGCGCAGAACCCTCCTCGCATTTCTCTCCAAGAGAGATACTATCCTACACGTGTTCCCCTTTCCACCTGTCTTTCTATACCACCTGCCAATGGGGAAAATTTTGAAATCAACCCCCAATTTATCAAAGTGTTATCCAAATTTCACGGTCTTGAGTCTGAAGACGCATACGTTTTTATATCCCAATTTGAAAATGTATGCGCAATGATTGGAATGTCATAACTGTCTTTGGATGCTCTGCGTTTACGTCTTCTCCTATTCACTTTGTGCGATTTAGCCGAGAAGTGGCTTAACAACACACCCGCACATTCTATTTCAAAATGGGATGAATTTGTTGTAGCATTCCTTAAGAAATTTTATCCCAATCATTAGACCGCCCGTATTCGGAGCGAAATCTTCAAATTTATCCAACTTCCCAATGAACCATTTTGGAAATGCATTGAACGGTTCATGGATCTTCTTTTACAATGCCCTCATCACGGAATCCTTAGAAGGGATCTGTGTCGAATTCTTTATGAGGGTATTGATTTCATGACAAAACAAATGCTTGAAATCATGTGTCATTGTCAATTCCTATCTAAAGATGATGGTGAAGGTTGGAAATATCTAGAAGATTTAGCTCAAAACACATTACAATGGAAAAGTGTTAGACCACCACCGCCTAGGGAAGATATCAATCAGCTCGATATTTCCGTCACAATGAGAGCTGAAATGGCCGCAATGCAAAGGAAGGTCGACGCTATAGAAAACAAAAGTACAATTCTGATCTCTTAATTGGCCTAAAGGGCTGCCGCCCTAAGATCTTGATTTTCTCTTCCTCTTCAGCCTCCCTAAACCAATACACACTTCCCAAAACTATATGCGGCTGCTGTTCAAATCCATCACATTTGACGGAAGAAAGCCCTTTGAATGTACCATTTCAAGGTCACACCAATGCTGCATTTCAGCAAAGACTTGAAAACGATCCTTCTTCTTCCTCATATAATTAAGATTGGAGGAATCACCCTGATCTTTCTTGGATCCAACACCAAACTCAATACACGGATCCAAACCAGAATAACTTTCAATGGGTCCCTCCACCACAACAGAAACCACCACAAATGAGTCATCACCCCTTTCAACCACAAAATTTTCAAAACTCGGCCAACAACTTTGATCCTTCTTTTGCCGGTACTTCTACACCCTCTGCACTCCACATGTTCATTACACAGTTCATGAAGACAAATAACATTTTAACGTCTTCTATCAAAACGTTTGTGCAAAACACTGTCTCCCACGATGAGAGTATCAAATCGATAGAAGAACAAATTGCATAACTGACTGCCAAAATGAGTGCTGGAGAGAAAGGGAATCTTCCAGCTCAATCTCTACCTGATCCTGGACCTTCACATTACACTAATGTGAATGCACTTACTACGTTGAGATCTGGAAGAGTGCAAGACAATCATGTGGGTGAACAAATTGATGTTGAGGAATCAATTGAACCACAGGCTTTCACTTCCACTTCCATTCTCACTTCTACTTCTTACCCTATTTCGTCTAATTTACCTTCATCTTCCGAGCCTATTCTCCGTTTTCCCAAAGGTTCAAACCCTCTACCCACTTCATCCTTTCCACCCCCACAACCTTATCCACAAATGTTAGACCCAACACTTATTGATAGAGCTCTATTTCCGGAAAGGTTGAGGCCCAACAAACCCAATGCCCAAATGGAGAAGCTTGTGGAATTGTTTAAGCAAATTAACATCAACATCCCTCTTCTACATGCTATACAACAAGTTCCGTCCTATGAGAAAATTCTTAAGAACTTGTGCACTAGGAAGAGGAAGACTCAAGTGACTAAAAAAGTTTTCATATCGAGTACTGTAGACACGGCTTTTCCCCAACAATTACCAAGGAAACGTAAGGACCCTAGCTGTCCTACTATTTCTATTTCTATTGGGGATAAACACATTAAGCGTGCTTTACTTGACCTTGGTGATAGTGTTAACTTGCTTCCATATTCAGTCTATGAGCAACTAGGTATCGGAGTGTTAAAGGCCTCGAACATAACTCTCCAGATGGCCGACCGATCATTCACCAAACCTAGGGGTGAACTTGAGGATGTGTTGATAAAAATTGGGGAATTTGTATTCCCTGTGGATTTTATTGTTCTTGATACACAGCCTGTTGTGAACCCAAGAAACCAAATTCTGGTGATTCTAGGTCATCCCTTTTTGGCTACTTCCAACGCTATAATCAACTGGAGAAACGGCTCTATGAACCTATCTTTCAGGAATAGATCAATTGAGCTCAACATTTAAAAGTTGGGAAGTCAACCCTCTGAACCTCATGCTCGAGTATGTTCTGTTGAATTAATGGATGTCGACAGCAGTGAATTTGATTAGCTTCACGATACAGATCCAGACTTCCTTTATATGTTGTTATTTGAGCCAGATATGTATCATATACATACGGACCCTTCTTTCGAGTTGTCCAGGTCAGCATCTAACGTCGATGATGAACCTATTCTGGAGTCTGAGTATCATCCCGTTCTTGCCAATGACATTATTCTTCAGGATATCGATGAAAGCTTCGCTGATAGACTTGCATATTAGTGTATATGCCCTAGAGGCCATTACTGTATCATACTGGATTGTATATTACTTGATGGAAGCTTGGGATATTCACCTTGTATTGACATTCTTGCTCAAAATGGTAGTATGCTACTTGGTTTGTTTTTGCTTTAATGTGTGCATGTGTTTCTTTTAGCATATCGCCTTTACACATTAGTAGAGCGCTTAGGATCTTTGCTTGATTACCAGCGTTGTGATGGCAATCACACTCATGGGGGATGGGTAATCTATAAGCACATCCTTATGCAGGTCCCTAGTCGCAGGACTATCGAGACAGGGTATCGATACTCCGGAGTAGACTAGCACATGCGCTTCTTATCCCAGCTTGGGAGACGGTCTATCCCACAGCCGTCAGTACGTCATACTTGATATAGTATGCGGGTGCTCGTTAGGTTACGAGTACACTGGACAGGACTCGTCGGGAACTGTTGGTTGGTATTATACCTATCGTCAGTTATCAGTTCCCAGGTGACATGAGTACAGCTTAGTCCGTTGACTTGACACTGTCACTTCGCCTCGAGTGTGTTCCCACTGTACTTTGATTACTACCCTACCACGGCTCAAAGGAGTCGTGCAAACAGGTAGTTTTTGGGTGCAGTCCCGAAGCACTTGGAGGCAGTGATGGTTAGACAGGATTCGTCTCTCCCGGTATTGGGGGTTGATATCGTGCAGTGTCTAGGAGAGCCATTACACAAAGTCCCTGACCAGGGGAAGCGAGATAGACTGGTAGGTTTCCAGTGTTATCTCAGGTGTTTTGGGCTACACTCCGACACGACTTGTACCGCTAGTAGGGGAATGACGTTTACCGCTCCCCTAGGCTCGCCATGCGATGTTCTTAGACGAACAGACCGGACTGTACGGAGATTGTCACATACAGGCTCAGTAGGAGTTCAGATGGGTTTACCTCGTCAGTCTTCTCGGCATCTACCTGGGGACCGTTACGTACAGCTAGTGCCACTTGCAGTCTGTGGTTAAACCCACTGCCAGCGTAGTGTCGAGTCTTTAGAGTCCCACACAGAGGGTTATTCATCTTTGGGCAAAACAGAGTAGAGGTCGCATGGTTTTGCGACATGGTTCGTTCACATCCGCGCACTTGTGCACGTTTGGCGTCCGGACAGACATTACTAGCGGGCTCTGGTTTGAGCCAGATCGTAGTATATGTTTTGGGGTTAGTTTTATCACATTGTATTCATGTTCCTCGGAACACGAATGCGGGTGTGTATGCACAGTTGTTTGAGGCGGGGGAAGAGGATTTTCATTCGGGTTTTGGAACGGGTGTGTTTGCACAGTTGACAGTCGTCTTTTTCTAAACCCTAATTAATTTGTGATATATCTATTAATAATATTAATTAAATGAAATTGTGTCATGATTGGGTTTGTTGACTTGTTGACCAAGGTTGACTAGTTGACCATGGTTGAAACATTGACCATCATCATTACACATCAAGATGCTCTTTGATCTTTGCAAAAAACATTTAATGTGATATGATAATGGTCTCATCAAACCATCCATCACCTTTTTCATTTTGGATTAATATTATTATTAGATAATTCACTTATATTGTTATGGTTGTAAAATACCATCCTCATTCTATCATGACCATTCTCTCTCCTCTCTTCTTCTTCCTCCTCCTCTAATTCAAGGAGATCCATTCTCATGAGTTGAGAAACCTCTCCTTGAGATAAAGTGCCCTAAACCACTCTCTACTCACTCTAAGGTTGAAGGTCTAGCAATCCAAAGACCTTAATTCTCTCAAAGATCGAGAAAGGAGCTCAAGGTTGAAACCCCCAGGAGGATCCATCTTTGACGAAAGAAGGCGACGAGGAAAGCACCATCCAACCACTACAAAGAGTTCAAGAAGAAAGAGTTCAAGTGAGGTATAACCCCTAACCGAGTAGATAAATCTCTAGTTAGGTTGCTAGTGTGTAGTTTAGCCAAGATCCGTTTTTGTAGTCCAAGTTACCTAAACCCTAAATATTGTTTTTCACCATTTCCGCAAGCCCGAAAGAACCGGGAGAGGTAAAATGGACTTACAGTGGTATCAGAGCCTAACTAAACACACCCTAGCATGTTAGCAAAGTATTTAGAATTTCGACTGAAACGAAAAACCGCGAAACACCCCGGAAAAACCAAGTTGCTGCCAATTTTTTTTTCTGCTCTAAAAGTAATAAATCATATCTTAAAAATCGGCTCAGGCTTTTCTATAAACTCTACGTCCTGGGTATTGGATACCGGATCAGGATCTCATATCTGTAATTCTTTGCAGACGTTGAGAAAGCGTAGGTTTTTGAAAGTAGGTGACATGACCCTCAAAGTTGCAAACGGAGCTAGCATGGATGCTGAGGCCGTGGGGGACTATTACCTGGGAATGTTAGATGGACATGTTTTGGTTTTACGTAATTGGTTTTTTGTACCCAACGCAACTTGTAATATCATTTCTGTATCTTTGGTTTCTAAAGAAGGTTATGAATTTGCGTTTGTAAGTAATGTTGTAAACATTCACCTTAATCAAGTTCTGATTGGGTCAGGTACATTGAGCAATGGTATATACGTATTAAACTAACCATAGATTTTCAATGTCCAGAATACACACAAAAGAAAGTCTCCGGAAACAAATCAGACTTTCTTATGGCATTGTAGACTGGGTTACAACAATGAGAGAATGTTGACGAAGTTACATACAGAAGGATATTTGGATCCGTTCGAATATCAATCGTATGCAACTTGTCAATCCTGTCTCAAAGGAAAGATGACAAAGACTCCGTTTACTGGACAAGGAGTGAGAGCGAGCGAGCTCTTGGGACTCGTACACAGCGACGTGTGTGGTCCAATGTCTACGCATGCACGAAGCGGTTATTCTTACTTCATCACTTTTACGGATGACTTTTCAATGTACGGTTATGTCTTCTTAATGAAACATAAATCCGAAGCCTTTGAAAAATTCCAGGAATATAAGAATGAAGTAGAAAAACAAACAGGCAAAAGTATTAAGACACTAAGATCTGATCGAGGTGGTGAACACTTGAGTGCCGAGTTCCTGGATTACTTAAAAGAGAATGGAATTCTCTCTCAGCTTACTCCTCCATACACTCCGCAACATAACGGTGTATCGGAAAGACGGAACCAAACCTTATTGGATATGGCACGGTCCATGATGAGTAACGCTGAGTTACCGTGATCATTCTGGGGATATGTGCTAGAATCAGCTGCATACCTTTTGAACCGAGTTCCAACTAATACTGTGCCTACTACACCATATCAGATGTGGTGTGGGAAGAGACCCTATCTTAATCATATTAAGACATGGGGATGTCCAGCTTTTGTCAAAAAGCAGCATGCGGACAAGCTCAAGGCACGCTCAGTACAATGCAAGTTTGTGGGATATCCAAAGAACTCCAAGGGATATTTCTTCTATTGCGAAGAGGAACAAAAGGTTTTTGTTTCTCGTCATGCCCACTTCTTGGAAACTGAGTTTTTGGAAAATCAGATAAGTGTGAGCGCAGTAGAACTGGAAGAAATTCCAGAACCACGAGCTATTACTGAAAGCTTAGTAGAACCAGAGGGTTCGAAAGATCAGGACATTCCTACGCCGCTCCGCAGAAGTAGTAGGCAGTCTCATCCGCCCGAGAGATACTACGGTTTTCTCATAGACGGGGATAGAGAGGATTGTATCATTGATAGTGATGAGCTGACTAGCTTCCAGCAGGCCATTCAGAGCGTTCACTCGGTAAAATGGCTGGATGCAATGCGGACCGAAATGGAGTCCATGTACACTAACAAAGTATGGACGTTGGATATTGCTCCAGATGGGGTAAAACCCGTAGGATGCAATTGGATCTTCAATAGGAAGATTGGTGTAGATGGACAGGTTGAGACCTATAATGCTAGACTTGTTGCAAAGGGTTTCCATCAAAGACCTGGCTTGGACTATGACGAAACCTTTTCTCCAGTGGCTATGCTGAAATCCATTCGGATCCTTCTTGCCATTGCTGCCTTCCACGATTATGAGATCAGGAAAATGGACGTAAAAACCGCTTTTCTAATGGAAATTTCGAGGAGTGTGTCTATATAGACCAGCCAGAGGGTTTCATTCAGAGTGGGAGCAGCGGAAAGGTGTGCAAGTTGCTTAAGTCTATCAATGGACTAAAGCAGGCATCGCGGAGTTGGAACATCTGTTTTGATGAGACGTTCAAAGAATTTGCCTTTATCAAAAATCCAGATGAACCATGCATCTATAGTAGATTTGTAGCGAGAACTGTAGTATTCCTCGTTTTATACGTAGATGACATTCTCTTGATAGGAAATGACATTCCTATGCTACAATCTGTCAAAGGGTTCTTGTCACACAGGTTCTCCATGAAAGACCTGGGTGATGCCTCATACATTCTGGGGATCCGGATCTATCGTGACAGATCTAAGAGGATACTGGGACTCTCACAGTCCAGGTACATCGACACCATACTGAAAAGATTCAGTATGGAAGATTCCAAGCACGGTAATCTACCGGCTTGTCACGGGATCACCCTCTCCAAAGAGATGTCTCCCAAGACTGATTTGGAAAGGGATCGCATGTCTATTATACCCTACACTTCTGCGGTAGGCTCTATAATGTATGCGATGTTGTGTACCAGACCAGATGTAGCTTATGCACTGAGTGTGGTAAGCCGGTATCAGTCAAACCCTGGGGAGAAACACTGGATAGTAGTAAAGAACATTCTCAAGTACCTGAGAAGGACTAAGGAGATGTTCTTTGTGTATGGCGGAAAAGACCTCCTGGTCGAGGCCTTTGCTGACTCCATCATCCAGAGTGACAAGGATGATTCCAAGTCCATATCGGGTTATGTCTTTACCCTCTATGGAGGGGCGGTGTGTTGGAAGAGTTCCAAACAGGAAACCGTTGCTGACTCGACGATGGAAGCGGAATATATCGCTGCTGCAGATGCCGCAAAGGAAGCCGTCTGGATGAAGAAGTTCCTTACGGAGCTTCAGGTGGTTCCTACCATTGTTGATCCAATACCGCTGTATTGTGACAACAACGGAGCTATAGCTTTAGCAAAGAAACCCAGGTCCCATCAGAAATCCAGACACATCTTGAGGCGGTATCACCTGATCAGGGAGATCGTGGGTCACCAGGAGATCGAGGTTCGGAGAGTTGCCACGGAAGATAACACTGCTGATCCATTCACCAAGGCCTTACCCCAGACTCAGTTCGAGCGGCTGATCGAGATGATAGGTCTTCGATACGCCAGTACATGGCCTTAGTGCAAGTGGGAGATTGTTAGTGTATATGCCCTAGAGGCCATTACTGTATCAAACTGGATTGTATATTACTTGATGGAAGCTTGTGATATTCACCTTGTATTGACATTCTTGCTCAAAATGGTAGTATGCTACTTGGTTTGTTTCTGCTTTAATGTGTGCATGTGTTTCTTTTAGCATATCGCTTTTACACATTAGTTGAGCCCTTAGGATCTTTGCTTGATTACCAGCGTTGTGATGGCAGTCACACTCATGGGGGCTGGGTAATCTATAAGCACATCCTTATGCAGGTCCCTAGTCGCAGGACTATCGAGACAAGGCATCGATACTCCGGGGTAGACTAGCTCAAGCGCTTCTTATCCCAGCTTGGGAGACGGTCTATCCCACAGCCGTCAGTACGTCGTACTTGAGATAGTATGAGGGTGCTCGTTAGGTTACGAGTACACTGGACATGACTCGTCGGGAACTGTTGGTTGGTATTATACCTATCGTCAGTTATCAGTTCCCAGGTGACATGAGTACAGCTTAGTCCGTTGACATGACACTGTCACTTCGCCTCGAGTGTGTTCCCACTGTACTTTGATTACTACCCTACCATGGCTCAAAGGAGTCATGCAAGCAGGTAGTTTTTGGGTGCAGTCCCGAAGCACTTGGAGGCAGTGACGGTTAGACAGGATTCGTCTCTCCCGGTATTGGGGGTTGATATCGTGCAGTGTCTAGGAGAGCCATTACACAAAATCCCTGGCCAGGGCGAGCGAGATAGACTGGTAGGTTTACAGTGTTATCTCAGGTGTTCTGGGCTACACTCCGACACGACTTGTATCGCTAGTAGGGGACTGACATTTACCGCTCCCCTAGGCCCGCCATGCGATGTTCTTAGACGAACAGACCGGACTGTACGGAGATTGTCACATACAGGCTCAGTAGGAGTTCAGATGGGTTTACCTCGTCAGTCTTCTTATCGGCATCTACCTGGGGACCGTTACGTACAGATAGTGCCGCTTGCGGTCTGTGGTTAAACCCACTGCCAGCATAGTGTCGAGTCTTTAGAGTCCCACACAGAGGGTTATTCGCCTTTAGGGCAAAACAGAGTAGAGGTCGCATGGTTTTGCGTCAGGGTTCGTTCACATCCGCGCACTTGCGCCGTTTGGCGTCCGGACAGACATTACTAGCGGGCTCTGGTTTGAGCCAGATCCTAGTATATTTCTTGGGGTTAGTTTTTTCTCATTGTATTCATGTTCCTCAGAACACAAATCCGGGTGTGTATGCACAGTTGTTTGAGGCGGAGGAAGAGGATTTTCATTAGGGTTTTGGAACGGGTGTGTTTGCACAGTGACAGTCGTCTTTTTCCAAACCCTAATGAATTTGTGATATATCTATTAATAATATTAATTAAATGAAATTGTGTCATGGTTGGGTTTGTTGACTTGTTGACCAAGGTTGACTAGTTGACCATGGTTGAAACATTGACCATCATCATTACACATCAAAGATGCTCTTTGATCTTTGCAAAAAACATTTAATGTGATATGATAATGGTCTCATCAAACCATCCGTCACCTATTTCATTTTGGATTAATATTATTATTAGATAATTCACTTATAATGTTATGGCTGTAAAATACCATCCTCATTCTATCATAACCATTCTCTCTCCTCTCTTCTTCTTCCTCCTCCTCTAGTTCAAGGAGATCCATTCTGATGAGTTGAGAAACCTCTCCTTGAGATAAAATACCCTAAACAACTCTCTACTCACTCTAAGGTTGAAGGTCTAGCAAGCCAAAGACCTTAGTTCTCTCAAAGTTCGAGAAAGGAGCCCAAGGTTGAAACCTTCAGGTGGATCCATCTTTGACGAAAGAAGGCGACGAGGAAAGCACCATCCAACCACTGCAAAGAGTTCAAGAAGAAGGAGTTCAAGTGAGGTATAACCCCTAACCGAGTAGATAAATCTCTAGTTAGGTTGCTAGTGTGTAGTTTAGCCAAGATCTGTTTTTGTAGTCCAAGTTACCTAAACCCTAAAAATTGTTTTTCACCATTTCCGCATGCCCGAAAGAACCGGGAGAGGTAACATGGACTTACATTGCATTCTTAGCAAATACGGGTGTTGAGATGAATCATCTCCCCAACGAAGAAATTGAACCTCAACCCCTTTTTCTTGACAATCACGAGAATGCGAGTAATCCATCACATTCACTATGCCGTCTCTCCAAAACGAGACGCAAACGCATTCTTTTACACCACTTATCTTTTCCCCACTTCTTCTTGGCTCTTTTCAACTTGTTTTTCCACCAACCGATGCACTACACTGATAAAATCTTTGAATGGATGGTTTGGACTTTCGGTCTTTGCAAAACTTGGCATTGACCAATAACTTTGACCCCCTCTTGTGGTTTTCAAAGCTTAACATTATTTAACTCAAGTTTGGGGAGGGTATAATCTGGCTCTTGAAAATAAAAAATTTTCCTCAAAATGGTGAGCCAAAAATAAGTTTGGGGGAGGATTTTCGCGATCATATTTATTGCCCCTATTAATAAATTTTCTCCCAAGCTTACAGGTTTTTGCGATCCAGCGGATGACATCAGTGAGGACACTGTTCTAGACAAGTTTGGGGGAGGTTTGTACTTATTTATGCATCACTTTGCATCATACCTTGCATAAGCACAAAACAAAACATATAAAAAAATGTACATAAATAAGATAATAAAAGATTAGATAGTGAAAAATTACATCCAAAAGATTAAGAAAACATAGAAAGTTAGAAGTCTTCATAAACGAAACTAGTAATAAGTAGTTATGAGCCGTTGTCCCAAGGGTTAGTAAGATGAAGGAAGTCAGTAATCTGAGGATAAAAATAAGTCTGAAAAATAGTTCCTAATTTGGAAGCCAAACATTTGAACATTGATATCTTACTATACGCCCTTACACACGTCTTGAAACTCGGGATAGTAGAGGATACCTTGAAATGCTCTTGTCTAAAAGCCAAAGTATGAAGGAAATAATAAATGAATAAAATACAAAATGGTGAAGAAAAATGAACACTGGTTTTGTTATCACCAAGGCAGCAATAAAAAATATAGCGACGGTGCTTCATCACCTAGTGCCTTTGACCAACTGGTCTAGGAGTCACTGCTAAGCCTTAAGCGGTGCAAGACGAGGAGAATAATAATACACCTAATCAGCAAGCACATGAGTAATCGGTCGGTTAGTACCTCAAGAAGTATTAACGGTCGCATGAAAAATGTGTGAGCAAATCCATCTAAATATTCATCAAATTAAAAAGTACTGAGGCAGATGGACAAGAGTATATTAGCTTAAATTGAATTCTCCGAGTGTAGGGATGTCTTTACACACACGTAGGGGTATATGATCGGTGTTTGGAAGAAAGATAGGAATGAAGAATAAAGACGATGTTTTATTGAAGGATGATGTGATTTCTAACATCTTTTCATGACTATTAAAATAGGGCTCATGACAACCGAAAAACTAGTATAGTTGGAAACTCTAAATTTTCAAAGTCTTTCTTTCACAATTCTCATTTTTATATGTAACTTTCACGGTCTTCCTTTCATTATTGGATGGGTGCAATCCGCTGAAAACCCTCAGGAGACAACACTCCTCCTACTAGGGACACCTAGAGGTTTAAAGGCTTGTTGCACGTGCTCAGTGCAATCGTGTTGCCTACGAAAGTGTGCTAGTTAGTTTTTCTTTTTCTTTATTTTCTCCTTCTCTTTCTAATAAAACAAGTTTTCTCGAGACGACCAAAATTAAGTTTGGGGGAATTTGATCTGTCGAAAATATTGCATTTTTAACATATCAATTTCCCTATTATTTGCAATCATCTAAAGGTGTTCGGTATGAATATAGTACATATTAGCAATTTGTCCGCCAAAATACCAAATAACATGTGTTATACATTATAACCGGCATTTTGAGGGAAATTGAGTGTTTAGTATTGCACGCATGATCTTTTGTGAATCAACGCTTGTCTCGAGATTGTGTGCAGGAAATTCTCCAGGTTAAGAAGCCGGAACTGCTTAAAGTGCTGATAAAAATAAGCCAAGTCCAAGACTTGTGATCTCGCAGTAAACAAGAAAGAATAAAAAGATTCCAAGCATCCCATGAAGTGCCAAAAAGCCAACACATAACAGCCCAGAAACTTCATGCAGTGACTCACCAAGAAGGCCGCGGATCCGAGGCCGAGTTGGCCGAGTTGCCGCGGATCCGCGGTCTATCCAGCTCCTTGGAAACTTAAATCTGCACACGTGTCTTTATTGTAACGGCCAAGCTTCCAGAAGACTCCCAAAGACCACATGGTTTCATCCAGAAGGCTCGGCCTAACAATCTTATCCTAGAATATTCCTTATTCTAGAATATTCCCTCCAACAAACTTCTTCTAGAAGACTCTCTCTAACAACCTAGGGTTGGAGCGAAGATTCAAATGAGGAGGTTATAAAAATGGATCTAGATCTAGGGTTTAGGGGTTGGTTTAATTGGGAGGGAAATCATTTTGAGTGGTGAAAATTGTAGATCCAAATCATTTCCAAATCAAATTGAGTGACACAATTTGATCCAAATCAGGATCCACCGAGTACCGAGCCAAAGCAAGCTTTCAACGATCATTTTGAAGCGACGCCGATCTTCATCCGAGCAAGAGATCCACGACGATCCGCGACTCAAGAAGACGATGCGAAGCTAGTTTCGACGATTGAGTTCTCTCCTCAATTCTTGTAGTCTTTGAGTGAATTATAACGAAACGTTGATTTATAAAAGGTGAATATTCTTGATCTTGCATTTCTTTACATTTGAGTATTATGATGAGTTACCAATTCTTGCTTGTTTTCTTTTTCATGATGTTTGAGTGAAAACTCTGCTTGTGGAGGAATCGAGAAAATAGGTAGATGATGATGATTAAATTCTTGAACGATTCTTAAGTCTAATGAGTTTTGTAAACTTTAGGAAATTGAATCATCGACAACCTAATTTGATCGAGATGCTTTTTTGAATGTTTTTGCTCCAAATTAGAGATCAACGATCGATGATTGAATTTCCAAGAGGCTAGAATTTGAATGCGAATCAACGAAAGGACAAGGGATAGAAGGAGAAACCCTAGTTTCTTCAATAGATCCCTAATTCTCGTTGATCGTCATCGATCTAGCAACAAATCATCAATAGATAAGAATTTGTAATCATAATTCTTCATCATCACTATCGATTGGATCGATTCCTACAAGCCTTTTTACAAATCTTGATAATTCATTCGATTTGGACATCTTCTTGAACATTATTAATTCTTGATTCTAGATCTATATTCTTTATCTTTCTTGAATTGAAATTTCACAAATCTTGAATCAATTTTCTTGCAATTTTCTTTTACATTTTCATTTCGACTCATCTAAAACAAGACCGATCAAAACACACATCTCAGTGGACGATCCGTATTCATTAATGCGCTACATCGACACCGTTAATTGATTGCGGTATAAATTTCTGTAATTGTGAACAATTTACATTCTATCTCAACTTAGGTGATCAATCATTTCTCCAAATCTATATAACATCAAGTATATGTAAACATGTAGCTATAACCAGGTATATGTGTAAACATAAAGGTATAGCAAGGTATATGTATCTACCTTTCAGTAATGATGTAATATACCCTCCAGGTATAAGTGAAGTACGTATGCAAGGTATACATTTAGCTATGTCATTATGTATGTATGTACCTATCGCTAATGGTACAATACCCTATAGGTATATAAGTAACTAGCATGTAAGCATGTCAAGGCATATGTGTAAGCATGTAGGTATACAGGTATGCTATATGTCATATGCAATAAGGAATATGAATCAATGTCTCAATATTCCTAACCAAACAATATCATATACGTATGTGTGTTGTGCGTGTCATGGCAATTGTTGACGGTGTGTGTTGCATACAATCAGTGCTCGTGCAATATGAGCCGTCAATAATAGTGCAGTGTCCTGAGGGTACTAGTCCAAGCAGAACACGTAACTAATCAATAAGGTGTATGCGCAACTCTATATATGAACTAGAATATGCAACAATATTATAACATCTCTAGCCCAGATGCATAACGCCATGTGGGCGATTCCCCTGTAGATGTTAAATCTACTCACCAACGCTCCTGGCTAAGTAAAGCCTACCACCTGTTTTCACTTCGTCGCAGCGCCCGAAGTCCCCGCCTGCGAACCTAAAACAATAAAATAATAAAACAAGTGTATTTTAGAAATAGACCCAAAACACATACAAACTATACTGACCAACACGACAACAGAAACGTACTCTCAAGTGTTCGTATTGTAGCTAACGTGCATAGCGACACTACGAAACCAACTCAAGAGTAACAGAATACAGAACACGAACCGTATCGGATAACGTAACGCGTGAAACGAAACACAAGAAATAGGCAAAGTGGTCCCAGATATTTCTGTACCAACAATCTGTAAAACTTGCAAGTACCATAAGACCACAAACAACCCCAGAGACCCCTACACCAAAACCCAAACCCTAACTCCCTAGTCTGGCCGCAATTTGCGGCTAGAAGCAATTAATTTGCGGCCTGAAGTGGAGGAAATGGGCTCGTATTTTGAGAGTAGGTTCTTTGTCACTACACTTGGTTACTGTGATTGGAACTTTTGCAACAATTACCTGGTTAGATAGCAGATCATCCCAGACCCCAAAACAACACTAAAAATACGATATTTACCAGAAAACTTAACTTTAAACGATCTAAACTGAAACTAACAAGCTACGCAACACAATAAACACTTAACTAACAGAAAGAGATCATTACCTAACCCAATGAAGTCAAAGATCCAAGCTTCCCAAGCTCCAAGGCATCCAAGAGGCAAAACCAAGCAAAAGATGTGATTTTAGTGAGATTTGTGAAGGATTTTATGAAGTTTTTGTAGGGAAAGCAAGTGTTCAGTTTGATATGAGAGAGGGATGAGAAAATGAGAAGGAAATGAGTGTGAGAGAAAGAGAGAAGGAAAAGATAATGGGAAAGAGAGAGGTGAGTGCACCCTTGCATTAATGCACCATCAATGCATTCACACGACCTCATCATGCCACCTCCTCTCTCCAAAACAAATATCTCTCTCTCACAAACAAAAATCTAGATATTTAGGGTTAAGGTTTAAAACATAGGATTACATTAAAGCAAAGATTAGGTTAAGGGTTAAGTTGTCATGGTTGCTAAGAACAAGATTATCACAAAACAAACCCTCACATTAACATGCATACGTGCGTGCATGCCATAACAAATAATAATAAATTATTAATTAAATCTTATAAAATTTGAGGAACCCAAATTGGTAAACTTTTTACTGTAAACCCGCATTACCGTCTAAACTAACACTAATCGAAATCTAAGGCGTTACACAACTGCCGGATATCGTAGTCATGATATGCAGCAACGGCAAGTAGGATCCTGATGGACTTAAGCATAGCAACAGTAGAAAAGGTTTCATCATTATCAACACTTGATCATTGATGAAAAACTTTTACTACAAATCTAGCTTTGAAGGTCTCAACTTTTCCATCTACACCAATTATCTTTCTCAAAGATCCTTTTGTTCCCGATGGGTTTTACCCCTTCAGGAGCAACTTCCAAAGTCAATACTTTGTCGGTGTACATGGATTCCATCTCAGATCGCATAGCATCCAGCCATTTCACAAAGTCTCCACTTTTGATAGCCTGCTCGAAACTAGTTGGGTCATCATCTACAAGTTGCAATCCTCGCTCCAACCGTCTACGAGAAAACCGTAGTTTCTCTCAGGTGGATGAGGAACCCTACTAGATCAGCGGAGCATCTTGGGTTCATTGAGGACTATTGAATCCTCTGGTTCCACCAAATTGTCAATAACGATTTTTTTATAGCTGGAACTACTTCCAGTTCTACCTCATTGCCACTAATTTCTTCACAAGAAATTCCTTTTCCAAAAAGGTGGCATTCCAAAAACAAACACCTTTTGTTCCTTGGTGTGGTAGAAGATATTCCCTCGCGAATGTTTGGGATATCCTATAAACTTGCACAGAACTAATCTTGCCTCGAGCTTGTCCGAATTTTGTTTTCAACATAGACCAGACAACCCATGTCTTAACTCGTTCAAGAGATGGTCTCTTCCCATTCCATATCTCATATGGAGTGGTAGGCAAAGGATTTGGTCGAAACTCTATTCAATAGGTATGCAACTTCAATAAGTGCAAAAACCCTAAAAACGAAATAGGTAACTCAGTATTACTCTTCATAGAGCGCACCATATCAAATAGGGTGTGATTTCTTCACCCCAAAAACTCCATTGTGCCGCAGTGTATTCGGAGGAGTAAGCTGAGAGGGAATCCTATTCTCTTTTAAATAGACTCGGACATCCGTGCCCCAGTATTCATCTACCCGATCATATCTTTTGGAGTTGAATACCTTTACCTATCTAGCTCTTTTCTTCGTACGTATATTCCTTGAAATTATCAAATGATTTAGTTTTGTGTTTCAACAAGAAACCATGTTCGTATCTTAAGAGAACATCGGTGAACGTAATAAAGTACGCGGAAACAATCCTTGCATGTGTAGACATAGGACCGCATACATCACCATGTATCTGTCCAAGAGTTCAGTAGCTCTTTCTCTGTTTCCAGTAAACGGTGATTTGGTCACCATTTCTTTGAGACATGACTAGCAAGTTTCATAAGATATAAACTTGAATGGATTCAAATATGCATCTGTATAGAACTTCAGCTAGTCTTTTTTCATCGAATGAACCAGTCTACAATGCCACAAGAAGGCTTCATTCATTTCTGAACTGTTTCTCCTGTTTGTGTTCAGTACGTTTAGAACTGTAGTTTGATTCAGAACGTATATACCGTTACATAACGTACCAGATCCAATCAACACTTGATTGTGGAAAATGTTCATAACATTATCCTCCAATGTGAGTTTATATCCTTCTTTAGTTAGCAAAGAAACCGATACAATGTCGCACATCATTTTTGATACGTAGTAACATTCGTTCAGAATTAATGTATTACCAGTTGGTAATAAAAGGTGATATCTGCCAACTTCTTTGGTTGCAATAATTTCACCATTCTCTACTACTAGATACATATCATCCTTTTCCAGTTCTCCACCAATTTATAGCCCATGTAACAATTTACATGTGGGGGATCCCGATCCGGTATCATATACCTAGGACGTAGAGATAACTGAGAAACAGTTCTAGGTTATTAACATACCTGAAGACAATGCATCAACACGCTTATTCTTCATCTGGGTGGCGTGGGAATCCTGATATTCCCCTATTTCTTGCTCAGACTTATAACAACTATAAGGAAGAGCAAAACCTAGCACAGTATAATAAGTAGGTTCGGTCAATGCATCCATATTATTATCTTGATTAAGGCGTGTCATTAGTCGCTACCAGGAGAGAGCAGGATAATCACTTTGCGTGCGCTCTTTGCAAGATTAGATTGGTTATTATCTTATCTAATCAGGACGTCTCCCATTGTTTTTATCAAATCTTCCTTCAAACCGTAAAAGGTAAGACTAGCCGGGACACCTTACAAGTTTGCCAGTCTTTCAGCCAGGCCAGTGTTGGTACTTTGAGGCAGGTTCCCCGTGCTTACGTACGGACCTAATTAAAATAAACCTCATTTTCCCAAGGGCGTGACCCCGTTAACACGTTTATAGACACCTACTTGATTGACTAATTGTAATGTGTAAAACTCTCCCATGTGTAACTCTTACTCGCAGTAAGTATCGGGATCTAACTATCTCATAGAAGGCATGCAATCTCATTGCAAATTTCAACACTTGAAATTCCCGATAATACTTTTATCTCTAGCAACTTATGATCTTAACATAGTCAACAACTCATAAGCGCTAGCCAAGTTCAACCTGTCATTTCCCGATTGAATTAAACCCACCCGTACGACCCTTAACATAGTCAACAAAGTCGTACGACTACCCTAATCCAATCGCATCTCATGCTTCAGCAGATAAGCACTTATTAGCTACCGCACACTACGCCTTAACATAGTCAACAAACGTAGCACGAATACTACGTAGTACTTATCTGAAATGACGGAGGGCTACGGCAGGTTTATAAGAAAACCATTCAGCGTAATGAACTTGATATCGTTGCAGAATCGAGTGATTTTGAAAAGGAGTGTTTTTTAGGCTTTACTAGCTTTGCTAAAGAGATCACTCCCGGTGAAGGGATCTCGGCTCTTTCCTTATCGAATAAGGTGCTGGATATTCTACAAGGAATACCGCTATGCAAAGCAAGAACTATAGAAGCAATCAAAAACTAAACCGAGTGATTTGTAGCATTTGCTAGTTTCGCTAAAGAGGTCACTCCCGGTGAAGGGATCTCGGTTCTTTCCTTATCGAATAAGGTGCTGGATATTCTACAAGGAATACCACTATGCAAAGCAAAACACTAGAGCTACCCTTTTTGAAAATTTGATTCTACAACTTCTTTAGGTTTCTTTTCTTTCATTAATCTCATTAATGAAGTCCCATCAATTAAGTTTCCTATGCATCACAGAAGAAACGAAAATACATCGCACATATAAAGTGATCACATCACAGAATATCAGCAGCAGAAGATAACATATGAAATATTGGATATACTGGGAATTCTGTGTTTTAAGTTAAGACAGTATAAAACACGGATTCCACGGTCGCGATGAATAGCCAAACCCACATCCCTCGACCCCTACGAGAGCGACAAGTAACCCTACCAATTCTAGAGTTAGGAGACCCGGACTCGACTCCTCGAGATGGTCTCCTACTGGACTCTAGAACCTGGTTACTTGTGCTCCCCACCTTGGGTCTATCCTAATGCGGAAAAGTAAATAATATACAACAATGGTGACATCATCCTCACCCCGGAAGTGTCCCAATAAAAGAATATTACATTCAATGAATTTTACATGAATGAAAATAAAAACACTCATCTCACATAAAACCCCCGGCTACACAAAACGCGACGATCCAATATAACATATCCAAGTAACACAGAACATCACAGGTCATCAAAATATTAGACGATGTTAAACATTCCGATCGAATCAACAAGCACCCACAATTACCAAATAAGCTCAACACTTGAGCGTAGTTTGAAAGTATTCATCACATGCCACAGTACCAATGAACCAGCCGTAGAAGGGCCAACCAATGCCTCACATGTGGCACCGCTGAACCATCACGAACCCTAAGGTTCAGTGGTGGTTCTAACGGTCACATAATCGAGTTAAGGTTTCGTTCTTCTAGAGTGTCCATCGAATAACTTGAATGATATTTGAATGTTTCAAACTATGGAAAAGATCCAACTCTTGAATAAATTTCCAGCAAGGGTCAAAGTGGGTATTTGATATCCGTTCGAACTTTTTAACACCGTCTAAAATATCCCGAAAACAGTTAAAATTATAACTACGAAATACTCTGAGTTGCTATTTTGGTAAATAAACATCATATGCAAATTTAGGAAAAATAAACAACACCTGAAACACCAAAACCCAGAGACCAGAACACACTACAAAACCCATCCCTAAATTCCTTAAGAAATCCGGCGACGCCGGACTTTCATGCTTGGTCGCCGGCCAAAATTCGAGCACTGGGGGTTTATTTTGTACTGTGTTCTTATATTGTCCCATACTATATTCTGCACTTGTTTAAATAATTTTTTGACAACTTTTAAAAATCAACAGAAACTGGAATTTTAGGGTTTCAAGTTTTGGAGTTTTTCGGTTTCGTAATTTTACGCAATCCGTCCAATTCTCTAGTTTGGTTCTAATACCACTGAAGGGTTCCTTAGAACGTCAGCAAGGTTTCAGGGGGCATCGTGCATGCCGTTTTAAAATTTTTTGTCGTTACAAAGAACCCTACGCTAGAATCGTTAACTAGAGATTTAAACCGAACATGATGCAAACAACTTTACATCTAAAGAGAATGAAAATACAACCTTTGTAGACGGTCCTTTTCTTCAATATGCTCTGTGTAGAAGTTCCGCGACTCCTCAAGTATTTTCTTGAGACTTTGAACAAGCTTCCTTCGTAGCCTTCGCGCCAAAGATGATCCACCTCGAAGCTCCTACTAGTTCAAGCTACTACTACACTAAACCCTTTAGTGTATGAAACACATCACACTACTTTGCTAAAATGGTGTGCGATGATGAAGTAGGGGATGTTAAGAGCTCACTAATTTGTGCTCAAACTTCATGATTCGCATCACATGTGAGGGTTGAAGGTTGAGGCAAAGCAAGAGGAGGAAGAAGAAGCAAGAGAGCAAGCATGAGAGAAAAATGGCTAAGTATTTTGGAATGAACATGAATCAATCAAAAGCCAAGACCCCTCACTCATTCGAGCATGGAATTATGCAATAATAAATTACAACCATGCTTGAATAGTGAGTCAAGAATGAATAAACAAGTATTTAACCCATGCTTGCAACCATACTTCATTTTACACCTTATTTCTATTTTCACAAAATAGAAACATAAAAGCCATGCTTCATTATATAATATATATATATATATAAATATATATATATATATATATATATATCATATGTATTAATATATATTTAATGAAGAATAATTAGTAAGCTAATGATATTAGTTAATATATAATTATATCACATATAATTTACATTACATTATTAAATCAACACTTGATCTAATAATCAGGTTATATTATATATGACCGACTAATATCATTTATCTGTATATCACATTATCGAATCAACACTTGATTCAACAATCTGGTTATATCACATATAGTCGTACCGATAACAGATGACTGCCAGATCACAATACAGTATCACATGCTCGTATTTAATCAGGCCCACACACATATCACATATGTATCCTACTGAGTTTCGCTTGAACCAGGGAACTTCTGTGTGGGACTCTGAAAACTCGTCAATACGCCAGCAGTAGGTGATGATCATATCAGTCACCTACAAGCCGTCAGTAGTACTAGCTGGACATAACGGCTACCCGGATATTGAGCGATATGAAGATCAACAAGCAAGCCTGTCCACAGTCTCCATGAAGCCTATCAATAACACTACTGTACAGTCCGGTCTCTTCGTCTGAAATGTCGCAAATCATGTCTAGAGGTGGAAATCGTCAGACCCCAGTAACGTGATAAGTCATGCCGATGTGAGGCTCATAACAGGTCGAAAAACAACTGATAACACTTATCAGTAGATCTCCATATCAGCCCTGGCCAGGGACTTCCAGTTATAGCCAATCGAGCATAGCGCAAAATCAACCCCCAATCCCAGGAGAGACGAAACCCCTCCTATCGCTCATTGCCTCCATACGACTCGGGACTGTACCCAAAATCCACCTGTTTGCACGACTCCTCTTGAGCGTGGTACGGAGGAAATCAAAGCATAGTGGGAGCCGCACAAGACTCTATGACGATCTCGGGTCTACAGACTAACCTGTACCAGTGTCACCAGAGGACTGCTATCTGACGATAAGTATACTACTATATAGGAGTCCTCGGCGAGTCCTGTTCAGTGTACCCAGTCTCCACTGAGCACCCATATACCATCTCTGCTGTCAAACACCAATAGATGTGGGATCATCCATCGCCCATCATATGGGTCAAGAAGCGTATACGCTAGTCTACTCTGGAATATCGATACCCTGTCTCGATATTCCCTCGATAAGAACAATTAAAGGATGTACTTGTGAACTACCCTGGCCCCACTAGTATGATCTCCATCATAGTCCTGGTAGTCAAGTACATATCCTAAGGGCTTTATCAACATGTGAGAGCAAGACAGTATAAATACCAGTCTACATGTTAAGATAAAGGTAACCAGATAATATACTATCATGTCGAGCAAGAAAGTCCTCTCTATATATGTCCAAGCATCCACTATAATGTACATCATATGTACAATAATGGCCTCCAGGGTATACATATAACTAACACTTCCCATCCCAGCAGGGGAGCTGGTCTGTCCCACAGCCATTAGTACGTCGTACTGGAGATAGTATGCAGGTGCTCGTTAGGCTACGAGTACACCGGACATGACTCATTGGGAACTGCTGGTTGGTACTATACCTATCATCAGATAGCAGTTCCCAGGTGACATAAGTACAGCTTAGTCCATT
The DNA here is from genome assembly GCA_030015575.1 of Agapanthus africanus. Taxonomy (NCBI): domain Eukaryota; kingdom Viridiplantae; phylum Streptophyta; class Magnoliopsida; order Asparagales; family Amaryllidaceae; genus Agapanthus; species Agapanthus africanus. The sequence continues at coordinate 116,957,682 of CM057343.1, forward strand.
GACTTGACACTGCTGCTTCGCCTCAAGTGTGTTCCCACCGTTCTTAGATTACTACCCTACTACGGCTCTGCTGAGCCGTGCAAACAGGTAGTAGTTGGGTGCAGTCCCGAAGCACTTAGAGGCAGTGGCGGTTAGATAGGATTCGTCTCTCCCGGTATTGGGGGTTTATATCGCACTGTGTTTGGAGAGCCATTACACAAAGTCCCTGGCCAGGGCAAGTGAGATTTACTTGTAGGTATTCCAGTAGTTTCTCAGGGTGTAATAGGCTACACTCCGACATGACTTATACCGATATTATGGGTCTGACGTTTACCGGCCCCTAAGCCCGATAAGCGATACTCTTAGACGAACAGAACGGACTGTACAGAGATTGCCACAGACAGGCTCAATATTAGTTCGGATGGGTTTCCTCATCGGCCTTCTTATCGACATCTACCTGGGGACCGTTACATACCGCTAGTACCGCTTGCGGCCTGTGGTTAAACCCATTGCCAGCGTAGCGTTGAGTCTTTAGAGTCCCACACAGAGGGTTTCCTAGCTTCGAGCAAAACGAGTAGAGGTCGTATGGTTTTACGACAGAGTTCGATCTCATGCGTGTACTTGTGCGCGTATGATGATTCGAGCAGACAATACTAGTAGGCTTTAGTTTAAGCCGGATCCTAGTATTTGATTATTGGATTAGCTTCGTCTCATAGTATTCATGTTTCTCGGAACACGAATCCGGGTATGTATATACGGATGAGAGGGGGTATAGAGGGAGACGTCTCATTAGGGTTTTGACCATTGACTAGGTCAAAACAAATATGAAAAAAGGAAAAGTATTTGTTATTTTTTAATAAATGATTTTTGGTGGCATGGCTACTTATGTTGACCACTTGACTTGGGTTGACTTGTTGACCATAGATATTTTGTGAGATATTTTTATGACCTTATATATTTTGTGAGATATTTTGGTGAGATATTTTCCATGCCTAGTGGTCATATATATACTAGCCATTCTATTATTTATAGTCATTATCACAAATACATTCTCTCTCCTCAAGCTTTCTCTCTCCTTCTTCCTCTCAAAACCCCAGTATATCATGTGTTGATAATCAAGGGTTAGTGAGATAAGCTACTCATAATCACACTCTACTCACTCTAGGTTATTTAGTCTAGCACACCAAGTGATCTAGTTGCCTCATCTTAGAGTTTTAGCTCAAGGTTGGAACTCTCGGCTGGATCTTCTACTACATCAAGAAGCCGACGAGGAGGCGCTTTCCATTTCTACTCCAAGGAGCTTATAAGGAGAAGGAGGACAGCGGAAAGAAGAGAAGGACTTTGAAATTTAGGTATAATCTTCTTACCGAGTCGATAATATCTCTAGTCAGTTTGTTATTCATGGTTTAGCAAAGATCTTGATGTTAAAGTTGATGTTACCTTGTTGTAAAAATCGTTTTTTGCCCGTTCGCCTCCCTACAAACCCACGGGATGTGTAACATCGACTTACAATATATATATATATATATATATATATATATATATATATACACGAGTGATGAGGATAGCATGTGATATGTGGCGATGAGTTGATATGATCGGGCATGATGGCGTGAGATTTGGATATGTGATTAAGTCGTGATATAGTATATGATATGATATTATAATAGATCGTTGGGCGATATGTATTCATATATACGATGATATGTGAGTTAATAATATTTGAATGTACGAGACTTTAGAACCGTACCCATGATCATGATATTGTACGATGATGATACCGTACGAAGGATGATATTATATATGATTTTGACTCGTACCCTTGACTTTGAGGATGTTGTACGATGGATATTACCGTACGAGACATATAAGATGATTGATCCGCACTTTTGACTCGAGAATGCCGTGCTATGTATTATATAGTACGTGACACTATGAGGCTGGATCGCCGACAACTAGGTATATCGACTCGGAATTTAGGTAGATTTTCTTATCCTTTCGACTAGTTTCTTAGTTAGTCTCTTAGTTGTTTAGGTAGATGATAGACTAAGCTTGAGTCATACCTATTTTCAAAACTAACGAATCGTGAGTATTTTTAAAGACAGCCCGAGAGATACTACGGATTTTTTAAAGGACATATCTTTCCTATAAAAAAAACCCCCGTAGCCCCTATTTTTCTAAAAACCACGATTCGTGCTATTTCAAAACACTAAAACCATATGACTCGTACACTGATATGTATATTTTATAATGTTACATTTACTATTCGCTTTTCTGTTATATTTATGTTGTTCTCATCGCATTGCATATATATTACATGTGTTTTCTTTAGCTATTATGAACCCCATCTGTTAGGTCATCAGCACCATTACCGATGATGCGTATATTCCACGTACATTTTCTTGCTGGCTCACACACATCATTGTCGGTAATTGCCATGTCACGTACACTTTAGAAAACGTTACTTCATTGCTATAACATACTAGCTGGTAGTTTCAACATATTATTAGTGTGATTGCTTTCATATGCTAGTTTAGATATTGCATTCCTTACTTAGATAACACATGCATTTATATATTCATGCTGCTATGAAATATTGTGGGGTTTTATACCGATATTCATTGTATATTGATTCATGATTTTGAGATTTCGGATTTTCCATGAGATTTCTGGATTTGGGAGAAAACCACAAGAATTTTATAAACTCATTATCATTTTAAAATGCAAGTTGCGGATTTCTCGTGATATGATGTATATGGCGTCCACCATGAGTCTTCCTGATTGAGTTGGTTTTCGAGGAGTAGGATGAACTTTTTTGGGTACATGGTGGACCCGGTAAGGTACCCCGAGGAAAGAAGCTTGAGTTGTATACGATGAGCCTGGCAGGGGCAGACTACCTACCGGTGATAGTTGACACGACAGATATCTGGAGGATACCGACCGTAGTCATGAGATTGGATGATATAGGCCGATCCGGACTGACGGAGCCCGGGATTTTAGGATTTTGTGTCGATGTTGACATGGATTTCTGTCGATTTCATTATTGATACTCCAGTTTTTATACATAAATCTTACTGAGATAAGAAAATAGCTTTCTTGTACAGATATATTCTGATTTCATTCTCGATGCATTCATATATCATATATATGACATGCTGCTACTTGAGACACCAACACGAGTACTTGGTATTACACTTATGCTAGATGATTACCCTTGCCACTGCTAGATGTTTCAGTGTTATATTTGAGTATGTTACTGTATGACCTAGGAGTTCATCATACATTTGTTTTATACTCGGTGATATTTTCTACTGACGAGTTGGCAACTCACTCCCGTTGTGCTACTGTTTCTTGCAGGTTTAGCCGTACAAGTTCCATGGCGGCTTCGCTGGCACACCACTTCCTTCCGAGTGATTGCTTTGGCAGGTTGGTTCACTTGCATCATGACCACCATTGTACTTTTATTTATTTCAGTTGTATCTAGTAATCTCCATCAACCAGACTTGTATATTTAGACTTAGAAAACCACAGTTGTTTATTCTTTCGACCTTAGAGTCGCGTTCATGTATTATTATGGTTTTCTGGCTTTCATGATGATGTTGAGTTCCTTACTTTCTTTCTGTGTTTTGATCCCCGCCCTTCGGCGTTGTATATTTATTTTATCTTGCATGGTTGTTTCCATCAATTGGCGAAGAGCTAGCTTCTGCTTGGAGATGCCTTATATGTATTATTGCTTGTATTCGTTTTCGAGTTAAAAATTACAAAGGAGCTGCTGCCCAAATTTTAAATGACAAAAGGGTTTTCAAGTTAGATACAAATATAGTGTTTCATATATTACTACTTATCTATATATATAAGAATAAACTTGATTTCAGTGTACCTTATTTCAAAACTGCACCTCTACTATTTCCCCTAAAAAGGTTTAGATTTCTGGGGTTCTGTAAACTTCACATGATTCAAGTGCCTGTCACGTACCTTTTCTGGGTCGTGACACCTATATTGCATGCATATTGATTTAGAATATTATATTATAGATATACACACATTCTTTTTTCGATTACTTATATAATCATTTTTTGATTGTCTAGCTGTAGGTAGTGCCTCCACATCGCGGGCAGAGGCCACCATCGCACCTGCAGGTATGTTTATATATCTTATATTGCATGCATATTGATTTAGAATGTTATATTATAGATATACACACATTCTTTTTGCAATTACTTGTATAATCAATTTTTGATTGTCTAGCTGTAGGTGGTGGCTCCACATCGCGGGCAGAGGCCTCCACCGCACCTGCAGGTATGTTTATATATCCTATATTGCATTCATATTGATTTAGAATGTTATATTACAAATATACACACATTCTTTTTGCAATTACTTATATAATCAATTTTTGATAGTCTAGCAGTAGGTGGTGCCTCCACATCCCGGGTTGAGGCCACCACCGTACCTGCAGGTATGTTTATATATCTTATATTGCTTAGATATTGATTTAGAATGTTATATTATAGATATACACATATTCTTTTTTTAATTAGTTATATAATTTATTTTTTATTGTCTAATTATAAGTGGTGCATCCACACCTGGCACAGAGGCCACTCCCACAACTTCAGAACCCTCCACGCAGTCTGGAGGTTAGTATTCTTAAATATAAAATCTTTTTCACAAAAGAGACGATTACTTGGACACAGTAGCCTATCCAAAGGGCCCAAATGCAAATGATTTAAGCTCTCAAGTAGTTTTAACTTTTTGGTGGATGTAGTCAACCTTTGTTTTTATGAAAATTGGTTTTTTCATTTTACATATCCTCTAAGAATAACCAAGAAGTTCATGTAATTTTATCATCAATATTTATTTTCTATTTGGAGGGGATGTGTTCACGTCCAGGTCACCGGCTGTTCCTCACCGCTCGTGCTGTTGCCCGGGCCCAGGCTCATGCTACTGTCGCCGAAGGTATATATCGCACTTCAATTTGCATTAATTTTTGATTTCTAAATACCGTTTTTTCTCGGTAATGCTTGTCTTGACATATTTTGTAGATGCAGGACAGCCCTACCCCGAGAGGGGGACTGTAGGGCCGAATCAGTCCTACATGCTGAGGCCGGATAAAGTTAGGGGGAGGCACCATTCCCCCTTTTCTGTACCCCCGATCATTGTTAGGAATATGTATGCCCTAGAGGCCATTATTGTTGATATAGTGGATGCTGGGACATTTATAGAGGACTTTCTTTCTCGGCATGATAGTATGCTATCAGGTTGCCTTTATCTTAACATGTAGACCCGTATTTATACTGTATGTCTCTTACATGTTGATAAAACACTTAGGATATGTACTTGACTACAAAGATTATGATGAGATCATACTAGTGGGTCCAGGGTGGTCCAAAAGTACATCCTTTAAGCAGTTCCTAGTCATGGGAATATCGAGATTAGGGCATCGATATTATAGAGTAGACTAGTGTGTACATTTCTTGTCCCTTAGAGGGCGATGGTTGATCCCACAACCATTGTTGTGTGATATTAAAGATTTTACACAGGTGCTCATTGGAGAATGGGTATACCGAACGGATTTGCCGAGGACTCCTAGTTGGTAGTATACCTATCGTCAGATAGCAGTCCTCTGGTGACACTGGTATGGGTTAGTCTGTAGACCCGAGATCGTCATAAAGTCTTGTGTGGCTCCTATCGTGCTTTGATTTCTTCCCTACCACTCTCAAGAGGAGTTGTGCAAACAGGTGGATTTTGGGTACAGTCCCGAGTCATATCGAGGCAATGAGCGATAGGAGGGATTTTGTCTCTCCCGGTATTGGGGGTTGATGTTGCGCTATACTTGATTGGCTATAACTGGAAGTCCCTGGCCAGCGCTGCAGCCGAGATTTACTAATAAGAGTTATCAGTAGTTTCTCGAACCGTTTTAGGCTAGTCATCGGTGTGACTTATCACGTTACTGGGGTCTGACGCTTACTACCCTTAGATATGATTTGCGACATATCAGACGAAGAGACTGGACTGTACGGTAGTGTTACTGATAGGCTTCATGGAGAGTATGGACAAGCTTTCTTATTGATCTTCATATCACTCAATACCTGGGTAGCCGTTACGTCCAGCTAGTACAACTGACGGCTTGTGGGTGACTGATGTGATCATCACCTACTGCTGGCGTATTGACGAGCCTTTAGAGTCCCACATAGAAGTTCCCTAGTTCAAGCGAAACGAAGTAGGACAAATATGTGATATGTGTGTGGGCCTGATTAAATACGTATATATGATATAATAATGTAATCTGGTAGTTATCTGTTATCGAGTTAGGTTATATGTGATATAATCAGATTATCGAATCAAGTGTTGATTTGACAATGTGATACACAGATAAATGATATTAGTCGGTCATATTTGATATAATTGGATTATTAAATTAAGTTTTTATTTAATGTAATACCCCCGGTATTATCCGGTATACCCATATATACAAGATAAGCATGTAGACCCACTATAAAACAATGGGGAATCTTCAGAATACATTCCGAAAGAGGACAGATCTGTACTATAAATGGAATGAAACCACTCTCCAATACAGAGTCACCTTTTAAGTGAACTGACACTACAGGAGTTTGAGAACTCCGTAGTTAAGCGTGCTCGGGCCAGGGAAGTCCTGGGATGGGTGACCTCTTGGGAAGTGGCCCCTGGTCGGGCCCGGTTCACTCCGAAGGACAAAACAGTGCGGCTTTGGCCAGAGCGGACAATACTCTCTATATTTGCGGTGGGGTGTGACAGAATGGTATCAGAGCCAGGTTCCTCAATAGTAGATCTGTGGTTCGAGGACGAACCATTGTTCAAAGTGGGGGAGAATGTAATACCCCAGGTATTATCCGGTATACCCATATATACAAGATAAGCATGAGGACCCACTGTAAAACAACAGGGAATCTTCTGAATACATTCCGAAAGAGGACAGATCTGTACTATAAATGGAATGAAACCACTCTCCAATACAGATGCGCCTTTTTAGTGAACTGGCACTACAGGAGAACTCCGTATTTAAGCGTGCTCGGGCCAGGGAAGTCCTGGGATGGGTGACCTCCTGGGAAGTGGCCCCTGGTCGGGTCCGGTTCACTCCGATGGACAAAATCGTGTGGTTTGGCCAGAGCGGACAATACTCTTTGTATTTGGGGTGGGTTGTGACATTTAATAATGTGATATATATTATATTTGATATAATTATATCTTAACTAATACCATTAGCTCACTAAATATTTTATTATATGTATTAATATATATATATATATATAGTATGGCATAAATTTCTATTCTATGAAAATAGAAATGAGGTGGAAAATGGCAAGACTTTAGGAGCATGGTTGCAATCATGGGCTTTTATCATTGTTTATTCATCCTGACTCACTATTCAAGCATGGGTGCAATTTTATATTGCAATATTTCCATGCTTGAATGAGTGAGGTCAAGGTGTTAGCCATTCACTTGTTCATCCTAACACTTAGCCATTTTCTTGAGTTGCTTCCATTTTGCTCTCATGGTCTCTAGCTTCTACTTCTTCCTTAATTTCATGGTTCAAGCTTCAACCCTCACATGTGATGTGAACCATGAAACTTAAACACAAACTTGTGAGCTTTAACATCCCCTACTTCACCATCCTACACTTGACTAGCGATCGAGTTTCCTACACCAAAGAGTTTAGTGTAGAGGTAGCTTGAGTTGGAAGGACTTCGCGTGGATCATCTTCAGCACGAAGGTCTTTGGAGGAAGCTCGTCCAAAGCCTCAAGTGGAGCCTAGTGGAGTCGCGGGACTACTACACAGAGTATATGAAGTGAAGGACTCGATCTTTAAGGGTATAGCCATCTTTCACTTCTTCTAGTTTAGTTGATATCAAACATAAAACCCTAATCATCTAGTTAACGATCTTGTTTAGTTTATCTTAGCACCTATAAAAATTTGAATTTGGCATGCTTGATGTTATTTGGATCTTATGGTGGTGTTAGGGTAGACTTTCATGGTATCAGAGCTTAAGCTAGAATAATAGACGATGTAATTAGAATAACGAAACCGAAAAACTCCGAAACCCAAGATCACAGTTTCTGTCGATTTTAAAACACTCTCTAAAATATTTTTTAAACAACTGCAGAATGTTATATATGATATAACAAGAACACACAACAAAAACGAGACCAATCCACCTTTAAAAATCCGGCGAGATCATCATTTTTACCGGCCTCGCCGGCCGTACTATCTCGTTTTGGTCTCGTATTTGTTTCGTGCTCTGTTGGCTTGATTTTGGGGTTTCAGATATTGTTTGATTAGCCCAGTTTGCATGTGATATTAACAGTACTATTGGGGCTAATACGGAGTGTTTCATAATAGTAATTATTGCATGGTTTCGTGTTTTAGATTGATATGGATGCAATAGTTAGAATCCATATTTAATTAGTTTTGTGAAAATTAGTTAGTGTTTATAAATATAGCGTTTTAGTCTCGGTAGATCGATTTCCACGAAGTTTCGATTCAGAACGAAACTCCGTCGCAATCGCGTATCGTACATGAATACTCGCCGAATAATTTTACTAGATAGCCTTGTCCCATTGCCCCAACCAACTGACTGTAGGCAAACCCCATTGCCAATAGCACCCACTCGGGTGCTCACGGCCACGGTGTTTCGCCTAAGTGCACTTGGTCGACGGCATCGGGGGTGCGGCCATCTACTACAGTTTCCGACGCGTATTCGATCGGGTAGTCAGAAATTTTGTTGAATTACCCTACTAAATTATTGAAAATAGTTTTTGATATGAGACTAAAATGCGGGGTTTATAAAGTTAGGCATGAAATTCGGAATATGAGATATTCCAGGTTTATGATGTCTAAGGATATACGGATTCTAATTATTGTAGTTTTATATTTCTTTTCTGCGACCGTAAGTGTAATACGTGGGGTATCCCAAATCTCATTGCTATATTTCAACGAAATTTAGAATACGCGTATTTACTTACGTTGATGATTTATGATATTATGTGTCGCTGATATGTTTTATTGGATCATCGGGATTGAATAGCCGGGGTTTTTATATGAGATGAAAGTTTTTCGATTTTCACTCATGTAAAATTTGTATGTCATATTCTTTTATTGGGGCACATCCAGGTTGAGGATGATGTCACAACTGATGTATATTATTTACTTTTCCGCATTAGGATAGACCTAAGGTGGGGAGCACAAGTAACCGGGTTCTAGGGTCTAGTGGGAGACCATCTCAAAGTGTTGAGACTGGGTCTCCTAACTCTAGAATTGGTAGGGTTATTTGCCGCTCTCGTAGGGGTCTATGGGATGTGGGTTTGGATATTCATCACGACCGTGGAATCCGTGTTTTACATTACTAGCTAAATTTAAAACATGAAAATCTTAGTATATCCAATATTTCATATGTTGCTTCTGCTGCTTGGTTCTGTGATGTTGATCATATAACTGCGTGAGATGAATGTTGTATTATGTATATGATATATAATAAACGTTGCTTATGTTTTGCACCCGTGCTAGTCCAACCCCCGCTGTCATGACCCGAAATATTAGCTCATGACCAGCACTTAAATCACGCAACATCTAAAGGCATAACGTAATTCAAGTAAGCTGAAACTCAGAAATCTAAACCTTTTTAATAAAATAAAGGATTTGAAGTTTTGAAATAAAGCTATAATGAAATCAATTTTTCTTAATGCATAGAAAAGGAATATGAAAATGCAAGTGAAATTTGCTGGTTTGAAGACGTATTTTGTTTTTTTAAAAATTTGGGCAGCATCTCCTTTGTATATTTTGATCCAAAACCATAAATACATAACAAGAATAATGGCATCCCCAAGTGGGAGCTAGCTCTTTGCTAAATGGCGGATCACAACCACGCAAGACAGTATATGTAAGTATATATACGACGCCCAACGGTGAAGTTCGCCACAAAAGATAAAAAAATAAGTAAGACATCAAAACCACAAATAGCGGAAAACCCCTCGCTTTATGTCTCACAACCATAAGTCTCACTAAGCCTCATTTCTTATACAGTTACTAAATTTGATTGATGGAGTTGAATAGATACAATAAGAAATATAAATACAAGAGTAGGTACGATACAAATGTCCCACCTACCAATGCAAAACACCCGAAAGCAACTGTATGCCAGCGAAGCCGCTACTGATCCATGCGGTCAACCTGCAAGAACTGTGGCACAACGAGGGTGAGTTGCCAACTCGTGAGTAGAAAAACATCTACAAGTAGAAATCGAATAAACAACGACTCCTAGGTCAACTGTATTATAAAGGTAATACTATGATATCTATGGTGACTAGGTCATCATATGTTCCAACAATGTAATCAATACCTATATGTATGCGGATATAATCCAAAAATATAACCAATGTCTGTATGCACGTGGAACTCGTCCAACCATATAATCAATGTATGTATGCATGTGGATCTCGTCCAATCATATAATCAATGTATGTATGCATGTGGATCTCGTCCAACCATATAATCGATGTATGTATGCATGTAATTATGAGGATACAAATAAACGGTGTCCCTCGCGACACATCAATATCATGGAACCTGGGTGTCCAACATCGACACCTGAAAACATCATGAAACCCGTGTCCAGCATCAACACGTAAATCCTCATATCTCGGGCTCCGTCAGTCTGGATCGGCCTACGAGCTCCGTCAGTCCGGATCGGCCCATATCATCTCTCGACTCCGGTCGGTATCCTCCGGATATCCCCCGAGCCCAAATACTATCACCGATAGGTAGTAGTCCCACTGCCAGGCTCACCGTCTACAGCACAGCAATCCGTTCTCGCTCCGGGGTACCATACCGGGTCCACCATGTACCCTCAATCTGCCTCATCCAACTTCTCGAATCGGGTTTCACATGTCACACGTCTCAGAACCGAGAAAACACATGGTGGACGCACTGAAATATCATATCAAGAGAAACCGGGTTTTTAAAACAACACATAATCGCTTTTAAAATGTCCACGGTTCTCAAATCCACAAATCTCATGAAAACAACATATCTCAATGCGTAAAATCATAGAGCATGCTGTATGCGACATATAATAGAAATGTAAGCATATCCGTATATCATGAAACATGGAATAGTGATATGACATATTAAGGGAAAACCGCTCTTTTAAATGATTCCAGTTTTTAAAATATAACATACGGTTCCCAATTTCTTAATAAAGCCAGTTATATATATAGGTACAATATGCATATGCGCAAGTATAGATGTACCAATGTGTATATGCGCCAATATGGGTATGCAACGTGTATATGCACAAGTATGGATGTACCAATGTATGTGTGCACCAATATGGATATACAAATGCGTATGTGCACAAGTATGGATGTACCAATGTATATGTGTACCAATATGGATATACGATGTGTATGTACGCAAATATGGATGTATCAATGTATATGTGCACCAATATGGGTGTACAAGTGGTATACACGCAAGCATGAGTGTACAATATGTATGTGCGCTAATATAGGTGTACAAGTGGTATATAGGCAAGCATTAGTGTACAATATGTATGTGCGCCAATATGAGTGTACAAGTGGTATATACGCAAGCATGTTATGCGAAGAGTCATATCATGATGCAGCAATCCTTTTGTGTAGTGACATGGCAATTATCGATGATAAAGTGTGTGAGCCTACAATCTGTGTACGTGTAACATACGCATCATCGATAATGGTGCATGTGTACTATCACAGGTATAAGTAATGCAATACAAATAACATGAAAGCAGCATAAGGTAAATCATATACAAATGCTAACGGGTTTACGTATCTAACATGACCGAGTCGGTGAATCTAACAATCGGCATCTAGCCACACCACATCACGTACGGTACAATCCATCATACGGTATTCTCTAGTCAAGGGTCTAGATCAATCATCAAGTCAAACTCACCACACACGGAAAATCATCGTACGGCGGCATTAAGCTATCAGGGATCCTATCAACCTATAAGACTAGGAGGGTACGGACCTAACGTCGCGTACGGCTAACACTCATGATTAACAATATATATAAATATCTATATATACCTATGTCTCAGGTCACATCCGCAACAATATCAAATCAGGGGACCGGCAGGTTATCAATCATCTCAATCGACTCGCATCCGTATACCAACATGTCACCAAATCATCTTATCACGTCATATATTCTTTTCATCGCATTTATATCCCTCATCAAGTCAATGTTACAAATATATTCTACCTTTACTATAAGCATATGTATCTAATCTAACATACACACCCGAACCATACAATCGGTTTTTAAAAGAAGCGAATCGTAGTTTTGAATATAGGGGCTACGGTGTTTTTAAGAAAAAGATATCAATTGAAAATCCGTAACATACCTTACGGTACATGTTTAAAAGATGTATACGATTCTTTAGTTTGGAAAATAGGTGTGATTCGGATGACACATCTACGTCGGCTATCTAGTCCTATAGTAAGCTAAACGGCAATATCGTCAAACGCCATCCTCAAATCCCATCATCATGTATTAGTCGTATCAAACTCTTCTAACTATCCTTTAGTTTTTAATATGGTTTCACTAACAATCTTTTAACTCTAACCCTATTTTTCTAATCTAGGTTTTCTTAATCATATCCTACAAATCAGTTTCCAACAAAACTTTGCGGGGGTGCTATACGCCATCCACCCGACTTCCCCCGTGGATATAGATCCACTCACCTTGGTCTCCGCTTGCCGAAGTCGATGACGCCACGCTCTGTCGCCTCAGAATCCACGCGAAGGTACCAACAATAACAACACATATCGCAATGCTATTAAAATCAAGTTCTGAAATCCAAAACGCCATGCGCATTACTAATAGGTTAGAACCTATTGCTTACGCGTACAAAATCAACCAAAAAACCCTTGTTGTTGATGTACGAACATCCAACAACCAAATACAAATCCAAATATCAAGAATTATAATTTCAAAATACGAAAAACATAGCCAAAAACACACCAAGTGCTCCCAGATTCTCTCTCAGGTAAAATTGGCCAAATCTGCACAAATAGGGGGTCTAATTATCAGATAAGTGAACCATATACCAAGAACCAACCCAAAATTCCCTAATGTGGCCGCAATTTGCGGCCATAATGAATAAATCTGCGGCTCAGCAGTTGAGTTGGGGTCTCGGGTCTTGTGGTTAGCTTCCTGGGTGCCTGCATGTGTCACTGTGTTCGCTAAATAATTTCTAGTGCCTCCGGGTTACTCCAGATTTCCATATACCCTCACAAATCAACACAAACCGACATAATGAATTCCTAAATCCGTATTTTGGTTTCTATACTAAATTCCAGGTTTTAAACAGCCACTCAACAGCCACTCAACATCACCATTCCACAATTTCACTCAAACCCTCACTAGGATTTCTAAGTAACACCAATCCATCACCAAATGAACTCTAAACTTAAACAGAAAACTAGGAAAACTTGAAAATTAACCAATGGAAGAAATTATACCTCATGGATGTCACTTAAGCAAACCCTAGAAGTCCAAAGTCATCAAGATCCAACTTTTCTTAGTCCAATATGATGAGCAAGAAGAGGGGATCATTTTTTGTAAAAGGGGTTTAGGGTTTTGATGGAGTTTTGGAGATGGATTTAGGGGTTGAATGTGGAGGGAGGTGATGAAGAGGAAGGAGAAGATAAATAATGGGGAGGGGAAAAGAATGGCTGTCCTCTCTCTCTCTCTCCTACTCTCACTCTCTTATTCTCACCTTCCTTTTCTCTCTCTCTTTTTAACCCTTTTCTTTTTCTTTTAAAACCAAACCATATAATACCCCAACACAATACAAGAAAACAACATGTAACCAAAATGCAACATTACATGGTGCACTGGCCATGAAAAACTGTAAAAACACGGATTTGGCTTAATCGCGATTAGCAGTGCACTAATCGGGTTTTTATCCAAGCTGCATATAATAAATTTTAAAAATGCCAAATCCTTTAATTATATTTGAAAATGAATAAATCATTTTAATTTCCATTTAATTCACAATTATTGGTATATATTTATACCATTTTTCGAAAACCCCAATTTCGCAAATCGGGCAATTTTCGGGAAAAATATTATTTTAATATTAAATTCCAAAAATAATATTTTATATTTTCTGAAATGTTACAATCTTCCCCCCTTAAATAAATTCGGTCCCTGAATTTAAATTTAAACCCCTAAAATCGAAAACATTTCAAATAAAAGTCAAAGTCGTTGGGCTCCGAAATCATCAATACATAAAACGCATCATAGCGCAATACATGCGCATGAACAATGAGCAGATAACTCCAAATCAAAACTTCGTCAAGCATTCCGCAATCATCGAAGTCATGGTGAAGACACGAATGTCAAATCCAATACGAAAACCAATGGGATATACATCAAAACTATACATGTAAACATCTGAAGGAAATGCATGCCAAACCTTTCATGTTGCTGTGCGATGCGCGTATCGCGGCACAGTGGCGGATGTCTATTATAAGAAAATAACTATATATATACTTATCCTTTGTTTAATATATACGTCCCGCCATTTTTGAAAATAATTTAGAAGGGTTTCCTTTATAAAATGTTTCGTGTCATCTCAAACACGTAGGTAAATACTGAGACTATGGCCCCCTTTTAGAAATCCCTTCTAAAGCTATCAATGGACGCAAAATATATCCAGGTACTGTCCTCTGACTAGTCCTACTCAGTACGAAAACAAATAGAAAATATCATAAAAACGTACTGCTCCATAAGAAATCAATCCCAAAATGTGCATAAGAATGCCGCGTGCGTTTGGTGCGCACGGAAATCAAAATCCATGAATGTGCCATACATGTGCACAGAAACGACATCTAAGTGCAACGGGTGTGCATGAAACACCTTTCAGAGGCAATCGTGTGCATCTGATATGCACAAGGAATCCCGATTTAGTGCATCTGGTGTGCACCAAAATCGCATCTCATATCACGCCCAACATGCGCGAAAATCCAAATCAGGTGCATCCATCATGCACGAATAAAATCTAAATCATGTGCATCCAACATGCACGAAATCACGAAATCCAGTATCAAGTGCCGAACATGCGCAAAAGTCCAATCCAAGCACGTCAAATATGCACAAGAATCCAATCAGGTGAATAAGGTGCACTAAACAAATATCGAGTATCACAATCGAAATCGACGGTATACTACACATTTCAATCCAAATCAGGTAAACCATGGTATATAATCTCACAACCATGTGCATCGGCGTGCACAAAAGAAAATCAAAATACCAAAAGTTAATGAAAACTATGCCGAAAGCATAAATCAAATCATATGCATGCCCTAGGCATGAAATCACAATCAATATCTCCAATGACATCAAAACGAAGTCAGGTGCAACTGTGGTGCACAAAATACGTATTAATGAACTGTAAGCATATGCGAACTATACCGAGTGCAAAAACCAAATCGAATGCGTACCATATGCACAAAATCAACCCAACTGTATGAAATCAATGAAATCATAAACATGTGCAGCCAAGGCACAAAACGATATTAAGTGCAATGACAGTACACAAATCATAAATCAACACAACGGTGTATAAAATATATATCAAGTGCGATAACTATGCGCAAAATTGTAAATACCCAGTAAGTGCAGCCATGGTGCACGAAAAAGATATCATGAAACTCAATCATCAAAACTCAAATCCAAGCGATATAAGCGTGATGCTCGGATCACAAACGCAAATCGCAATCAATGACATCGGGGTACACCTCCTACAATGTCGAAAAAATGTCGGTGTGCCCAGAACTTGTTAGTTATATGTATGCCCTAGAGGCCATTACTGTACATTGGATGTATATTGTAGTGGATGCTGGGACATATATAGGTAGGACTTTCTTGCTCGACATGATAGTACACTATCTGGTTGCTCTTTATCTCAACACATATACTTTCTGTCTCTCTGATTACATGTTGATAAAGCCCTTAGGATGTGTACTCGACTTCCTGGACTATGATGCAGATCATACTAGTGGGGCCTGGGTAGTCCATGAGTACATCCTTCAATGTTCCTAGTCGTGGGAATATCGAGACGGGGCATCGATATTCCAGAGTAGACTAGCGTATACCTTCTCGACCCATGCGATGGGCGATGGATGATCCCATATCCATTGGTGTTTGACATCAGAGATGGTATACGGGTGCTCAGTGGAGACTGGGTACACTGAACGGACTCGCCGAGAACTCCCAGATGGTATTATACCTCACGTCAGATGGCAGTTCTCTGGTGACACTGGTGCAGCTTAGTCTGTTGACCCGAGATCGTCATAGAGTCTTGTGTGTCTCCCACTGTGCTTTGATTTCCACACTACCACAGCTCTACTGAGTTGTGCAAACAGGTGGTTGTTGGGTACAGTCCCGATTCACATGGAGGCAATGAGCGATAGGAGGGGATTCGTCTCTCCCGGTATTGGGGGTTGATGTTGCGCTATGCACGACTGGACATAACAGGAAATCCCTGGCCAGGGTTGCAGTGATATACTGGTAAGAGTTATCAGTAGTTTCACGATTGTTATGGACCTTATATCGACATGACTTATCAAGCTACTGGGGTCTGACGTTTACCACCCCTAGGCGAGATATGCGACATATCAGACGAACTGACCGGACTGTACGGTAAGTGTTACTGGATGGATTCACAGGAATGTGAGCGGGCTTGCTCGTTGATCTTCTGATCGCTCAATACCCGGGTGGCCGTTACGTTTAGCAGACCGCTTGCGGCTTGTGGGTGTTTGATATGATCATCACCTGCTGCCGGCGTATTGACGAGTCTTTAGAGTCCTACACAGAGGTTTCCTGGCTCAAGCAAAACGAAATAGGAGCGCATATGAGAAATGTGCGGGACCGAGAATAATACCAGTATAAGATACTGGATTCGATTCTTGCGATTTGTAACATTGATCGGTTATATACGATATAGCCGGGTTATCGGATCAAGTGTTGATTCGATAATTTGTTACTATTGATATTAGTCGGTTATATGCAATATGACCGGATCATTAAATCAAGTGTCGATTTAATGATTTAATGTATAATTATATATATTTGATATATTACTTTACATTAACTAGTATTGGTTCACTTAAGATGGATTTTCTCACTTGATGTGCACATTGTATATATGATATAGTTTTGTGCACTAGTTTGTATCATGTTTGATGATACATGCAAACTTGGGTGTATGTTTGATTTGAACCATGTTTAGGTTTATGGTTATGGTTTTAAATTATTCACTTATTCATTTTATTTATTTTCTTTATTTCTTTTGGCTAAAATGAAATGGTTGCTAATTTTGTCTTTTGTGGAAGCTTCATGAAGCTTTGAATTAGTAACCATTTTGTTTTATATTTAAACCTAACCATTAGCTAAACTAGGGTTTGCTCTCTACAAGAGTTAAATCTAACCCAAGGTTGCATTATGATAAGATCAATTGATTTTATTATTCTATCATCATTCTCATGATATTCTTCTTCTTCTTCTTCATCTTAATCAAGAAGAAGAAACCTTGCTACCTCCAATGGTGAAATGATCAAATGAGTGAGAAATCCAAATCTAAAGTCTACCCACTTCCTATTTCTTCATCCTCTACTACTTGCCATGTAGTAGAGTGTGTTGTCTTCACAAGTTTCTTGACTTGGCGAAGGCGGAGCTCGAGTTTGAGTTGCCTCGACGTAGATCATCTTCGGCATCGAAGTCAACGACCTAGCTCGATCATTTCTCTGACGAAACCATCGCCGGAGTCCGGGATCCGATGATCGCAGCGAAGAGACATCGTCACGGAGCTATGGAGGTGGACTACCGGATCTACAAAGGTTGTATTTTCGTTCACTCTTAGTTAAGTTGTTAACTAGTTGCTTGTTATCGCCTATACCTCTAGTAACGATCTAGTTTAGGGTTCTTCGGCACACATAAATTTTGAATTGGACATGTTTGATCTGTTGTGAGACCTCATGGGTGTGCCTAGGAACCCTACAGAACTGGCAGAGCAAGAACGTCCGCTTGCCACCTGCTCACGATCTGGCAGCCTCTATCTTTGGGTCCTCGTCTTCTCTGTGGATTTACCAATCTCGCAATCCATTGGCTCATCGGCCCGGTCAGGTGTGCTAACGGGAACAATTCCACTCTTGCACTTCTCTGGTCATCTCTCGGCCAAGTATCACGACCACTCATAAAGCAGCACGTCATTGGTGTCGGTCTCTGGTCCTCTGAATATACATCACACATCTGATCCTAGGTGCAAATCTTATTGCAGTAGTGTCCTAGAAGGAATCCTGCACAAGATCTCTTCCGATCTCGCCTATGCCGAACTGTACGGAGGCTGGTACTCTCACATAATCATTTCTCGCTTTCTAGATATCTGCGTTCTCGCCACAACATTTCCTCGGGAACTGGCCGTATCCCAATGCCTATGTATGCATATCAGATCTCTAATCTCGACGGGAAGTAACAACAGCTCGTCAGCGTCTCGCACAAACCTCTGGCTCCACTCGTCTGTATCATCGTCCACTATGATGTCACGCCATGCTATCTGCGCACTGCAACTGTTCTCGGCCACGGTCAATCCGGATTCTCTCACATGGACTCGAACTTACGAACTCGGTATCTTCATCACTCTGTAGAAGATATCTGGCCGAACACGTCCTCGGGAACTCGTCGCAACCATTGAAGGAATACTCAATACCCGTCCGTCCTCGATCAACCCCCAATGCATCTGGGTGAGGTCCTCTATCCGAAGCTGGTCAGCTTACTGGTCTTTTATCACATGATATGCAGACGACGTCAAACTTTTCGATTGAGTCCTCAAGGTCCCAAAATTTCCCGAAGGCTCAACACCTGAGCACAGTATAAAAATATCTGGTACATACCACAGTACCTCTGGACCAGCCGTATAAGGGTAAACCCAAGCCTCACTGATGGCACCGCTAAACTGCCACAAACCCTAAGGTTCAAAAGCGGTTCTATGGTCATCATGTCGAGTTAGGGTTTCATTCTTCTAAAGGGTCCACAGAATTAGCTGCATGTTCTTCCGAATACTTAAACTAGGAAAAATGGGTTCTTGACATTTGTTCGAACTTTTTAGCTTCGCCTATACACATGTGAATACACTTCGTCCGCATGCTGAACAATGCCTCATCCTCCAGGAAAGATGATACATCAACGGTCATCTTTGGATCGGTCTATTCTAGATCTGAGTAAGACTTTCCACACTGAAATTGTTCAACTCAACCGGGCCTGCGTCGGCACAACAATCTAACGAATCACCATCGTCTCTCAACTCGGGATAGACTAGCTATCATCTGTCGCAACAGTAGATAACATCAGAGTCTCTGAGATAGGTTGTATATCAACAGTCCTCTCGCAACTGGCTGCTCTGTGGCCCGATCATACGGTGCAAAACCAAACACTCGCCTCAACAGGAGGTCACAACACAACACTATATCGAGACGTTCCCATGTCACCAGAAAACACAATGGTCAGCACTCATACCAGACGAGCTCGCGTTGACCGCACTAGCGGCAGCTCAATCTGCGCTCGAACCGGGCGAAAGGAACCTCAATCGAGTATCGAAGAAAGCAGATCAAAGGCATGAAAGGAAATGACAGATCCAGAATGGATACATGATAATAAGAAGGAACAGCATCAATGAGAGTATAATCATGGAACGAATAGAATCAAGGATCTCAAATGGATGTATAATCATAGGAATGAAGAGAATCATAAGTCTAAAAAATCTATACATCCTAAGGTTTCTTAAGTGGACTATCGTACTGTAAATATGTCGGGGAACATACGTACGGTATGTCACTCTACTCAAGCTACCTACTCCATCAATCAGGGTCAGCCTATGAAACGAAAGTTCGGGTCTAATACCCCTCCCCCCGTTCAAGCCTAAGATCCGTAAGGTCAAGCCTAGGTTCCGAAATACATACCCGCCCTAGACTCCGCATAGTCAAACATAGACTCGAACAAAGGTTAAACCTAACGCTTTGATACCAACTTTGTCACGACCTGAAATATTAGCTCGTGACCAGCACTTAAATCACGCAACGTCTAAAGGCGTAACGTAATTCAAGTAAGCTGAAACCCAGAAATCTAAACATTTTTAAGAAAATAAACGAGGTGAAGTTTTGAAATAAAGGTATAATGAAATCGAGTTTTCTTAATGTATAGAAAAGGAACATGAAAATGCAAGTCAAAATTGCTAGTTTGAAAACGTATTTTGTCTTTTTTTAAAATTTGGGCAGCACCTCCTTTGTATATTTTGATCCAAAACCACAAATACATAACAAGAATAATGGCATCCTCAAGCGGGAGCTAGCCTTTCGCCAAACGGCGGATCACAACCACGAAAGACAGTATATGTAAGTATACGACGCCAAACGGTGAAGTTCACCAAAAAAGAAAAAGAAATAAGCAAGACATCAAAACCAAAAGTAGCGGAAAACCCCTCGCTCTAATTCTCGCAACCACAAGTCTCACTAAGCCTCATTTCTTATACAATTACTAAATTTGATTGATGGAGTTGACTAGATACAATAAGAAATATAAATACAAGAGTGGGGTACGATACAAATGTCCCACCTACCAATGCAAAACACCCGAAAGCAACTGTGTGCCAGCGAAGCCGCTACTGATCCATGCGGTCAACCTGCAAGAACTGTGGCACAACGGGATGAGTTGCCAACTCGTGAATAGAAAAACATCAACAAGTAGAAATCGAATAAATAACGACTGCTAGGTCAACTATATCATAAAGGTAATACTATGATATCTATGGTGACCGGGTCATCATATGTGCCAACAATGTAATCAATACCTATATGTATGCGGATATAATCTAACAATATAACCAATGTCTGTATGCACGCAGATCTCGTCCGACCATATAATCAATGTATGTATGCATGTGGATCTCGTCCGACCATATAATCAATGTATGTATGCATATGGATTTCGTCCGACCATATAATTGTTAGTTATATGTATGCCCTAGAGGCCATTACTTTACATAGGATGTATATTGCAGTGGATGCTGGGACATATATAGGGAGGACTTTCTTGCTCGACATGATAGTATGCTATCTGGTTACTCTTTACCTTAACGTGTATACTGATTGTCTCTCTGTTACATGTTGGTAATGCCCTTAGGATGTGTACTTGACTACCTGGACTATGATGCAGATCAAACTAGTGGGGACATGATAGTCCATAATTACATCTTTCAAGGTCCCTAGTCGTGGGTGTATCGAGACGGGGCATCGATATACCAGAGTAGACTAGCGTATAACTTCTCGACCCATACAGATGGGCGATGGAATCCCATATCCATTGGTGTTTGACATCAGAGATTATATACGGGTGCTCAGTGGAGACTGGGTATACTGGACGGACTCGCCGAGAACTCCCAGATGGTATTATACCTTACGTCAGATGGTAGTTCTCTGGTGCAGGTTAGTCTGTAGACCCGAGATCGTCATAGAGACTTGTGGGATTCCCACTGTGCTTTGATTTCCACCTTACCACGTCCATGAGGGCGTGCAAAACGGTGGCTTTTGGGTACAGTCCCGAATCACATGGAGGCAATGAGCGATAGGAGGGGATTCGTCTCTCCCGGTATAGGGAGTTGATGTTGCGCTGTGTTTGATTGGCTATAACCGGAAATCCCTAGCCAGGGTTGCTGAGATTTACTGGTAAGTGTTACCAGTAGTATCTCGAACTGTTATAGACCTCATATCGACACGACTTATCGAGCTATTGGGGTCTGACGTTTACCACCCCTAGGCGAGATATGCGACATATCAGACGAACAGACCGGACTGTACAGTAAGTGTTACTGGTTGGATTCACAGGAGTGTGAGCGGGCTTGCTCGTCAATCTTCTAATCGCTCAATACCCGGGTGGCCGTTACGTTTAGCAAACCGCTTGCGACTTGTGGGTGTTTGATATGATCATCACCTGCTGCCGGCGTATTGACGAGTCTTTAGAGTCCTACACAGAGGTTTCCTGGCTCAAGCGAAACGAAATAGGAGCGCATATGAGATATGTGCAGGACCGAGAATAATACCAGTATGTGATACTGTATTCTATTCTCGCGATTTGTATCATGGGACGGTTATATGTGATATAGCCGGGTTACCGAATCAAGTGTTGATTCGATACATTGATACACATGATATTAATCGGTTATATGCGATATGACCGGATCATTAAATCAAGTGTTGATTTAATGATTTAATGTATAATTATATATTTGATATATTACTTTACATTAACTAGTATTGGTTCACTTAAGATTGTTTTCTCACTTAAATGTGCATATTGTATATATATGATATAGTTTTGTGCACTAGTTTGTATCATGTTTGATGATACATGCAAACTTGGGTGTGTATGCATTAAACCATGGTTTAGGTTAATGGTTAAGGTATTATTTTCTTTTCTTTATTCATTTTTGGAAAAACAAAATGGTGGCTTTTCTTATTTTTGGCAAGAAGCTTCATGACTTTTCTAGCATCTTTGAATAAGTCTTACCATTTTATTTTATTCCTAAACCCTAACCATTTAGCTTAACCCTAGTTCATTCTCTACATGAGTTAGCCTCACCCATGGTTGCATCATGATAACTCTTCACTTGAGTTTTTAATTTGAATTGGAATTGATATTCTTTTCTTCTTCTTCTTCCTCTTGAGAAAGAAAAGAAAAGCATGCTTCAAAAATGTCAAGTGATTCTAAGTGAGAAATCCAAATCCAAAGTCAACCCACTTCCTATTTCTTCATCATCTACCACTTGCCAAGTAGTATAGGGTGTTTTCTTCATAAGTTTCATGACTTGGTGATGTCGGAGCTTGATCTTGAGTTGCCTCGACGTAGATCATCTTCGGCATCGAAGTCGACGACCTAGCCCGCCCATTTCTCCGATGAAGCCGACTCTAGAGTCCGGGATCCGATGATCGTAGCGAAGGGACATCTTCACGGAGCTAAGGAAGTGGAGGACCGGATCTACAAAGGTTGTAGTCACTTCCCTTTTAGAAGTAAAGTTGTTTACTACTTGTAGTTTCGCCTATTCTCTAGTTAACGATCTATATCAGGGTTTCTCGGCACTGGAATTTTTTGAAATTGGCATGGTTGATGCCTTGTGGGACCTCCTTAGTGTGCCTAGGAACCCTACAGTGGTATCAGAGCCTACATAGAGCCTAAGGCAATGTGTAGACGATATTAGAATCCCGATCGAACCCGATACGCCCAAGTTTGCCCCCTCTCTGTACAATTTTCAAAACTGTGGATTTTTCCCAATTAAAAATGCTCAGAAAATAGTGCAGGAAAATAAATGATTAACTGTAAAAAACGAGACTATAACTCACTTAAACGGCCATGGAACCGCGGTAATGACATGCCATTGGTTCTGGGCACTTCTAATTGATGAGTTAGGGTTTTAATTTTATACAGTTTCCTCCGTATGTGATTCCTGATGTTTCTGGGCACTTTTAATTATACTCAACAGTTGAGTTTTTTGGGGTGAATTGGGGACTCATTGATTCGATCGGATATTTTTAACCTCGTTTATGGTTTTCCGGGTATTAAAGAATATGTTAAAAAGTTCGACCGGATATAAATACCCAATTTTTCCCCTGCCGGGAAATTTCTAAGTGTTGGATTTTTCCGTGGTTTAAAAACGTTCTAAGTAGTGAAAGTAACGCGATGGTCCCTCTAGAAGACAACAAACCTTAACTCGATTATGTGACCGTCTTGAACTGCCCTTTGAACCTTAGAGTTTGGGGTAGTACGGCGTGCCACATGTGAGGCGTTGGCTTGACACTACTACGGCTGGACCGTTGGTACTGAGGCATGAACTGGATGCTTTTAAACTTGTTTCATATGTTGAGCTGTTTTGGGAAAACTTGGGTGTTTGAATGTTCGATCGGAAAGTTTAACATTTTCTATTTATCTGGAATGGGATACAATATTTGGAATCCACAAGTGGTTATGAGATAACTGATTTGGATGTTATAAACATAGCAGTTTAGTCTCACTTGATCGGTTGTCACGGAATTTTGATGTGATCAAAAGTCCGTTGCAATCTCGTAGCGTACGCGGATACTCGCCGGTAAAACTTAATAGATAGCCACGCCCCATAGCCCCGACCAAGTGACTGTACGAGAACCCCGTCGCCGAAAGCATCGGTTTGGGTGCTCGCGGCAGCGGTGTTCCGCCTTAGTGCACTTCGTCGACGGTATCGGGGGTGCGGCCGCCTACTAAAGTTTGCGACGAGCATTCGATCAGTTTTTCGGGAATCTTGTTGAATTACCCGACTAGATATTAAAAAGTGTTTTCGATATAGAGACTAAAATGCGGGGTTTATAATTGTTAGGCATGTGATGTCTAAGGAATTCATTTGATTAGGCATGCGATGTCTATGCAGGTTGCGGATTCCAACTGTTGTAGTTTTACACTTTCTTTTCTGTGACCGTAAGTGTAATATGTGATATCGCCGGTTTCGTTGCTATATGTCAACGACAATTAGGATACGCATGTTTACTTATGTTGATGACATGTGATGTTATGTGTTGCTGGATATGTTATATTGGATCGTCGTGTTTGAATAGCTGGGGGGTTTTATGTGAGATGAGTGTTTTTCATTTTCATTCATGTAAAAACTTGTATGTAATATTCTTTTATTGGGGCACTTCGAGGTTGCGGAAGATGTCACCATTGTATATTATTTACTTTTCCGCACTAGAATAGACCCATGGAGGAGGGCACAAGTAACCGGGTTCTGGGGTCCAAAGGGAGACCAACTCGAGGAGACGAGTCCAGATCTCCTAACTCTAGAATTGGTAGGGTTGCTTGCCGCTCTCGTAGGGGTCTTGGGGTGTGGGTTTGGCTATTCATCGCGACCATGGAATCCGTGTTTTATACTGGCTCATATTAAAAACACGGACGTCCTAGTATATCCAATATTTCATATGATTCTTCTGCTGCGATATTTGTGATGTGATCATTTGATGTTCTGTGATAAATACTATATATAGTATATATGATATATTATGTAGACGTTACTTATGTTTTACACCCGCGCTAGCCCTGCCCTGCCCTGCCGTTAGTTACCTAACCTAACGGTGCACGAGGGGACATCGAGGCGAATGTGGATGGCATAAGTGTACGTCGTATTTTTCTGTGGTGTTTAGGTGATTTAAATGATGGGACATCATTAATGTGATTATTGAAAGAAAAAAAACCTAAGATGTTGTGGAATCGAATTTCTAAATAAAACAGGTAGCTACAGTTCTTGCTTTGCATTGCGTTGTTCCTTATAGAACATCATGCACCTTATTCGATAAGGAAATGACCGAGATCCCTTCACCGGGAGTGACTCCTTTAGCAATAACTGGCAGATGCTACAACCCTCGGTTTGTCTTTTGATTGCTTCTATAGTTTTTGCTTTGCACAGCGGTATATTTGATATATACTGCACCTTATTCGATGAGGAAAGGGCCGACGATCCCTTCATCGGGAGTGACCCCTTTAGCAAAACAAGAAAAGCCTAAAAAACACTCCATTTTAAAATCATTTAATTCTACAACGATATCAAGTTCGTTACGCAATAGGTTTTCAGAAAAACCTGTCGTAGCTCTTCATCATTTCAGATAAGTTCTATTTAGTATTCGTGCTGCCGTAGTTTGGCATGCGTCAAGGCGTAGTGTACGGTAGCTAACTAGTGCTTATCTGCTAGCATACGATGCGATTGGATTAGGTTATTCACATGGCGTTGTTTGGCATGCGTCAAGGGTCGTGCGGGTCGGTTTAATTCAATCAAGAAATGTACGGGTTGAACTTGACTAGCGGACTATGGGTTGTTTGGCATGTGTCAAGGTCATAGAACGCTAGGGGAAAAATATTATCGGGAATTTCAAGTGTTGAAATTTGCAATGAGATTGCATACCTTCTATGAGATAGTTGGATCCCGATACCCACTGCGAGTAATTGTTACTCCTGAGAGAGTTTTACACATTACAATTAGCCGATCAAGTAGGTGTCTAGAAAGGTGTCAACGAGGTTACGCCTCTGGGAAAACGAGGTTTACATTAATTAGGTTCGTGCGACAGCACGGGGGACCTCCCTCAAAGTACCGACACTGGCCTGGCTGAAAGATTGGTGAACTTGTAGCGTGTAATTAATCCCGGCTAGTCTTTCCTTTTAGGGTTTGAAGGAAGATTTGATAAAAACAGTGAGAGCCATCCTGATTAGATAAAATAAATAACCAATCTAATCTTGCAAGAGCATACGCTGAGTGTTTTCTTCTCTCTCTCTCTCCAGGCAGCGACCATATCACGCCTTAATCAAGATAATAAAACGGATATATTGACCGAACCCGCTTGTTATACTGAGCTGGGGAACGTTGGTCCCGCTCCAACTTATAATTGTTATAATACAGAGCAGGAATTAGGGAATACCAGATTTCCCGTGCCGCCCAAACGAAGAAAGTACATGTTGATGCATCATCTTCGGGTGTGTTCATTACAAAGAACTGTTTCTCTGTATCCTCTACGTCCTGGGTATTTGATACCGGATCAGGATCCCAGATATGTAATCTGTTACATAGGGCTACAGTAAGGTAGAGAACTGAGAACGGGTGATAAGTTTCATGAGACAGAAAACGGGGCAAGTGTTGCAGCCAAGTCTGTTGGTAACTGTCACCCTGTATTATCAGTACATTGATTCTGAACAAATGCTATTGGATACCGAACCTGATATACAAAATCATATCAGTCTCTTTATTAGTAAAGAAACGATAAAATTTTGTATTGTTGGGTAATGTTTTGAACATTTCCTATATCAAAAGTTGATTGGTTCAGCCACGTTATCTAAAAGCATTGATGTTCTAAATCAAACTACGGTTCTTAGTATATAGAACACATACAAGAGGAAGAGTTCAGAAATGAACGAATCCTTCTTGAGGTATTGTAGACTAGGTCATATCAATGCGACCCCACTAGCTAAGTTGCACATAGATGCATATTTAAATCAGTTTGAATTTACATCTTGTGAAAACTTGCCGGTCATGTCACAAAGATAAGATGACCATAGCTCTGTTTACTGGAAACAGAGAAAGAGTCAGTGAACTCTTGGGACTGATACATGATGATATATGTAAGGTCCCCTGTCTACATATGCCAGGACCGGTTCTTTGTACTTCGTTACATTCTATGATGATCTCTCAAGATTTAGACATATGTTCCTGTTGAAACACTAGTCCAAACCTTTTGAGGTATTCACAGAATATAAGTTAGAAGTAGAGAACCAAAATATGGGTATAAATATTATGTCCTTTAATGTGATCAAGGAGGAGAATACTTAAGCACGGAATTCCTGGACTATTCTAATGGAGAATGAGATTCTCTCTCAGCATTACTCCTCCGTATACACCATAGCACGATGGTATATCGGGGCGGAGAAATCACACCCTATATGATAAGACGTGCTCTATGATGAGTACTACTGAGTTACCTATTTCTTTTGGGGGTTATGCACTTATAAAGTTGCATACCTATTGAATAGCGTTCCAATCAAATCAGTTGCCTACCACTCCATATGAGATATGGTAAGGGAAGAACCCATCTCTTATGTCAGTTAAGATTTGGGGTTGTCCGGCCTATGTCTAAAAGGAAAATCCGGACAAGCTCGAGGCAAGGTCTGTTATGTACAACTGGAAAGGTTCCAGCTACACAAACTACAGCAGATGATTTGGTAGAACCAAAGGATTCAGTAGATTCCAACGAAACTCAGTCTCTCCGCCGATCTAGTAGGGTTCCTCACCTACACGAGAGATACTTCAGTTTCTCTATGACAGTGGGAGCGAGGATTGCATCATGAGATGATGACCCAACTAGTTTCGAGCTGGCCATCAGGAGTGGGACTCTGTAAGAATGGCTGGATGCTTAGCGATCTGAGATGGAATCCTTATACACCAACAAAGTATGGACTTTGGTTGCTATATCTGAAGGGTTAAATCCCCATCAGGAGCAAGTATATCTTGAGAAGATTACTTGGTGTACATAGAAAGGTTGAGACTTTCAAAGCTAGACTTGTTAAAGGTTTTCGTTATCAACCAGGCATGGATAATGGTGAAACCTTTTCAAGTAGCTATGCTTAAGTCCATCCAGATCCTACTTGCCACGGCTACATACCATGACTACGATATCTGGCGGTTGGGTGTCATGACTGCTTTTCTAAATGATATTTTAGAAGAGTCCGTCTATAAGTACACAGCCAGAGGGCCTCGTAGATAGTGGGAGCAGCGGAAACGTGTGCAAGATGCTTTACAGATTAAAGCAGGCATCGCGGAGTTGGAACATCTGTTTTGATGAGTTTGTCAAAGAGTTTGACATCATCAAAATGGTAGATGAACCTTGTATATACAAAGAGGTAGTAGGGAGTATGGTGGTGATCCTCGTAGAGTACGTGGATGACATACTCTTGAGAGGGAAGGAGTTTCCTATGCTACGCTCGGTCAATCTCCGCTTATCAAAATGATTCTCCATATAGGATCAAAGTGATACCTACTAAATCCTGGAGTTTGGATCTATGAGATAGATCTAATTGGATGTTAGAATACTCACTAGATGTAGTGAGATGGTATCAATCGATCCTGGGGAGAATCACTGGAAGGGTTCCAGGGTGATAAAGACGACTGAATGTCAGTCACAGGCATTGTCTTTACCCTTAGTAAAGAGACGGTATGTTGGAAGAGTTCCAAGCTAGATACCGTGGCATACTAGACGATAAAGGCTGGATACATCGCTACTTAAGATGCTACCAAAGAGGTTGTCTGGGTGTATATTAGTTCATGAGATGAACTTAGTTCCTCCCATTGTGTGACAATGGAGTTTTGGCTTATGCCAAGGAACGACCGTCCCATCAGTGATCCAGAGATATTCTAAAGCAGTATCACCTGATCATGGAGATGGCTGATCTCCAAGGTGATCGAGGTTAGGACAGCAGACTCAGAGGATAACACGGCGAATCAACTCACGAAGGCCTATTCCCAGAGAAAGACTTTTATGGGATGGTTGAGTATGAGTTACTGCAACCACTGCTACAGATGGCCCTAGTGCAAATGGGAGATTGTTAGTTATATGTATGCCCGAGAGGCCATTACTGTACATATGATGTATATTATAATGGATGCCGGGACATATATAGAGAGGACTTTCTTGCTCGACATGATAGTATGCTATCTGGTTACTCTTTACCTTAACGTGTATACTGATTGTCTCTCTGTTACATGTTGGTAAAGCCCTTAGGATGTGTACTTGACTACCTGGACTATGATGCAGATCATACTAGTGGGGACATGGTAGTCCATAAGTACATCCTTCAAGGTCCCTAGTCGTGGGTGTATCGAGACGGGGCATCGATATACCAGAGTAGACTAGCGTATACCTTCTTGACCGATACAGATGGGCGATGGATGATCCCATATCCATTGGTGTTTGACATCAGAGATTATATACGGGTGCTCAGTGGAGACTGGGTACACTGGACGGACTCGCCGAGAACTCCCAGATGGCATTATACCTTATGTCAGATGGCAGTTCTCTGGTGACACTGGTACAGGTTAGTCTGTAGACCCGAGATCGTCATAGAGTCTTGTGTGATTCCCACTGTGCTTTGATTTCCACCTTACCACGTCCAAGAGGGCGTGCAAAACGGTGGCTTTTGGGTACAGTCCCGAATCACATGGAGGCAATGAGCGATAGGAGGGGATTCGTCTCTCCCGGTATAGGGAGTTGATGTTGCGCTGTGTTCGATTGGCTATAACTGGAAATCCGTGGCCAGGGTTGCTGAGATTTTCGGGTAAGTGTTACCAGTAGTATCTCGAACTGTTATAGACCTCATATCGACATGACTTATCGAGCTATTGGGGTCTGACGTTTACCACCCCTAGGCGAGATATGCGACATATCAGACGAACAGACCGGACTGTACGGTAAGTGTTACTGGTTGGATTCACAGGAGTGTGAGCGGGCTTGCTCGTCGATCTTCTGATCGCTCAATACCCGGGTGGCCGTTACTTTAGCATACCGCTTGCGGCTTGTGGGTGTTTGATATGATCATCACCTGCTGCCGGCGTATTGACGAGTCTTTAGAGTCCTACACAGAGGTTTCCTGGCTCAAGCGAAACGAAATAGGTGCGCATATGAGATATGTGCGGGACCAAGAATAATACCACTATGTGATACTGTATTCTATTCTCGTGATTTGTATCATGGGACGGTTATATATGATATAGCCGGGTTACCGAATCAAGTGTTGATTCGATACATTGATACACATGATATTAGTCGGTTATATGCGATATGACCGGATGATTAAATCAAGTGTTGATTTAACAATTTAATGTATAATTATATATTTGATATATTAATTTACATTAACTAGTATTGGTTCACTTAAGATTATTTTCTCACTTGAATGTGCACCTTGTATATATATGATATAGTTTTGTGCACTAGTTTGTATCATGTTTGATGATACATGCAAACTTGGGTGTGTATGCATTAAACCATGGTTTAGGTTAATGGTTAAGGTATTATTTTCTTTTCTTTATTCGTTTTTGGAAAAACAAAATGGTCGCTTTTCTTATTTTTGGCAAGAAGCTTCATGACTTTTCTAGCATCTTTGAATAAGTCTTACCATTTTGTTTTATTCCTAAACCCTTACCATTTAGCTTAACCCTAGTTCATTCTCTATATGAGTTAGCCTCACCCATGGTTGCATCATGATAACTCTTCACTTGATTTTTTTAATTTGAATTGGAATTGATATTCTTTTCTTCTTCTTCTTCCTCTTGAGAAAGAAAAGAAAAGCTTGCTTCAAAAATGTCAAGTGATGATTCCAAGTAAGAAATCCAAATCCAAAGTGAACCAACTTCCTATTTCTTCATCCTCTAACACTTGCCAAGTAGTATTGGTTGTTTTCTTCACAAGTTTCATGACTTGGTGAAGTTGGAGCTTGATCTTGAGTTGCCTCGACGTAGATCATCTTCGGCATCGAAGTCGACGACCTAGCCCACCCATTTCTCCGATGAAGCCGACGCTAGAGTCCGGGATCCGATGATCGCAGCGAGGGGACATCTTCACGGAGCTAAGGAAGTGGAGGACTGGATCTACAAAGGTTGTAGTCACTTCCCTTTTAGCAGTAAAGTTGTTTACTACTTGTAGTTTCGCCTATTCTATAGTTAACGATCTATATTAGGGTTTCTCGGCACCGGAATTTTTTGAAATTGGCATGGTTGATGCCTTGTGGGACCTCCTTAGTGTGCTTAGGAACCCTACAATAATCTATTTATGTATTCATATGGATCTCGTCCAACCATATAATCAATGTATGTATGCATGTAAGTATAAGGATATAAATCACCGGTGTCCCACGCGAAACATCAATATCATGGAACCTGGGTGTCCAACATCGACACCTGAAAACATCATGATACCTATATCCAGCATCGACACGTAAATCCTCATATCTCGGGCTCCGTCAGCAGACTCCGTTAGTCCGGATCGGCCCATATCATCTCTCGACCCCGATCAGTATCCTCCGGATATCCGCCGAGCCCAAATACTATCATCGGTTGGTAGAAGTCCCACTGCCAGGCTCACCGTCTGCAGCACAGCAATCCGTTCTCACCCCGGGGTACCATAGCGGGTCCACCATGTACCCGCAATCGGCCTCATCCAACTCCTCGAATCGGGTTTCACATGTCACATGTCTCAGAACCGAGAAAACGCATGGTGGACGCACTGAAATATCATATCAAGAGAAATCGGGTTATTAAAATAACACATGATCTCTTTTAAAATGTCCACGGTTCTCAAATCCAGAAATCTCATAAAAATAGCTTATGTCAATGCGTAAAATCATAGAGCATGATGTATACGACATATAATAGAAATATAAGCATATCCGTATATCATGCAATATGGAACAGAGATATGACATATTAAGGGAAAACTGCTCTTTTAAATGATTCCAGATTTTAAAATATAACATGCGGTTCCCAATTTCCCAATAAAGCCAGTTATCTATGTAGGTACAATATGTATATGCGCAAGTATAGAGGTACCGATGTGTATATGCGCCAATATGGGTATGCAATGTGTATATGCGCAAGTTTGGATGTACCAATGTATGTGTGCACCAATATGGATATACAAATACGTATGTGCGCAAGTATGGATGTACCAAAGTATATGTGCACCAATATGGATATACGATGTGTATGTGAGCAAATATGGATGTATTAATGTATATGTGCACCAATATGGGTGTACAAGTGGTATATACGCTAGCATGAGTGTACAATATGTATGTGCGCCAATATAGGTGTACAAGTGGTATATACGCAAGCATGAGTGTACAATATGTATGTGCGCGAATATAGGTGTACAAGTGGTATATACGCAAGCATTAGTGTACAATATGTATGTGTGCCAATATGAGTGTACAAGTGGTGTATACGCAAGCATGTTATGTTGGATACAGTGCCCTCAAAGTCAATTATTGGATCGCAGGCATGTGATTGCAATGATTGAGGAGGACCTATACCGGTAGGACAGTCTTACTCGAGATGATAGTATGCTATCTGGTTTGCCATTATCATCGTGTACAGCTTTAGGTAACATGATCACTATTACACGTTGATAGAGCCCTTAGGATTCTGCTTGACTACCAACAGTATGATGGCGACCATATACGTGAGAGTTGGGTAGTCCATAAGGACATCCTTAAAAGTGGTCCATAGTCGTGGGAGTTTCGAGACCGGGCATCGATACTCCAGAGTAGACTAGTGTATACAGTCGAGACCCCGATGTGGGACGGTGGCCAGTCTCATAAGCCATTGGTGTCAGTTGGATCACCTAAAATGTATACAGGTGCTCATTAGGTTATGAGTACACCGAACAGGACTCACCGGGAACCTGCTAGTTGGTATTTATACCTAGCATAAGATAGCAGTTCCCTGGTGACATGTGTACAGGTTAGTTCATCGACCTAAGGTCGTCATTTGTCTCGTGTGAGTTCCCACTGTTGGATATAGTGCCCTCAAAGTCAATTATTGGATCGCAGGTACGTGATTGCAATGATTGAGGAAGGACCTATACCGATATGGCAGTCGTGCTCGAGATGATAGTATGCTATCTGGTTTGTCTTTATCATCGTATACATGCTTTAGTTCACTATTGCATGATGATAGAGCCCATAGGATTCTTGCTTGACTACCAGCAGTATGATGGAGATCATATACGTGGGAGCTGGGGTCTATAAGCACATCCTTAAAGTGTCCCTAGTCGTGGGAGTTTCGAGACAGGGCATCGATACTCCTGAGTAGACTAGTGTATACAGTCGAGACCCCAACGAGGGGTGGTGGCCGGTCTCACAAGCCATTGGTGTCAGTTGGTTCACCTAAGATGTATACAGGTGTTTATTGGCTTATGAGTTCACCGGACAGGACTCGCCGGGAACATGCTAGTTGGTATTACACATATCGTCAGATAGCAGTTCCCTGGTGACATGTGTACAGGTTAGTTTGTCGACCTGAGATCGTCATTTGTCTCGTGTGAGTTCCCACTGTACTTTGATTTCTACCGTACCACGCTCAAAATAGACATGCAAACGGGTATTTTTTGGGTACAGTCCCGAGCCACATGGAGGCAGTGTGCGGATCGTCGGGGATTCGTCTCTCCCGGTATTGGGGGTTGATGTCGCACAGTGCACGGGTGGCCATCACTAGAAATCCTCGGCCGAGGTAGTGGATAATTACTGATTCGGATCTGTAGTTTCTCAGTTGGTGATGGGCTTCATAACGACACGAATTATCGCGCTATTAGGGGTCTGACTTTACCCAACCCCCAAGACTCGATATGCGATACTCTTTAGACGAACGGACCGGACTGTATGTATATTGTCACTGTTAGGCTCAGTAGGGTTTCTGGATGAGTTCGCTCGTCTGCTTCCCTTCCAATCAATACATAGGCAACCGTTACGTACAGCTCGTACCTCTGACTTGCTAGTGGTTATACCCAGTGCCAGTGTGTTAATGAGTCATTAGAGCCCCCCAGAGACAATTTCCCAAGTTCGGGCGAAACGTTGTAGAGGCCGTATGGTTTTATGGCAGGGTTCGGAAAATGCACGTGCGTTTTCGCACGTGACATTTTTCGGGCAGATAATACTGGTAGGCTTTGGTTTAAGCCGAATCCGAGTATTATACTGTGTAGATATAATATCTTTGTCTCAATTGCATTTGTATTCGGTCGTGATATAAATGCGGGTATGTTTATACTGATACGGGATTATCCTGAAATTCGTTTCAGGATCACTTTTTGGAAGTTGCCAGTTTCCAGTTTTCTATCGCTCATCTTTAACATTCGGTTAAAGACGGATTTATCTTCTCTTGAGATGAGTGTGGAAGCTTCTAGAAGGTGACTAGGATGGTGAGGTGTTAAGTGACTCATTAGTGCATTTAATGATTCATTTAATGAAAGGGTGACTAGGTTTATGATTCATCCTTTGCATTTAATGTTTTTTGTGACTCATTCTATTCATTAAGTGAGATGATAAGCTTCATGGTTATGGTCACCAACCCTTGCTCCTACACTCACCTCCCTCATTCTATATATGTGGCCGGCCATTCATTTTGGGATAGTATGGTTGCTTGAGAGGCAAAAGATTATGATAGTTTTGGTATATAGAAATTAGATGTGATCAATTTCCAAATTACCCGATTCCAAAAGGCAACTTCATTAACCGTTCATCCATAAATTTGGATGTAACGAAACAAAGTATTCTACTCATTCTCTACATCAATCTTGGTCATCTCTTTTGGCAAACATGATGATCGAGTTGCCTCGGTACAGAGGCGGGAGCCCGTTTAAAGATCCGTCGACATGGTGCCAGCTGGACGAGAAGACTGGAGATTCAGGAGATCGGAGCAGCCGCAACAAAGCGTAGGATGATGGTTGAAGACCGAAGGACTCGGATCGTTTGGTATAGCATTTCTACCCACTTTGTAGTTTGTTAGTTTAGCTTTAATGGCAGATCCGGGTGATAGTACACGATAACGCCAGTTGTAAAAGTTTTTTTTTCCACATTTGGCGTCTGTTAGACAGCCGGGGCGCTACCGTGGACTTACAGTGGTATCAGAGCCTCACCATTAAGCTTTACTAACTTGTGCTAACACGTTTAACACATCGATCGAACGGATTTTCGAAAACTACATTTTTTCTGTACAAAGTTTCTGTCGATTTTAAATATGGTCTAAAAATTATTTTGAGCATCACAGAAATTCGTGCAGGCATTTAGTAGAACACTGGTGAAATTTGCTCACTAGATCTCACTGTTCCACCGCAGATCCGCGGCCCAAACCAGGGTTTGGCCTCGGATCCGCCGCGAGATTGTGAGATCAATGCTCCAAATTTCTACAGTATGTTCTACACAGTGAATTATAGTTTCTGGAATATTTCTTTTGGGCCAATATTTTCTTACTGTACAGCAGATGTTCATGGGGCCCACTTCGGGAAATTTTGTCGATCGAAATTTTAAATTTGTTAGTTTGTAGTATTTACATTATATCTCCGACCGGGAAAGTTATTCGAGCGGTAAATTGCGTCTAATTGCTATAGCTCTTTTAGACGGATTTACGAACGTGACATTCGTGTTGATGTTCTGTGTTGTGCTGTGATGTTGCGGATGTGTCGTGGTGGATAGCAGTGTGCAATGGTAGTGTTTTTGGATTTATTTATACATTTGATATTGCGGGGCGAGCGTCCAACATGTGGACTACCGTCACTGCCTGTTTGTATAATATCTTTTGGGGCACGACTGGGCTGAGGTCGATGTACCCGTTGTATATATTTTCTTTTCTGTACTAGGATTACCCCGCGACGGAGTGCACGGATAGCCAGGTTCTGGAGGGCAACAGGTCCGTATCTCATGGCTTTGAGAGGCAAAGGGGCCTTACTCTAGAATTGGCAGACTATTCGCCGCACTCATAGGGGTACAGGTTGACCCAAGGAGGGGTGCTCAAGTTACCGGATTCCGTGAAGTGCCGGGTGGTCCATTCATTTTTGCTATAGGGGGCTGCTTCGCTTCAGGTTTTGGCGGGAAACTTGCCGCACCCGTAGGGGTCTAGGTTTCATTGCACGGGCTATCCACACGACCAGGGGAACGTCGGGTTTCAGTAGCGACTCTATGAAACCCGGGGATCCCAGATTATCTATATTGTTTTGTGATGCTTATTACTTTTCTGTAATATTGCATATTATCACGCATGGAGCGATTATTGTATATTGGTATATATACTATTAGATGTTGTATATGTTTTACACCCGCGCTAGTCCAGCCCCCGCTCTGTCGTTAGTTAAGTAACCTAACGGGTGATGACGGGACCCAGTGGCGAATGCGGATGGCATATACGTACATTTTATTTTTCGTTCTTTTCTGGTGTGATTGATTGATGGGACTGCATTGATTTTTATCAATGCAAGGATAAAACAAATCTATATTTGATGATGTTGGAACAAATTTTAAAAGGTGTTATTACAAAGATGATTCCATTTGTTTTGCATAGTGATATTCAGTTTAGAATATCCTGCACCTCATTCGACGAGGCAAGGGCCGAGATCCCTTCACCGGGAGTGACCCCTTAGGCAGAAGTTTGCGTCAGGATAATAACTTTACTATAGTCGATTACAAGTTGCTTTGCATCGCGGTATTCAGTTAGAATATCCTGCACCTTATTCCACGAGGAAAGAGCCGAGATCCTTTCACCCGGAGTGACCTCTTTAGCAAAAGGTTTTCGTCACTATATTTTTATAAAAAGCTATCAGGTTCCTTCAACGAGATCAAGTTCATTACGTTAAAGGTTTTTTCGCCAAAAACCACTCGTAGCCCTCCGTCATTTCGTTTGGGTATTCAGTAGTATTCAAGCTATGTATTTTGACCAACGCCAAAGCATAGTGTTTGGTAGCTGCTGGGTATTCATCTGTTGCATAGATAGATGAGTTTGTTTTGGACAGTCGTTTTGCTATTTTGGCCAACGTCAAGGGCATGTGCGGGTGGGTTCAAATTGACCTGGATAGTGACGGGTAGAACTTAGCATGTGACTTATGATATTTTGACCAACGCCAAGGTCATTAGAGCATGGGGCAAAAATCATATCGGGAGTTTCAAACATACAGGAAACTTGCCAGGCATGCGCATACCTTCTGGAGTGTGATAACTTGAGTGGGTTCCATCAAGTTATCATGCGATGATAGATGGATCTCGATTCTCACTGATGAGTTGGTTTACTCTTCGGGTGATCCCGACTAATTATTCATTCAGGTTTGGAGGAGAATTTGAGATTACTGTGGGAGGTTTCCTGATTAGATAAAGTGATAACCATTCTGATCTAGGTTAAAGTGCACGCAGAGTGTTTCTTTTCTCTCTCTCTCTCTTTGGCAGGGACCTTTGACCGACCCTAGATTATGACTCAGTGACCAAGTTGACCGAACTTTCTTAATATACTGGCTTTTGGATTGTCTAAAGTTGCATAAGTCATTGCCGCTCCTTCTTTTACCCTTTGCATTTCTCAGAACACCCCGTATTACTACGGACATCCACTTCCATTGGATAGATCCATCGTTTGGTTATATACGAACTCAAAGGGACATCTTCGAGGATGGATCCAGGTTCGGGAGAAATAGAATAAAGTATTATTCAGTTGTCTTTTATTATCACCTTCTCTCAGGTTGCGAGGGCTCCTTAGTTTAGGAGGGTACACCTATTACGCTTATTGGATAGTCTTATTCCAAGACATAGGCTGGTGCCAAAAGGTAGGGCATGTGTTAGTTATATGTATGCCCTAGAGGCCATTACTGTACATGAGATGTAAATTGTAGTGGATGCTGGGACATATATAGGTAGGACTTTCTTGCTCGACATGATAGTACGCTATTTGGTTGCTCTTTATCTTAACATGTATACTTACTGTCTCTCTGTTACATGTTGATAAAGCCCTTAGGATGTGTACTCGACTTGCAGGACTATGATGTAGATCATACTAGTGGAGCCTGGGTAGTCTATGAGTACATCCTTCAATGTTCCTAGTAGTGGGAATATCGAGACAGGGCATCGATATTCCAGAGTAGACTAGCGTATGTCTTCTCGACCCATGTGATGGGCGATGAATGATCCCATATCCATTGGTGTTTGACATCAGAGATGGTATGCGGGTGCTCAGTGGAGACTGGGTACACTGAACGGACTCGCCGAGAACTCCCAGATGGTATTATAC
This sequence comes from Agapanthus africanus, assembly GCA_030015575.1. Classification (NCBI taxonomy): domain Eukaryota; kingdom Viridiplantae; phylum Streptophyta; class Magnoliopsida; order Asparagales; family Amaryllidaceae; genus Agapanthus; species Agapanthus africanus. The sequence continues at coordinate 116,996,111 of CM057343.1, forward strand.
CTTACGTCAGATGGCAGTTCTCTGATGACACTGGTACAGCTTAGTCTGTTGACCCGAGATTGTCATAGAGTCTTGTGTATCTCCCACTATGCTTTGATTTCCACCCAACCACGGCTCTATTGAGTCGTGCAAACAGGTGGTTTTTGGGTACAGTCCCGATTCACATAGAGGCAATGAGCGATACGAGGGGATTCGTCTCTCCCGGTATTGGGGGTTGATGTTGCACTATGCTCGACTGGCCATAACTGGAAATCCCTGGCCAGTATTGCAGTGATTTACTGGTAAGTATTATCAGTAGTTTCACGCTTGTTATGGACCTTACATCGGCATGACTTATCAAGTTACTAGGGTCTGACGTTTACCACCACTCGGCGAGATATGCGACATATCAGACGAACAAACCGGACTGTGCGGTAAGTGTTACTGATTGGATTCGCAGGAGTGTGAGCTGACTTGCTCGTTGATCTTCTGATCGCTCAATACCCGGGTGGCCGTTACGTTTAGCAGACCGCTTGCGGCTTGTGGGTGATTGATATGATCACCACCTACTGCCGGCATATTGGCGAGTCTTTAGTCCTACACAGAGGTTTCCTGGCTCAAGCGAAACGAAATAGGAGCGCATATGAGGTATGTGCGGGACTGAGAATAATACAGTATGTGATACTGTATTCTATTCTCGTGATTTGTATCATCGGTCGGTTATATGAGATATAGCCGGGTTACCGAATCAAGTGTTGATTCGATATATTGATACACTAGATATTAGTCGGTAATATTTAATATGACCGGATCATTAAATCAAGTGTTGATTTAATGTATAATTATATATTTGATATATTACTTTACATTAACTAGTATTGGTTCACTTAAGATTGATTTTCTCACTTGATGTGCACAAGTTGTATATGTGATATATGTTTGTGCACTAGTTTGTATCATGATTGATGATACATGCAAACTTGGGTGTGTGTTTGACTTACACCATATTTAAGATAATGTTTTAGGTTTTTATTTATTTTGGTAAAACAAAATGGTGGCTTTCTTTGTCTTGGATTGAAGCTTCATAAAGCTTTTAAGCATCTTTGACAAAGTCCACTCATTTTGTTTTGCATGAGATTTTTATTAACCAAACCATTAACTTAAACTATAGTTTAGTCTCTACAAATGTAAACTCACCCATGGTTGCATTATGATAGACTTCAGTTGATTATTCTTTTTAGATAATTCATTATTCATTTTCTTTCATTTTCTTCTTCTTCAAGAGGAAGAAAAGCTTGTTAGAAATTTTCAAGTGAAGAAATAGAGTGAAAAATCCAAATCCAAAGTGAACCCACTTCCTATTTCATCATCCTCTACTACTTGCCATTTAGTTTAGGGTGTTCTCTTCACAAAGTTCATGACCTAGTGAAGATGGAGCTTGAGTTTGAGTCTCCTCGACGTAGATCATCTTCGGCTTCGAAGTCAACGAGCTAGCCCGTTCATTTCTCCGAGGAAACCGTCACAAGAGTCCGGGATCTCGATGATCGCAGCGAAGAGACGTCAACACGGTGTTTTAGAAGCGAAGGACCGGATCTACAAAGGTTGTAATCCCTAAACCTTAGAAGTAAAGTTGTTTACATGCTATTAGTTTCGCCTAATCTCTAGTATACGATCTTGCTTAGGGTTGTTCGGCACATAAAAATTTGATTTTGGCATGGTAGATGCTTTGTAGAATCTTGTTAGTGTGCCTAGCAACCCTACAATGGTATCAGAGCCAGGCTAGAGCTTTAGGCGATGTCTAGGCGAACTTTAAAGTCCGATCGAACCCGGATAAACCCGATTAAACCCTTCTCTGGACATTTTTTGAAAATGTGATTTTTTCTGAATTAAAAATACTAAAAAAAGCAATCAGGAAAAACTAAGAATTACTGTGAAGTACGGACCTCTATTCGCTCATTCGGCCGCAGAACCGCAGCCAAACCCTTAGTTTTGGCGAGGTTCTGCGGCCAAAATTTTGAATTAGTCCGTGGAACTTCATATATTTATTCTTTGGTACTTTCTTGTCATTTTTTTCTGGTAATTTTTTAATTCCACTCAAGTGTTGAGTTTTCTAAGGTTGTATTGGGGACTCGTTGATTCGATCGGATAATTTAACTTTGTTTAGTTTGTCCGGGAAATTTTTAGAACGTGTTAAAAAGTTCGAACGGATATCAATAACTCAGTTTTTCCCCAGCCGGAAAATTTCCAAGCGTTGGATTTTTCCGTAGTTTATGAACATTCTAAGTCGTGCAAGTAACGCGATGGACCCTCTAGAAGACAACAAACCTTAACTCGATTATGTGACCGTCATGAACTGCCTATTGAACCTTAATGTTTGGGGCAATACGACATGCCACATATGAGGCGTTGGCTTGACCCTTCTACGGCTGGACCATTGGTACTGAGGCATGTAATAGATGTTTTTAAACTAACTTCAGCTGTTGAGAACTATTTGGGAAAACTTGGGTGTTTGATTATTCGATCGGAAAGTTTAACATTGTCTATTTATCTGGAATGTGATATAATAATTGGAATCAACAACATTTGAATTTTATAAGTCTAGCAGTTTAGTCTCAGATGATCGGTTTCCACGGGATTTTGATGCGATCAAAAGTCCGTCGCAATCATGTAGTGTACGTGGATACTCGCCGGGTAAACTTAACAGACAGCTACGCCCCATAGCCCCGACCAAGTGACTGTAGGAGGACCTCGTCGCCAAAAGCATCCGTTTGGATGCTCTCTGCAGCGGTGTTCTGCCTTAGTGCACTTCGTCGACGACATCCGGGGGTGCGGCCGTCTACTAAAGTTTGCGACGAGCATTCGATCAGGATGTCGGGAATCTTGTTGAATTGCCCGACTTGATATTGAAAAGAGTTTTCGATAATGAGACTAAAATGCGGGGTTTATAATTGTTAGGAATGAGATGTCTAAAGAATTCATTTGGTTAGGCATGAGATGTCTAAGGAGGTTGCGGATTCCAATTGTTGTAGTTTTACACATTCTTTTCTGTGACCGTAAGCGTAGTATGTAGTGTATCGCCGGCTTCGTTGCTATACATCAACGACAATCGGGATACGCATACTTGCTTACGTTGTTGATATGAGATATTATGTGTTGCTGGATATGTTATATTGGATCGTCGTGTTTGAATAGCCGGGTTTTTTTTATGTGAGATGAGAGTTTTTCATTTTCATTCATGTAAAAACTTGTATGTAATATTCTTTTATTTGGGGCACTTCCAGGTTGAGGAAGATGTCACCGTTGATGTATATTATTTACTTTTCCGCATTAGGATAGACCCAGGAGGGGAGCACAAGTAACCGGGTTCTGGGGTCCAGTGGGAGACCGCCTCGAGAAGTCGAGTCCGGGTCTCCTAACTCTAGAATTGGTAGGGTTGCTTGCCGCTCTCGTAGGGGTCTAGGGGTGTGGGATTGGCTATTCATCACGACCATGGAATCCATGTTTTATATATCCTTAAAATAAAATACGGACGTCCAAGTATATCCAATATTTCATATGTTGTTTTCTGCTGCGTTATCTGTGATGTGATCATGTGATATGTTTAGATAGATACTGTATATAGTATATATGATATATTATATAGACGTTGCTTATGTTTTACACCTACGCTACCCCTGCCCCGCTCTGCCCGTTAGTTACCTAACCTAACGGTGCAGACGGGACATCGAGGCGAATGCGGATGGCATAAGTATACGTTGTATTTATCTGTGATGTTTAGTGGATTTAAATGATGGGACATTCATTAATGAGATTAATGAAAAAAAAAAACCTAAATGATGTTATGGAATCGAATTTCAAAAATAAGGTAGCTCTAGTTGTTGCTTTGCATAGCCGTATTCCTTGTAGAATATCCTGTACCCTATTCGACGAGGAAAGAGTCGAGATCCCTTCACCGGGAGTGACCACTTTAGCAATAATTAGCAAATGCTACAATCTTCGGTTTTTCTTTTGATTGCTTTTCTAATTCTTGTTAGTTATATGTATGCCCTAGAGGCCATTACTGTACATAGGATGTATATTGTAGTGGATGCTGGGACATATATAGGGAGGACTTTCTTGCTCGACATGATAGTATGCTATCTGGTTGCTCTTTATCTTAACGTGTACACTGATTGTCTCTTTGTTATATGTTGGTAAAGCCCTTAGGATGAGTACTTGACTACCTGGACTATGATGCGGATCATACTAGTGTGGACATGGTAGTCCATAAGTACATCCTTCAATGTCCCTAGTCGTGGGTGTATCGAGACGGGGCATTGATATACCAGAGTAGACTAGCGTATACCTTCTCGACCCATACAAATGGGTGATGGATGATCCCATATACATTGGTGTTTGATATCAGAGATGATATACGGGTGCTCAGTGGAGACTGGGTACACTGGACGTACTCGCCGAGAACTCCCAGATGGTATTATACCTTACGTTAGATGGCAGTTCTCTGGTGACACTGGTACAGGTTAGTCTGTAGACTCGAGATCGTCATAGAGTCTTGTATGATTCCCACTGTGCTTTGATTTCCACCTTACCACGTCCAAGAGGGCGTGCAAAATGGTGGTTTTTGGGTACAGTCCCAAATCACATGGAAGCAATGAGCGATAGGAGGGGATTCGTCTCTCCCGGTATAGGGAGTTGATGTTGCGCTGTTTTCGATTGGCTATAACCGGAAATCCCTGGCCAGGGTTGCTGAGATTTACTGGTAAGTGTTACCAGTAGTTTCTCAAACTGTTATAGACCTCATATCGACACGACTTATCGAGCTACTGGGTCTGACGTTTACCACCCCTAGGAAAGATATGCGACATATCAGACGAACAGACCGGACTGTATGGTAAGTGTTACTGGTTAGATTCATAGGTGTGTGAGCGGGCTTGCTCGTTGATCTTCTGATCGCTCAATACCCGGGTGGCAGTTACGTTTAGCAGACCGCTTACGGCTTGTGGGTGCTTGATATGATCATCACCTGCTGCCGGCATATTGACGAGTCTTTAGAGTCCTACACAGAGGTTTCCTGGCTCAAGAGAAACGTAATAGGAGCGCCTATGAGATATGTGCAGGACCGAGAATAATACCAGTATGTGATACTGTATTCTATTATCGCGATTTGAATCATTGGACGGTTATATATGATATAGCCGGGTTACCGAATCAAGTGTTGATTCGATACATTGATACACTTGATATTAGTCGGTTATATGGGATATGATCGGATCATTAAATCAAGTGTTGATTTAATAATTTAATGTATAATTATAAATTTGATATATTACTTTATATTAACTAGTATTTGTTCACTTAAGATGGATTTTCTCACTTGATGTGCACATTGTATATATATGATATATGTTTGTGCACTAGTTTGTATCATGTTTGATGATACATGCTAACTTGGGTGTATGTTTGATTTAAACCATGTTTAGGTTAATGGTTAGGGTTTTGTTATCTTTTCTTAATTATTTATTTTATTCATTTTTTTTGGGCAAGAAATAAAATGGTGGCTTCTTTTGTATTTTACTTGAAGCTTCATGAAGCTTTGACCATTTTGTTTTTTTCCTAAACCTAACCATTCACCTAAACCCTAGTTTAGTCTCTACACTAGTTAAACTCACCCATGGTTTCATTATGACAACCATCACTTGATTTTCTTTTTGGAAATTATTTCATTATTCATTTTCTTTTTTCTTCATCTTCTTCATGAAGAAGAAAAACCATTGCTAGAAATTTCCAAGTGATGATTCCAAGTAAGAAATCCAAATCCAAAGTGAACCCACTTCCTATTTCTCATCCTCTACCACTTGCCATGTAGTAGAGTGTGTTATCTTCACAAGTTTCATGACCTAATGAAGATGGAGCTTGAGTTTGAGTCGCCTCGACGTAGATCATCTTCGGCATCGAAGTCAACGACCTAGCCCGCCCATTTCTCCGATGAAATCGACGCTAGGGTCCGGGATTCCGATGATCGCAGCGGAGGGACGTCAACACGGAGCTAGAGAAGTGGGGGACCGGATCTACAAAGGTTGTAGTCTTTTTCATTTAGCAATAAAGTTGTTTATTTGCTTGTTTCGCCTTTACCTCTAGTAACGATCTAGTTTAGGGTTCTTTGGCACATAGAAATTTTTTATTTTGGCATGGTTGATCAGTTGTGGAACTTCATGAGTGTGCCTAGGAACCCTACAGTCGTATCAGAGCCTAGCTAGAGCTTTAGGCGAAGTGTAGACGATGTTAGAAGTCCGATCGAACCCGAAACCCTAATCCAATACCACTCTCTGTACATTTTCTGAAACTGTGGATTTTTCCTCATTAAAAATAGCCAAAAAATTCAGCAGTGTGTTTTGGGAATTAATGTGAAGCACGTGCGTTTAAGTCCACCAAAGCGCGGCGGAACCGCGGCATGAGCATGGCTCATGTGGCGGTTCCGCGGCCGTACGGGCACTTTATTCTCTTCAGTTTGCACAGTAATGTCCCTCTCTGATTCCTGAATCTTATGGATATTTTTAATTCATATTCCACTGTTGTGTTATCTAGGTTGTATTGGGGACTCGGTGTTTCGATCGGGAAGTCTAATTTCGTCTATGTGTTTTTCCGGATAATTTTTGAATATGTTAAAAAGTTCGACCGGATATAAATACCCAATTTTTCCCCTGCCGGAAAATTTCCAATTGTTGGATTTTTCCGTAGTTTAATGACGTTCTAGGTAGTGCAAGTAATGCGATGGTCCCTCTAGAAGACAACAAACCTTAACTCGATTATGTGACCGTCTTGAACTGCCCTTAGAACCTAAGGGTTTGGGGCAGTACGGCGTGCCACATGTGAGGTGTTGGCTTGACCCTTCTACGGCTGGACCGTTGGTACTGAGGCATGAAGTGAATGTTTTTAAAATTATTTCATGTGCTGAGCTGTTTCGGGAAAACTTGGGTGTTTGACTGTTCGATTGGAAAGTTTAACATTTTCTGTTTATCTGGAATGTGATACAATATTTGGAATTCACAAGTAGTTATGTGATAACTAATATGAATGTTATAAACATAGCACTTTAGTCTCAAATGATCGGTTGCCACAGAATTTTGATGCGATCAAAAGTCCGTCGCAATCACGTAGCGTACGCGGATACTCGCTGGGTAAACTTAATAGACAGCCGCGCCCCATAGCCCCGACTAAGTGACTGTAGGAGAACCCCGTGGCCGAAAGCATCCGTTCGGGTGCTCGCGGTAGCGGTGTTCCGCCTTGGTGCACTTCGTCGACGGTATCGGGGGTGCGGCCGTCTACTAAAGTTTGCGACGAGCATTCGATCAGGATGTCGGGAATCTTGTTGAATTGCCCGACTTGATATTGAAAAGTGTTTTCGATAATGAGAGTAAAATGCGGGGTTTATAATTGTTAGGCATGTAATGTCTAAGAAATTCAGATGGTTAGGCATGCGATGTCTAAGTAGGTTGCGGATTCCAACTGTTGTAGTTTTACACTTTCTTTTCTGCGACCGTAAGTGTAATATGTGATATCACCGGTGTCGTTGCTATATGTCAACGACAATTGGGATGCGCATATTTACTTACGTTGATGACATGTGATGTTATGTGTTGCTGGATATGTTATGTTGGATCGTCGTGTTTGAATAGCCGGGGGGTTTTATGTGAGATGAGTGTTTTTCATTTTCATTCATGTAAAAACTTGTATGTAATATTCTTTTATTGGGGCACTTCCAGGTTGCGGAAGATGTCACCCATTGTATATTATTTACTTTTCCGCACTAGGATAGACCCAAGGAGGGGAGCACAAGTAACCGGGTTCTAGAGTCCACTGGGAGACCAACTCGAGGAGTTGAGTCCGGGTCTCCTAACTCTAGAATTGGTAGGGTTGCTTGCCGCTCTCGTAGGGGTCTTGGGGTGTGGGTTTGGCTATTCATCGCGACCGTGGAATCCGTGTTTCATACTGGCTCGTATTGAAAACACGGACGTCCTAGTATATCCAATGTTTCATATGTTTCTTCTGCTGCGATATCTGTGATGTGATCATTTGATATGCTGTGATGGATACTGTATATAGTATATATGATATATTATATAGACGTTACTTATGTTTTACACCCGCGCTAGCCCTGCCCCGCTCTGTCGTTAGTTACCTAACCTAACGGTGCACGAGGGGACATCGAGGCGAATGCAGATGGCATAAGTGTACGTCGTATTTATCTGTGATATTTAGGTGACTTAAATGATGGGACTTCATTAATGTGATTAATGAAAGAAAATAAACCTAAGATGTTGTGGAATCGAATTTTCAAAAACAGATAGCTACAGTTCTTACTTTGCATCGCGGTGTTCCTTGTAGAACATCCTGCACCTTATTCGATAAGGAAAGGGTCGAGATCCCTTCACCGGGAGTGACCCCTTTAGCAATAACTGGCAGATGCTAGAACTCTCGGTTTGTCTTTTGATTGCTCCTATAGTTCTTGCTTTGCACAGCGGTATATATGATATACCCTGCACCTTATTCGATGAGGAAAGGGCCGACGATCCCTTCACCGGGAGTGACCCCTTTAGCAAAACAAGAAAAGCCTCAAAAGCACTCCATTTTAAAATTATTTGATTCTACAACGATATCAAGTTCATTACGCAATAAGTTTTCAGAAAAACCTGTCGTAGCCCTCCGTCATTTCAGATAAGGACTATTTAGTATTCGTGCTGCGTTTTTTGGCCTTTGTCAAGGCGTAATGTGCGGTAGCTGAATAGTACTTATCTGCTTATGCATATGATGCAGATTGGATTAGGGTAGTCGTGCAACCTTGTTGGCCTCTGTCAAGGGCCGTGCGGGTAGGTTTAATTCAATCAAGAAATGACGGGTTGAACTTGACTAGCAGCCTATAATTTGTTGGCCTTTGTCAAGGTCATAGGACGCTAGGCGCAAAATATTATCGGGAATTTCAAGTGTTGAAATTTGCAATGAGATTGCATACCTTCTATGAGATAGTTGGATCCCGATACCCGCTGCGAGTAATTGTTACTCCTGGGAGAGTTTTACACATTACAATTAACCGATCAAGTAGGTGTCTAGAAAGGTGTCAACGGGGTTACGCCTCTGGGAAAACGAGGTTTACTTTAATTAGGTCCGTGCGAAAGCACGGGGAACCTCCTTCAAAGTACCGACACTGGCCTGGCTGAAAGATTGGCGAACTTGTAGCGTGTAATTAATCCCGGCTAGTCTTTCCTTTTAGGGTTTGGAGGAAGATTTGATAAAAACAGTGGGAGCCATCCTGATTAGATAAAATAATAACCAATCTGATCTTGCAAGAGCATACGCTGAGTGTTTTCTTCTCTCTCTCTAGGTAGCGACCATGTCACGCCTTAATCAAGATAATAATACGAATGTATTGACCGAACCCGCTTGTTATACTGAGCTGGGGAACGTTGGTCCCGCTCCAACTTATAAATGTTATAAGAAAGAGCAGGATTTTGGGGAATACCAGATTTCCCATGCCACCCAAATGAAGAAAGTGCATGTTGATGCATCATCTTCGGGTGTGTTCGTTATAAAGAACTGTTTCTCAGTATCCTCTACGTCCTGGGTATTTGATACCGGATCAAGATCGCGTATATGTAATTTGTTACATGGAATACAGATAGGTAGAGAACTGAGAACGGGTGATAAGTTTTATGAGGCAGAAAACGGTGCAAGTGTTGCAGCCAAGTCTGTTGGTCACTGTCACCCTGTATTACCAATACATTGATTCTGAACAAATGCTATTAGATACCGATCCTGATATACAAAATCATATCAGTCTCTTTATTAGTAAAGAAATGATAAAATTTTATATTGTTGGATAATGTTTTGAACGTTTCCTATATCAAAAGTTGATCGGTTCAGGCATGTTATCTAAAAGCATTGATGTTCTACATCAAACTACAGTTCTTAGTATACAGAACACACACAAGAGGAAGAGTTCAGAATTGAACGATTTCTTCTTGAGGTATTGTAGACTAGGTCAGATCAATATGACCCGACTAGCTAAAGTTACATTTAGATGCATATTTAAATCAGTTTGAATTTATATCTTTTGAAACTTGCCAGTCATGTCACAAAGATAAGATGACCATAGCTCTGTTTACTGGAAACAGAGAAAGAGTTAGTGAACCCTTGGGATGATACATGTTGATGTAGGTCACCTGTCTACACATGCCAAGACCGGTTCTTTGTATTTCATTACATTCTCTGATAATCTCTCAAGATTCAGACATATGTTCCTGTTGAAACACAAGTCCGAACTTTTTGAGATATTCACAGAATATAAATTAGAAGTAGAGAACCAAAACGGGTATAAGTATTATGTCCTTTGATGTGATCAAAGAGGAGAATACTTGAGCACGGAATTCTTGGACTTTTCTAAAGGAGAATGAGATTCTCTCTCAGCATTACTCCTCCGTATACACAATAGCACGATGGTATATCGGGGTGGAGCAATCACACCATATATGATAAGGTGTGCTCTATGATGAGTACTACTGAGTTACCTATTTCCTTTTGGGAGTAATGCACTTATGAAGTTGCATACCTATTGAATAGGGTTCTGATCAAATCAGTTGCCTACCACTTCATATGAGATATGGAATGGGAAGAGCCCATATCTTAAGTTTGTTAAGATTTGGGGTTGTCCGGCCTATGTCTAAAAGCAAAATCCGGACAAGCTCGAGGCAAGATCTGTTATGTAGAACTGGAAATGTTTCAGCTATACAAACTGCAGCTGATGATTTGGTAGAACAAAAGGATTCAATACTTACCAACGAACCTCAGCCTCTCTGCCGATCTAGTAAGGTTCCTCACCCACCTGAGAGATACTTCTGTTTCTCTATGACAGTGGGAGCGAGGATTGCATCATGAGATGATGACCCAACTAGTTTCGAGCTGGCCATCAGGTGTGGGACTCTGTAAGAATGGCTGGATGCTTAGCGATCTGAGATGGAATCCATGTACACCAACAAAGTATGGACTTTGGTTGCTTTATCTGAAGGGTTAAATCCCCATCAGGAGCAAGTATATCTTGAGAAGATTGCTTGGTGCACATGGAAAAGTTGAGACTTTCAAAGCTAGACTTGTTAAAGGTTTGCATCATTGACCAGGTATGGATTATGATGAAACCTTTTCTAAGGAGCTATGCTTAAGTCCATCCAGATCCTACTTGCCACGGCTACATACCATGACTGCGATATCTGGTGGTTGGGTGTCATGACTGATTTTCTAAAATGATGTTTTAGAAGAGAGCGTCTATAAGTACACAGCCAGAGGGCTTCGTAGACAGTAGGAGCAGCAGAAACGTGAGCAAGATGTTTTATGTGATAAAGCAGGTATCGCGGAGTTGGAACGTCTGTTTTGATGTGTTAGTCAAAGAGTTTGACATCATCAAAATGGTAGATGAACCTTGTATATACAAAAAGGTAGTAGGGAGTATGGTGGTGATCCTCGTAGAGTACGTGGATGACATACTCTTGATAGGGAAGGAGTTTCCTATGCTACACTTGGTCAATCTCCGCTTATCACAATGATTCTCCATATAGGATCAAAGTGATACCTCCTAAATCCTGGGTTTTGGATCTATGAGGTAGATCTAATTGGATGTTAGGATACTCACTAGTTGTAGTGAGATGGTATCAGTTGATCCTGGGGAGAATCACTAGAAAGGTTCCAGGGTGATAAGGACGGCTGAAAGTTAGTCAAAGGCATTGTCTTTACCCTCAGTATAGGGACGGTATGATGGAAGAGTTCCAAACTAGATACCGTTGCAAACTAGACGATAAAGGATGGATACATCGCTACTTAAGATGCTACCAAAGAGGCAGTCTGGATGTATATTTATTCATGAGATGAACTTAGTTCCTCCCATTGTGTAACAATGGAGTTGTGGCTTATGCCAAGGAACGCCCGTCCCATCAGTGATCCAGACATATTCTAAGGTAGTATCACCTGATCATGGAGATGGTTGATCTCCAAGGAGATCAAGGTTAGGAGAGTTGACTCAGAGGACAACACGGCGGATCCACTCACAAAGGCCTTTTCCCAGAGAGAGACTTTTATGGTATGGTTGAGTATGAGATACTGCAACCACTGCTACAGATGGCCCTAGTGTAAGTGGGAGATTGTTAGTTATATGTATGCCCTAGAGGCCATTACTGTACATAGGATGTATATTGTAATGGATGCTGGGACATATATAGGGAGGACTTTCTTGCTCGACATGATAGTATGCTATCTGGTTGCTCTTTATCTTAACGTGTACACTGATTGTCTCTCTGTTACATGTTGGTAAAGCCCTTAGGATGAGTACTTGACTACCTAGACTATGATGCGGATCATACTAGTGGGGACATGGTAGTCCATAAGTACATCCTTCAACGTTCCTTGTCGTGGGTGTATCGAGACGGGGCATTGATATACCAGAGTAGACTAGTGTATACCTTCTCGACCCATATAGATGGGCGATGGATGATCCCATATCCATTGGTGTTTGACATCAGAGATGATATACGGGTGCTCAGTGGAGACTGGGTATACTGGACGGACTCTCCGAGAACTCCCAGATGGTATTATACCTTACGTCAGATGGCAGTTCTCTGGTGACACTGGTACAGGTTAGTCTGTAGACCCGAGATCGTCATAGAGTCTTGTGTGATTCCTATTGTGCTTTGATTTCCACCTTACCACGTCCAAGAGGGCGTGCAAAACGGTGGTTTTTGGGTACAGTCCCGAATAACATGGAGGCAATGAGCGATAGGAGGGGATTCGTCTCTCCCGGTATAGGGAGTTGATGTTGCGCTGTGTTCGATTGGCTATAACCGGAAATCCCTGGTCAGGGATGCTGAGATTTACTGGTAAGTGTTACCAGTAGTTTCTCGAACTGTTATAGACCTCATATCTATACGACTTATCGAGCTACTGGGGTCTAACGTTTACCACCCCGAGGCAAGATATGCGACATATCAGACGAACAGACCGGACTGTATGGTAAGTGTTACTGGTTGGATTCACAGGAGTGTGAGCGGGCTTGCTCGTTGATCTTCTGATCGCTCAATACCCGGGTGGCCGTTACGTTTAGCAGACCGCTTGCAGCTTATGGGTGGTTTATATGATCATCACCTGCTGCCGGCGTATTGATGAGTCTTTAAAGTCCTACACAGTGGTTTCCTGGCTCAAGCGAAACGAAATAGGAGCGCATATGAGATATGTGCGGGAACGAGAATAATACCAGTTTGTGATACTGTATTCTATTCTCGCGATTTGTATCATTGGACGGTTATATATGATATAGCCGGGTTACCGAATCAAGTGTTGATTCGATACATTGATACACTTGATATTAGTCGGTTATATGCAATATGACCGGATCATTAAATTAAGTGTTGATTTAATGATTTAATGTATAATTATGTATTTGATATATTACTTTACATTAACTAGTATTTGTTCACTTAAGATAGATTTTCTCACTTGATGTGCACATTGTATATATATGATATATGTTTGTGCACTAGTTTGTATCATATTTGATGATACATGCTAACATGGGTGTATGTTTGATTTAAACCATCTTTAGGTTAATGGTTAGGGTTTTGTTATCTTTCCTTAATTATTTATTTTATTCATTTATTTTTGGGCAAGAAATAAAATGGTGGCTTCTTTTGTATTTTACTTAAAGCTTCATGAAGCTTTGACCATTTTGTTTCTTTCCTAAACCTAACCATTCACCTAAACCCTAGTTTAGTCTCTACACGAGTTAAACTCACCCATGGTTGCATTATGATAACCATCACTTGATTTTCTTTCTGGAAATAATTTCATTATTCATTTTCTTTCTTCTTCATCTTCTTCATGAAGAAGAAAAACCATTGCTAGAAATTTCCAATTGAGAAATCCAAATCCAAAGTGAACCCACTTCCTATTTCTTCATCCTCTACCACTTGCCATGTAGTAGAGTGTGTTATCTTCACAAGTTTCATGACCTAGTGAAGGTGGAGCTTGAGTTTGAGTCGCCTCGACGTAGATCATCTTCGGCATCGAAGTCAACGACCTAGCCCGCCCGTTTCTCCGATGAAATCGACGCTAGGGTCCGGGATTTCGATGATCGCGGCGGAGGGACGTCAACACGGAGCTAGAGAAGTGGAGGACGTGATCTACAAAGGTTGTAGTCTCTTTCATTTAGTAATAAAGTTGTTTACTTGCTTGTTTCGCCTTTACCTCTAGTAACGATCTAGTTTAGGGTTCTTTGGCACATAGAAAATTTTGATTTTGGCATGGTTGATCAGTTGTGGAATCTCATGAGTGTGCCTAGGAACCCTATAGTTCTTGCTTTGCATAGCGGTTTTGTGAATATCCTGCACTTCATTCGACGAGGAAAGAGCCGAGATCCCTTCACCGGGAGTGACCTCTTTAGCGAAACTAGCAAAAGCCTCAAAAACACTCCATTTTAAACCATTTGATTCCGCAACGAGATCAGGTTCAAAGCGTTAAAGGTTTTCTTAAAAACCATCCTCAACCCTCCGTCATTTTAGGAAGTAGAGTACTTAGTATTCGTGTTGTGTTTGTTGACCTTAGTTAAGGCATAGTGTACGGTAGCTAAGTGATGTCTTCCTACACCGCATATTATGCGATTAGTTAGGACAGTTGCATAACTTTGTTGACCTTAGTTAAGGGTCATGTTGTTGGGTCTAATTAATCATGAAATGACGGGTAGAACTTGACTAGTGCTTTGACCTTAGTTAAGGTCATAAGTGCTAGGGGTAAGAACCTTTATCGGGAGTTTCAAGTGTTGAAATTTACAATGAGATTGCATACCTTCTATATGATAGTTGGATCCTGATACCCACTGCGGGTAATTGTTACTCCTGGGAGAGTTTTGCACTTTATAATTAGCCGATCAAGTAGGTGTCTAGAAAGGTGTCAACGGGGTGACGACCTTGGAAAAACGAGGTTTATTTTAATTAGGTCCGTGCGAAAGCACGGGGAACCTCCCTCAAAGTACCGGCACTGGCCTGGCTGAAAGATTGGCGAACTTGTAGAGTGTAATTAATCCCGGCTAGTTTTTCCTTTTAAGGTTTGAAGGAAAATTTGATAAAAACAGTGGGAGCCTTCCTGATTAGATAAAATATATAACCAATCTAATCTTGCAAGAGCGCACGCAGAGTATTTTCTTCTCTCTCTTTCCAGGTAGCGACCATGTCACTCCTTAATCAAGATAATAATATGGATGTATTGACCGAACCCGCTTGTTATACAGAGATGGGGAACGTTCGTCCTGCTCCAACTTATAATTATTATAAGACAGAGCAGGAAATTGGGGATTACCAGAATTCCCGTGCCGTCCAAACGAAGAAAGTGCATGCTGATGCATCTTCTTCGGGTGTGTTCAATACACAGAACTGTTTCTCAGTATCCTTTACGTCCTGGGTATGTGATACTGGATCAGGATCCCGCATATGTAATCTGTTACATGGGCTACAGATAGATAGAGGACTGAGAATGGGTGATATGTTTCATGAGATAGAAACGGTGCAAGTGTTGCAGCCAAATCTGTTGGTCACTATCACCCTATATTACCAGAATACATTGATTCTGAACGAATGTTATTAGATACCGAAACTGATATACAATATCATATCAGTCTCTTTATTAGTAAAGAAAGGATATAATTTTGTATTGTTGGATAATGTTTTAAACATTTCCTATATCAAGAGTTGATCGGTTCAGGTACGTTATCCAAAAGCATTGATGTTCTAAATCAAACTACAGTTCTTTGTATAAAGAACACACACAAGAGGAAGAGTTAAGAAATGAACGGATCCTTCTTGAGGCATTGTAGACTAGGTCATATCAATGCGACCCGATTAGCTAAGTTACATTTAGATGCATATTTAAATCTTTTTGAATTTACATCTTGTGAAACTTGCCGGTCATGTCACAAAGATAAGATGACCACAGCTCTGTTTATTAGAAACAGAGAAAGAGTTAGTAAACATTTGGGATTGATACATGCTGATGTATGAAGGTCCCCTGTCTAAGCATGCCAAGACCGGTTCTTTGTACTTCATTACATTTTCTGATGATCTCTCAAGATTCAGACATATGTTCTTGTTGAAACACAAGTCCGAAGCTTTTGAGATATTCACAGAATATAAGTTAGAAGTAGAGAACCAAAATACGGGTATAAGTATTATGTCCATTGATGAGATCATGGTGGAGAATTCTTGAACAAGGAACTCCTGGACTATTCTAAAGGAGAATGAGATTCTCTCTCGGCATTACTCCTCTGAATACACCATAGCACGATAGTATATCGGGGCGGAGCAATAGCACCCTATGTGATATGGTGTGCTCTATGATGAGTACTATTGAGTTTCCTATTTCCTTTTGGGAGTTTTGCACTTGAGAAGCTGCATACCTATTGAATAGGGTTCAAATCAAATCAGTTGCCTACCACTTCATATGTGATATGGAAAGGGAAGAGCCCATATTATAAGTTTGTTAAGATTTGGGGTTGTCCGGCCTATGTCTAAAAAGCAAAATCCGGACAAGCTCGAGGAAAAGTCAGATATGTGGAAGTTTGTTGGATATCCCAAGCATACGCAAGGGAATATCTTCTACCTGACTGAGGAACAAAAATGTTTTGTTTCTCAGCATGCCATCTTTGTGAAAGGGAATTTCTTGTGAAGAAAATAGTGGTCATGAGGTAGAAGTGGAAAGAGATCCAGCTATACAAAACTGCAACTGATGATTTGGTAGAACCAAAGGATTCAATAGTTTCCAACGAACCTTAACCTCTCCGCCGATCTAGTAGGGTTCCTCACCCACCTGAGAGATACTTCGGTTTCTCTATGACTGTGGGAGCGATGATTACATCATGAGATAATGACCCAACTAGTTTCGAGCAGGCCATCAGGAGTGGGACTCTGTAAGAATGGCAGGATGCTTAGTGATCTGAGATGGAATCCTTATACACCAACAAAGTATAGACTTTGGTTTCTTTATCTGAAGGGTTAAATCCCCATCAGGAGAAAGTATATCTTAAGAAGATTACTTGGTGTACATGGAAAAGTTGAGACTTTCAAAGCTATGCTTAAGTCCATCCAGATCCTACTTGCAACTGCTATATACCATGACTACGATATCTGGTAGTTGGGCGTCATGACTGCTTTTCTAAATGATGTTTTAGAAGAGAATGTCTATAAGTACACTGCCAGAGAGCTTCGTAAACAGTGGGAGCAGCGGAAACGTGTGCAAGATGCTTTATATGATAAACCAGGCATCGCGGAGTTGGAACGTCTGTTTTGACGTGGTAGTCAAAGAGTTTGACTTCATCAAAATGGTGGATGAACCTTGTATATACAAAATGGTAGTAGGGAGTTTGGTGGCGATCTTCGTAGAGTACGTGGATGACATGCTCTTGATAGGGAAGGAGTTTCCTATGCTACGCTCGGTCAATCTCCGCTTATCACAAAGATTCTCCATATAGGATCAAAGTGATACCTCCTAAATCCTGGGTTTTGGATCTATGAGATAGATCTAATTGGATGTTAGGATAATCACTAGTTGTAGTGAGATAGTATCAATCGATCCTAGGGAGAATCACTGGAATGGTTCCAGGATGGTAAGGTTGACTGAATGTCAGTCACAGGCATTGTCTTTAGCCTCAGAGCAGGGACGGTATGTTGGAAGAGTTCCAAGCTAGATATCGTGGCAATCTAGAAGATAAAGGCTGGTGACATCCCTATCAAAGATACTACCAAAGAGGCAGTTTGGGTGTATATTAGTTCATGCGATGAACTAGGTTCCTACCATTGTATGACAATGGAAGTGTGGTTTTGACCCAGGAACCACGGTCCCATCAGTAACCCAGACATATTCCAAGGCAGTATCACCTGATCATGGAGATAGTTGATCTCCTGGGTGATCGAGGTTAGGAGAGTAGACTCAGAGGACAACACAGCGGATCCACTCACAAAGGCCTTTTCCCAGAGAGAGATTTTTATGGGATGGTTAAGTATGAGATACTGCAACCACTGCTATAGATGGCCCTAGTGCAAGTGGGAGATTGTTAGTTATATGTATGCCCTGGAGGCCATTACTGTACATGAGATGTATATTGTAGTGGATGCTGGGACATATATAGGTAGGACTTTCTTGCTCGGCATGATAGTACGCTATCTGGTTGCTCTTTATCTTAACATGTATACTTACTGTCTCTCTGTTACATGTTGATAAAGACCTTAGGATGTGTACTCAACTTGTAGGACTATGATGTAGATCATACTAATGGAGCCTGGGAAATCTATGAGTACATCCTTCAATGTTCCTAGTCGTGGGAATATCGAGACGGGGCATCGATATTCCAGAGTAGACTAGCGTATATCTTCTCGACCCATGTGATGGGCGATGGATGATCCCATATCCATTGGTGTTTAACATCAGAGATGGTATGCGGGTGCTCAGTGGAGACTGGGTACACTGAACAGACTCGCCGAGAACTCCCAGATGGTATTATACCTTAGGTGAAATGGCAGTTCTCTGGTGACACTGGTACAACTTAGTCTGTTGACCCGAGATCGTCATAGAGACTTGTGTGTCTCCCACTATGCTTTGATTTCCACCCTACCACGGCTCTATTGAGTCGTGCAAACAGGTGGTTTTTGGGTACAGACCTAATTCACATGGAGGCAATGAGTGATACGAAGGGATTCGCCTCTCCCGGTATTGGGGGTTGATATTGCGCTATGCTCGACCGGCCATAACTGGAAATCCCTGGCCAGGGTTGCAGTGATTTAATGATAAGTGTTATCAGTAGTTTCACGCTTGTTATGGACCTTACATTGGCATGACTTATCAAGCTATTGGGGTTTGACGATTACTACACCTAAGCGAGATATGCGACATATCAGACGAACAGACCGGACAGTGCGGTAAGTGTTAATGATTGGATTCGCAGGAGTGTAAGCAGGCTTGCTCGTTGATCTTCTGATCACTCAATACCCGGGTGGCCGTTACGTTTAGCAGACCGCTTGCGGCTTGTGGGTGATTGATATGATCACCACCTATTGCCCGTGTATTGACGAGTCTTTAGAGTCCTACACAGAGATTTCCTCGCTCAAGAGAAACGAAATAGGAGCGCATATGAGATATGTGCGGGACCGAGAATAATACCAGTATGTGATACTGTATTCTATTCTCGTGATTTGTATCATCGGTCGGGTATATGAGATATAGACGGGTTACCGAATCAAGTGTTGATTCGATATATTGATACACTAGATTTTAGTCGGTTATATTTAATATGACCGGATCATTAAATCAAGTGTTGATTTAATGATTTAATGTATAATTATATATTTGATATATTCCTTTACATTAACTAGTATTGGTTCACTTAAGATTGATTTTCTGACTTGATGTCCACAAGTTGTATATATGATATATGTTTGTGCACTAGTTTGTATCATGATTGATAATACATGCAAATTTGGGTGTGTGTATGACTTACACCATATTTAAGATAATGGTTTATGTTTTTATTTATTTTGGTAAAACAAAATGGTGGCTTTCTTTGTCTTGGATTGAAGTTTCATGAAGCTTTTAAGCATCTTTGACAAAGTCCACTCATTTTATTTTGCATAAGATTTTTATTAACCAAACCACTAACTTAAACTATAGTTTAGTCTCTACAAAGGTTAACTTACCCATGGTTGCATTATGATAGACTTCACTTGATTATTCTTTTTAGATAATTCATTATTCATTTTATTTCATCTTCTTCTTCTTCAAGAGGAAGAAAAGCTTGCTAGAAATTTTCAAGTGAAGAAATAGAGTGAGAAATCCAAATCCAAAGTGAACCCACTTTCTATTTCATCATCATCTACTACTTGCCATTTAGTTTAGGGTGTTCTCTTCACAAAGTTCATGACCTAGTGAAGATGGAGCTTGAGTTTGAGTCTCCTCGACGTAGATCATCTTCGGCCTCGAAGTCAACGAGCTAGCCCATTCATTTCTTCGAGGAAACCGTCACAAGAGTTCGGGATCTCGATGATCGCAGCAAAGGGACGTTAACATGGAGCTCTAGAAGTGAAGGAAAAGATCTACAAAGGTTGTCATCCCTAACCCTTAGAAGTAAAGTTGTTTACTTGATATTAGTTTCACGTAATCTCTAGTTTACGATCTTGCTTAGGGTTGTTCGACACATAAAAATTTGATTTTGGCATGGTAGATGCCTTGTAGAACCTTGTTAGTGTGCCTAGCAACCCTACAAAATGAAGAAAACCAATTAGCCTAAGTGGGGTGCACAGAAGGTAATAACTAAAGATAAAATAAAGGGATTAGAAAGAGGACAAAGTAAATTGCGACTACTATCATTCACGACCAAACCGCGTACTTCATCGCTAGTCCTATTTCACCTTTGCTTTTTTCCCTGTTCGGGAGAAATAGAATAAGGTATTATTCAGTTGTCTTTTATCATGACCTTCTCTCAAGTTACGAGTTCTTCTAGGATTAGGAGAGTACACCTATTATGCTTACTGGATAGTCTTCTTCTAAACCATAGGCTAGTGCCGAACGGTAGGGAAGGAAGAAAACCATTTAGCCTAACGAAGGTGTGCAGAAGGTAATGACTAAAGACAAATAAAGGGATTTGGTGAGATGGCAAAGAAAAATACGGTTAAAGTCATGAATTGGATTATGGAAGAGGCATTACTAAGAATACCAGGATACCCCTACGAAACATTTTCATGTTTCAGTGCATTGTTAAAGGAAAACTGATTTCCCGATTAGATACTTACTCCAGGGTATGTATTTACCAGGTATGATTCTCACATCTGTATGGTTTTACAGATGATGAGTAGGAGTAGGTTATTGGGAATAAGGTGATCATCCTCATTATATCGGAATTCGTTGTAATTGGTGATATTTGAGGAAGTCGCCTGGGTTTTTGCCGGACGGCTTGTATTTCGTTTTGAGTATCCGTTGTTGTGCACCAATTTCAAAATGATATATCTGTACGTTTATTTTTATAAAGTGAGATATAACTTTCTAAAATTTTTTCGGTGACATTTACCTATATCAGTTGACGATTGGGTAAGGAGTATTGAACAACGAAGTTGTTCTTAACCATAAGTACAGTTTTCAACCTACGATGCACAGGTTCTGAGTTATTCAACTCAGGGGACTTATACACAGTATTGTATGTTGTCCAGTATCCATCAGGACAAAGGGGTAGGTCCTCGTACTATATTCTGTTTACTTGTGACTTCTCTAGTTTTTGTACAAGTGTTTCGTAGAAATGCAATGTCTAAGTTTTGAGAAGATGTAGGTATAAGAATAAAGTAGAGAACCAGGTATCGAAAGTATCGGGATTCTTCAAAGAGATCGAAGATGTAGATTCTTATGATAGGAATTCAGTTTATAGTAATTGTTTTGTAAAACTTGTTTCTCTTTCAGGTTACTCATAATTGGATGGATTCCTAAGTTGAGTAATACTGATTAGCCTCTCTCCATTAAGTTGATATGCACTGGAGACAGCTACATGATTTGAATCTGGTTCCAATTAAATTAGTCGCTCTATTTCTATATTGTATATAGAATGGTTCATATCTTAATGATGTTAAGATACGAGGAGTTGTCCAGCTTATGCATAAAACCAGACACTGGATAACTCAAGACACGTTTCAGTAATGGCTGTTTGTGGGTTAACCCTGGCTTTGACGAGGGTTGACATTTCTACCATCTGGAAGATTAATAGTGATATTGTACTTGACTCGCCACAGTTTTAGTAAAATGGATTTTTTCAGGAAACAGTAGTGGGAGTATGGTAGAACTTGAAGTGATTCCAGAACCGCAAACGATTACGGAAAATTTAATAGGACCTATATATTCAATCAGGTTTCACATTCCAATAGCCGCTCCGCAGATATAGTGGGTAACCTCAGACACCCGAGAGGTACTCCGGTACTCTCAAAGACGGTGACATGGAGGTTCTTATTTACCCAGACTTGACACTATGTTTGTTCCAGGCTATGAGACCCGGCAGAAGAATAAGTATAGCATCATTCTAAACTAGTTTTAGAAGTGTACGTATATATTATTCTGCTAGAGGGTTATCGTAGTCAGTGAGAGCAGCGGAAGCATAGTGGGCAAGTAGCTTATGTCTATTTATAGATTTCAGCAGTTATAGCGGAGATAGATCATCTAATTTTGATGAGACAGTCATGGCTTTGACTTCATCAGAATAGGGGATGGATCTGTTGAGAACGTAGTAGGGTGTGATGTCCTGGTATTTAGATGACACACACAGAGTAGGAAGTAAAATTCCTGTACTACGATCGGTTGTACTGTGGTCGTCACAAAGTTGTTTCTCCATAAAGGATACGGATATAATATCTGACATTCTGGTTACTAGATCTATGGTTTTAGATCTAGATTTGGGTAGTTTCCCAATATGCGTACTTTGACAATATTCTAATAGTATTTTAGAATAGATGATTCCTGGCATTGATGTGTACCTGCAGGTGATGTAGTCACCCTCTCTAAAGGTGTCTTTGAGACTAAAGGGGAGAGGTATGTGCATGATTGCAGATCACTTGCTTAGGCAATTGCGTCAATCATGAGATGTCAAGTACCACACCAGATGTTTTTTCTCTTGATGCGATAAGTTTATATTAATCGAATCCTGAAGAAACATAAGGAAGCGGTTTTAGAACATAAGTGCATGTTCTACGGATTTGATGACGGCAGCCTCCTTCGGAAGACGGTTATCATTCCAGGCTTCAGGGGTGACATGTATGACAGAGTAACTGTCAGAGTTATAGTTTTCCCTCTGACGAGGGACAGTATTATGAACAGGTGGTCCAAGAGGATACTGTGGAAGGCATGGTGCTGGATACTGATTAGGTTCAGTTATCAAAACAGTTTAAGAAGTTTGGATTTGGAGTTCATTTATGAACTAGGCCCCATCAGATATTCAGACATATTCTAAGACAGGTATTACTCGATTCAGGAGATGGCTTTCTCCGTGAACTTGAGATTAAGAGAGAAATAGAAAGAAACATCAGGGCGGATCCACTCACTGAGGCTATTTCTCGAACACAAGAGTTTTACAAACTAGCATTGTGAAACTGATTAGTAGAGGAGTTGGGTGTTCGGTATCACACGGGCTGTGTGTATGCGACATCGCAATAATTAGCCTTAAGTGCAAGTGGGAGATTGTTGGATATAGTGCCCTCAAAGTCAATTATTGGATCGCAGGTACGTGATTGCAATGATTAAGGCAGGACCTATACCGATATGACAGTCTTGCTTGAGATGATAGTATGCTATCTGGTTTGTCTTTATCATCGTATACATGCTTTAGTTCACTATTGCATGATGATAGAGCACATAGGATTCTTGCTTGACTACCAGCAATATGATGGCGATCATATACGTGGGAGCTGGGGTCTATAAGCACATCCTTAAAGTGTCTCTAGTCGTAGGAGTTTCGAGACAGGGCATCGATACTCCAGAGTAGAATAGTGTATACAGTCGAGACCCCGACGAGGGGCGGTGGCCGGTCTCACAAGCCATTGGTGTCAGTTGGCTCACCTAAGATGTATACAGGTGCTCATTGGGTTATGAGTACACCGGACAGGACTCACCGGGAACATGCTAGTTGGTATTATACATATCGTCAGATAGCAGTTCCCTGTTGACATGTGTACAGTTTAGTTTGTCGACCTGAGATCGTCATTTGTCTCGTGTGACTTCCCACTGTGCTTTGATTTCTACCCTACCACGCTCAAAGGAAACGTGCAAACAAGTATTTTTTGGGAACAGTCCCGAGCCACATGGAGGCAGTGAGCGGATCGTCGGGGATTTGTCTCTCCCGGTATTGGGGGTTGATGTCGCACAGTGCGCGGGTGGCCATCACTAGAAATCCTCGGCCGAGATAGTAGAGAAATACTGATTCGGATCAGTAGTTTCTCAGGTGGTGATGGGCTTCATACCGACACGAATTATCGCGTTATTAGGGGTCTGACTTTATCCACCCCCCTAGACTCGATATGCGATACTCTTTAGACGAACGAACTGGACTGTATGTATATTGTCACTGTTAGGCTCAGTAGCGTTTCTGGATGAGTTCGCTCATCAGCTTCCCTTCCAATCAATACATAGGCAACCGTTACATATAGCTCGTACCTCTGACGTGCTAGTGGTTATACCCAGTGCCAGTGTGTTGATGAGTCATTAGAGTCCCCCAGAGACAATTTCCCAAATTCGGGTGAAACGTTGTAGAGGCCGTATGGTTTTATGGCAGGGTTCGGAAAATGCACGTGCGTTTTCGCACGTGATATTTTTCGGGCAGATAATACTGGTGGGCTTTGGTTTAAGCCAGATCCGAGTATTATACTGTGTAGATATAATATCTTTGTCTCGGTTGCATTTGTATTCGGTCGTGATACAAATACGGGTATGTTTATACTGATACGGGGTTATCCTGAAATTCTTTTCAGGATTACTTTTTGGAAGTTGCCAGTTTCCTGCTTTCTATCGCCCGTCTTTAACATTCGGTTAAAGACGGATTTATCTTTTCTTGAGATGAGTGTGGAAGCTTCTAGAAGGTGACTAGGATGGTGAGGTGTTAAGTGACTCATTAGTGCATTTAATGATTCATTTAATGCAAGGGTGACTAGGTTTATGATTCATCCTTTGCATTTAATGTTTTTTGTGACTCATTCTATTCATTAAGTTAGATGATAAGCTTCATGGTTATGGTCACCAACCCTTGCTCCTACACTCACCTCCCTCATTCTATATATGTGGTCGTCCATTCATTTTGGGATAGTATGGTTGCTTGAGAGGAAAAAGATTATGATAGTTTTGGTATATAGAAATTAGATGTGATCAATTTCCAATTTACCCGATTCCAAAAGGCAACTTCATTAACCGTTCATCCATAGCTTTGGATGTAACAAGACAAAGTGTTCTACTCATTCTCTATATCAATCTTGGTCATTTCTTTTGGCAAACTTGATGATCGAGTTGCCTCGGTTCAGAGGCGGGAGCCCGTTTAAAGATCCATCGACGTGGTGCTACCTAGACGAGAAGACTGGAGATTCAGGAGTTCGGAGCAGCCGTAACAAAGCGTGGGATGATGGTTGAAGACCGAAGAACTCGGATCGTTCGGTATAACATTTCTACCCACTTTGTAGTTTGTTAGTTCAGCTTTAATGGAAGATCCGGGTGATAGTACACGATAGAGCCAGTTGTAAAAGCTTTTATTCCGCATATGGCGTCTGTTAGACGGCCGGGGCGCTACCGTGGACTTACACCCACTGTGCTTTGATTACTACCCTACCATGGCTCAAAGGAGTCGTGCAAACAGGTTTTAGTTGGTTACAGTCCCGAGCCACATGGAGGCATATGAGCGGATCGGCATGGGATTCGTCTCTCCCGGTATTGGGGGTGAGATCGCGCTGTGTCTAGGAGAGCCATTACATAAAGCCCTCGGCCGAGGCAGGAGATTTACTGGTAGGTACTCCAGTAGTATCTCAGGGTGTTCATGGCTACTCTTCGACACTACTTATACCGCTATTGGGGGTCTGACGTTACAAGTCCCCTAGGCCTGATATGCGATGCTCATAGACAAATGGACCGGACTGTATGTATATTGTCACTGATAGGCTCAGTAGGGTTCCAGGATGAGTTAGCTCATCGGCTTCCCTTTCGGTCAGTTCATGGGCAGCCGTTACGCACTGCTAGTGCCGCTAACGTGCTTGTGGTTAAACCCACTGCCAGGGTACTGACGAGTCTTTAGAGTCCTCCACAGATAGTTTCCCATGTTCGGGCGAAACGTTGTAGAGGCCGTATGGTTTTATGGCAGGGTTCGAAAATGCACGTGCACTTGTGCACGTGTCATATTTTGGACAGTTAATACTGGTGGGCTTTCGTTTAAGCCGGATCCAAGTATTATATTGAGTCGGAATATTTTAGTCTCTCGTATTCGTATTCGGTAGGAATACGGATACAAGTATGTATATACAGGTGAGGGGTATTTTCGTAATGCGTTATGAGAATACTTTAGAAGATGCATTTCTTTTGGTTAATCATTTTGGTTTAAATGATTAAATGGATTTTGGAAAGGGTGACTCATTTTTGTGACACATTTCTTCTAGCATGTTCATTATTGACTCATGCTAATGAGTCACTAAGTGAGTTATGATAGAATTAATTGTAGTTTATTTTGTGAATAGATATTTTAGGGTTTTGTGGAGATATTTTTGGGAGATATTTTTTGAGATGTTTTCTTTACACAAACCTCATATATATATTTACTCACAAAAGAAAAGATCACCACAAGTTTATTATGCTTGAGTTCTTGCTCTCTTGAGATAGTTTTTCTTGAGTTCACCATTTCCAATCTTAAGCATCTTCTTCAACCTCCACCCTAACCCTCTCATGTGATGAGAACCCTAGGGTGTTTGAGACAAAGTATTCTACTTATTCTCTATTTCATCTTGGTCATCTCTTTTAGCAAACTTGATGACTGAGTTGCCTCAGTATAGAGGCGGGAGCCCGTTTAAAGATCCGTTGATATGGTGCCACCTCGATGAGGAGACAGGAGATCGGTGCTGCCGCGAGGAGCGTGGGATGATGGCTAAAGACCGAAGGACTCGGATCAATCGGTATAGCCTTTCTACCTCTTTACAGTTTGTTACTTTAGCGTTAATGGCAACATCCAGGTTGTAGTATGCGATAGCGCCAGTTATAAAAGTTTTTGTTCCGCGTTTGGCGTCAGAATGACGGCCGGAGCGCTACCGTACACTTAAATGGTATCAGAGCCACGCCATTAGTCTTTACTAACTTGTTCTAACGTGTTTAAAATATCGATCGAACGAAATTTCCAAAACCGCGATTTCAATGTTAAAGTTTCTGTCGATTTTGTTTTGTCGTCTAAAATTTATTTTGAGCATCTCAGAAAATCGAGTAGGCTTTTTTAAGAATACTGAAGAAATTTGGTCCACTGTTTTCACTGTACTGCCGCGGAACCGCCGCACAAACCGTGGTTTGGCCGTGGTTCCGCCGCCAGTTTTTTGCTACAGTGAACCATATTTCTTCTGGGGCTCTTGCATAGGGAATTGTGGTTTCTGGAATATTTTGTTTGGGCCCAGATTTTGTTTGAGTACTGCGGTTGTACTTGGGGCCCACTTCAGGAAGTTTTGTTGATCGGAATTTTAAACTTGTTAGTTTACATTACTTATATTATATCTCTGACCGTGAATGCCATTCGAGCGGAAAATTGCATCTAATTTCTATAGTTCTTGTTGACGGGTTTGCGAACGTGACATTCGCGTTGATCTTCTGTGTTGTGCTGTGATGTTGCGGATTTGTCGTGGTGGATAGCAGTGTGCAATGGTAGCGTAGTTTGGATTTATTTGTACATTTGATATTGCGGGGCGAGCGTCCAACATGTGAACTGCCGTCACTGCCTGTTTGTATAATATTCTTTTGGGGCACGACCGGGATGAGGTCGATGTACCCGTTGTACATATTTTTCATTTCTGTACTAGGTTTACCCCGCGATGGAGTACATGGATAGCCGGGTTCTGGAGGGCAACGGGTCCACATCTCATGGCTTTGAGAGGCAGAGGGGCCTCACTCTAGAATTGGCAGACTATTCACCGCACTCGTAGGGGGTACAGGTTGACCCAACGAGGGGTTCTCAAGTTACCGGATTCCGTGAAGTGCAGGGTGGTCCATTCACTTTGCTGTAGGGGGCTGCCTCGTTTCAGGTTTTGGCAGTTAACTTGCCGCACCTGTAGGGGTCTAGGTTTTCATTGCACAGGCTATCCACACGACCAGGAGAACGTCGGGTTTCAGCAGCGGCTCTGTGAAACCAGGGGATCCCAAATTATCTGTATTGTTCTATGATGCTTATTTCTTTTCTGTAATATTGCATATTATCACGCCTGGAGCGATTATTGTATATTGGTATATATACTAGTAGATGTTGTATATGTTTTGCACCCGCGCTAGTCCAGTCCCCGCTCTGCCGTTAGTTAAGTAACCTAACGGGTGATGACGGGACCCAGTGGCGAATGTGGATGGCATATACGTACATTATATTTTCGTTCTTTTCTGGTGTGATTAATTGATGGGACTGCGTTGATTCTGATCAATGCAATGGAAAAACAAACCTGTTTGGATGTTGTTGGAACAATTTTAAAAAGGTGTTATTACAAGGATGTTTTCTTTTGGTTTGCACAGTGGTATTCAGTTGGAATATCCTGCACCTCATTCGACGAGGCAAGGGCCGAGATCCCTTCACCGGGAGTGACCCCTTGGGCAGAAGTTTATGTCAGGGTAATAACATCACTATAGTCGATTACTTGTTGCTTTAAATCGCGGTATTCAGTTGGAATATCCTACACCTCATTCCACGAGGAAAGAGCCGAGATCCCTTCACCGGGAGTGACCTCTTTAGCAAAGGTTTTCGCCACTATATTTTCTAAAAAGCTATCAGGATCCTTCAACGATATCAAGTTCATTATGTTAAAGGTTTTTCGCCAAAAACCAGCCGTAGCCCTCCATCGTTTTAGATGGGTAGCACGTAGTATTCATGCTATGTTTGTTGGCCTTCGTCAAGGTATAGTGGATGGTAGCTGCTTGTTACTTTTCTGTTGTATAGATAGATGAGTTGGTTTGGGACAGTCGTATTACCTTGTTGGCCTTTGTTAAGGGTATGTACGGGTGGGTTCAAATTGACAAGATAATGACGAGTAGAACTTGACATGTGACTTATGATTTGTTGGCCTTCGTCAAGGTCATAAGAACATGAGGGCAAAAATCATATCGGGAGTTTCTAAAGAAACTGAAACTTTCCAGGCATGCGCATACCTTCTGGAGTGTGATAACATGAGTGGATACCTTCACGTTATCATGCGATGAGAGTTGGATCCCGATTCCCACTGATGAGTTGGTTTACTCTTCGGGTGATCCCGATTTATACTTCTATTAGGTTTGGAGGAGAATTTGACAGTACAGTGGGAGGTTTCCTGATTAGATAAAGTGATAACCATTCTGATCTAGGTTAGAGTGCACGCAGAGTGTTTCTTTTCTCTCTCTATGGTAACGACCTTTGACCGACCCTTGACTATGACTCAGTGACCAAGTTGACCGAACCTTCTTAAAATACTGGTTTTTTGGATTGTCAAAGTTGCATAAGTCATTTCCGCTCCTTC
Organism: Agapanthus africanus; assembly: GCA_030015575.1. NCBI lineage: Eukaryota > Viridiplantae > Streptophyta > Magnoliopsida > Asparagales > Amaryllidaceae > Agapanthus > Agapanthus africanus. Next base: position 117,025,381 of record CM057343.1, read on the forward strand.
TTTTACCCTTTGCATTTCTCAGAACACCCCGTATTACTACGGACATCCACTTCTATTGGATAAATCCATCGTATGGTTATATATGAACTCGAAGGGACTTCTTCGAGGATGGATCCTGGTTTAGGAGAAATTGAATTCCTCTCATGTTGCAAGGGCTCCTTGGTTTAGGAGAGTACACCTATTACGCTTATTGGATAGTCTTCTTCCAAACCATAGGCAGGTGCCGAAGGGTAGGGAATGAAGAAAACCAATTAGCCTAAGTAGGGTGTACAGAAGGTAATAAGTAAAGAAAAAATAAAGGGATTAGAAATAGGGCAAAGTAAATTGCTACTGCTATTATTCACGACCAAACCGCGTACTTCATCGCCACTCCTACTTCACCTTTGCCTTTTTCCTAGTTCGGGAGAAATAAAATAAGAAATTATTCGGTTTTCTTTTATCATCACCTTCTCTCAGGTTGCGAGTACTCCTTGGTTTAGGGGTATACACCTATTACACTTATTGGATAGTCTTCTTCCAAACCATAGGCTGGTGCCGAACGGTAGGGAAGGAAGAAAACCATTAAGCCTAACGATGGTGTATAGAAGGTAACGACTAAAGACAAATAAAAGGATTTGGAGAGATGGCAAAGAAATATACGGTTACAGTCATGAATTGGATTATGGAAGAGGTATTACTAGGAATACCAGGATACCCCTACGAAACACTTTCATGTTTCAGTTTCACTGTGCATTGTTAAACAAAACCTGATTTCCCGATTAGATACTTACTCCAGGGTATGTATTTACCAAGTATGATTCTCACATCTGTATGGTTTTACAGATGATGAGTGGTAATAACTTATTGGGAATAAGGTGATCATCCTCATTATATCGGAATTCGTTGTAATTGGTGATATTTGAGGAAGTCGCCTAGGTTTTTGCCGGACGGCAAGTATTTGGTTTTGAGTATCCGTTGTTATGCACCAATTTCAAACTGATATATCTGTACGTTTATTTTTATAAAGTGAGATATAACTTTTTGAAATTATGTCCGTGACATTTACCTATATCAGTTGACGATTGGGTAAGAAGCATTGAACAGCGGAGTAGTTCTTAACTATAAGTACAGTTTTCAACCTACGATGCACAGGTTTTGAGTTGTTCAACTAAGCGGACTTATACAGAGTATTGTATGTTGTCCAATGTCCATCGGACAAAGGGGTTGGTCATCGTATTATGTTCTGTTTACTTGTGACTTCTCTAGTTTTTAGACAAGTGTTTCGTAGAAATACAAGGTCTAAGTTTTGAGAAGTTATCGGTATAGGAATAAAGTAGAGAACCAGGTGTCGCAAGTATCGGGGTTCTTCAAGGTGATCGAAGATGTAGATACTTGTGATTGGTATTCAGTTGATAGTAATAGTTTTGAGAAACTTGTTTCTTTTTCATGTTACTCATAATTGGATGCATTCCTAAGTTGAGTAAATGCTGATTGGCCTCTTTCTATTAAGTTGATATGCACTGGAGACAGCTGCATGATTAGAATCTGGTTCCAATTAAATAAGTGCCAAAGTTTCTATATTGGATATAGAATGGTTCATATCTTAACGATGTTAAGGTACGTGGAGTTGTCTGGATTATGCTTAAAACCAGACTCTGGATGACTCAAGGCACGTTTCTGTAATGGCAGTTTGTGGGTTGGCCCAGGCTACGACGAGGGTTGACTTTCTACCATCTGAAAGATCAATGGTGATATTGTTCTTGACTCGCCACAGTTTTAGTAAAATGGATTTTTTCAGAAAACAGTAGTGGGAGTATGGTAGAACTGGAAGTGATTCCAGAACCACAAACGATTACGGAAAATTTAATAGGACCTGAAGATTCAATCAGGTTTGACATTCTATTAGACACAGCAGATATGGTGGGTAACCTCAGGCACCCGAGAGGTACTCCGGTAGCCTCAAGGACGGTGACAGGGAGGTTCTTGTTTACCCAGACTTGACAGTACTGTTGTTCCAGGCTATGAGACCCGGTAGAAGGTTAAGTATAGCATCGTTCCAAACTAGCTTTAGAAGTGCACGTATATATTATTCTGTCAGAGGGTTGTTGTAGTCAGTGGGAGCAGCGGAAGCATAGTGGGCAAGTAGCTTATGTCTATTTATAGACTAGAGCAGATATAACAGAGATAGATCATCTAATTTTGATGTGACAGTCATGAATTTGACTTCATCAGAATAGGGGATGGATCTGTTAAGAAGGTAGTAGGGTGTGATGTCCTGGTATTTGGATGACATACACAGAGTAGGAAGTAAAATTCCTATACTACGATCGGTTGTACTGTGGTTGTCACACAGTTCTTTCTCCACAGAGGATATGGATATAATATCTGACATTCTGATTAATAGATCTATGGTTTTAGATCTAGATTTGGGTAGTTTCCCAATGTGGGTACTTTGACAGTATTCTAACAGTATTTTAGAATGGACGACCCCTGGCATGGTGGTGTACCTGCAGATGATGGAGTCTCCCTCTCTAAAGGTGTCTTACAGACTAAAGGAGAGAGGGATGTGCATGATTGGCATATCTCTTGCTTAGGCAATTGAGTCAATCGTAAGATGTCAGGTACCACACCAGATGTTGTTTTTGCACTAGATGCAATAAGTTAAGATATTAATCCAATCCTGGAGAAACATTCGGGAGCAGTTTTAGAACATAAGTGGATGTTCTACGGATTTGATAACGGCGGCCTCCTTTGGGAGACGGTTATCATTCCAGGCTTCCAAAGGTGACATGGATGACAGAGTGATTGTCAGAGTTATAGTTTTCCCTCTGACGAATGGGGCAGTATTATGGACAGGTGGTCCAAGAAGATACTGTGGGAGGCATGGTACAGGGGTTCAGTTGACGATACAGTTTACGAAGATTGGATTTAGAGTTCATTTATGAACTAGGTCACATCAGATATCCAGACAGATTCTAAGACAGGTATTACTCAATTCGGGAGATGGCTTTCTCCACGAACTTGAGATTTAGAGAGACATAGAAAGAAACATCTGGGCGGATCCACTCAATGAGGCTACTTCTCGAACACGAGAGTTTTACAAACGAGCTTTGTGAAACTGATTAGTAGAGGAGTTGGGTGTTCGGTATCACACGGGCTGTGAGTATGCGACATCGCAATAATTAGCCTTAAGTGCAAGTGGGAGATTGTTGGATATAGTGCCCTCAAAGTCAATTATTGGATCGCAGGCACGTGATTGCAATGATTGAGGAGGACCTATACCGGTAGGACAGTCTTACTCGAGATGATAGTATGCTATCTGGTTTGCCTTTATCATCGTGTACAGGTTTAGGTGACATGATCACTATTACACATTGATAGAGCCCTTAGGATTCTGCTTGACTACCAACATTATGATGGAGATCATATACATGAGAGTAGGGTAGTCCATAAGCACATCCTTAAAAGTGGTCCCTAGTCGTGGGTGTTTCAACACTGGGCATCGATACTCCAGAGTAGACTAGTGTATACAGTCGAGACCCCGACGAGGGGTGGTGGCCGGTCTCACAAGCCATTGGTGTCAGTTAGATCACCTAAGATGTATACAGGTGCTCATTGGGTTATGAGTACACTGGACAGGACTCGCCGGGAACCTGCTAGTTGGTATTTATACCTAATGTCAGATAGTAGTTCCCTGGTGACATGTGTACAGGTTAGTTCATCGACCTGAGGTCATCATTTGTCTCGTGTGAATTCTCACTGTGCTTTGATTACTACCCTACCACGGCTCAAAAGAGTCGTGCAAACAGGTTTTAGTTGGGTACAGTCCCGAGCCACATGGAGGCAAGTGAGAGGATCCGCAGGGGATTCGTCTCTCCCGGTATTGAGGGTGAGATCGCGTTGTGTCTAAGAGAGCCATTACACAAAGCCCTCGGCCGAGGCAGGAGATTTACTAGTAGGTACTCCAGTAGTATCTCAGGGTGTTTTGGGCTACTCTCCGACACGACTTATACCGCTATTGGGGGTCTGAAGTTACCAGCCCCCTAGGCCCGATATGCGATGCTCATAGATGAACGGACCGGACTGTATGTATATTATCACTGATAGGCTCAGTAGGGTTCCAGGATGAGTTCGCTCATCGGCTTCCCTTTCGGTCAGTACATGGGCAGCCATTACGCACTGCTAGTACCGCTGACGTGCTTGTGGTTAAACCCACTTCCATGGTACTGACGAGTCTTTAGAGTCCCCCACAGATAGTTTCCCAAGTTCGGGCAAAACATTGTAGAGGCCGTATGGTTTTATGGCAGGATTCGAAAATGCACGTGAACTTATGCACGTGTCATATTTCGGACAGATAATACTGGAGGGGTTTGGTTTAAGCCGGATCCAAGTATTATATTGAGTCGAAATATTTTAGTCTCTCGTATTCGTATTCGGTCGGAATACGGATACAGGTATGTATATACAGGTGAGGGGTATTTTCGTAATCCGTTACGAGAATACTTTAGAAGATTCATTTCTTTTGGTTAATCATTTTGGTTTAAATGATTAAATGGATTTTGGAAAGGATGACTCATTTTGGTGACACATTTCTTCTAGCATGTTCATTAGTGACTCATGCTAATGAGTCACTAAGTGAGTCATGATAGAATTAATTGTAGTTTGTTTTGTGAATAGATATTTTAGGGTTTTGTAGCGATATTTTTAGGAGATATTTTTTGAGATATTTTCTTTACACAAACCTTATATATATCTACTCACAAAAGAAAAGATCACCACAAGTTTATTATGCTTGAGTTCTTGCTCTCTTGAGATAGTTTTTCTTGAGTTCACCATTTCCAATCCTAAGCATCTTCTTCAACCTCCACCCTAACCTTCTCATGTGATGAGAACTCTAGGGTGTTTGAGACAAAGTATTCTACACATTCTCTACTTCATTTTGGTCATCTCTTTTAGCAGACTTGCTGACCGGGTTGCCTCGGTATAGAGGCGGGAGCCCGTTTAAAGATCCGTTGATGTGGTGCCAACTCGATGAGGATGCAGGAGATCGGAGTTGCCGCGAGGAGCGTGGGATAATGGGTAAAGACCGAAGGACTCGGATCGATCGGTATAGCCTTTCTACCTCTTTACAGTTTGTTAGTTTAGCATTAATGGCAAGATCCGGGTTATAGTATGCGATAGTGCCAGTTATAAAAGTTTTTGTTCCACGTTTGGCGTCAGAATGACGGCCGGGGCGCTACCGTACACTTACATGTTATGCGAAGAGTCATATCATGATGCAGCAATCCTACTGTGTAGTGACATGACAATTATCGATGATGGAGTGTGTGAGCGTACAATCTGTGTACGTGTAACATACGCATCATCGATAATGGTGCAGGTGTACTATCACAGGTATAAGTAATGCAATGTGAATAACATGAAGGCAGCATAAGGAAAATCATGTGCAAATGCTGACGGGTATACGTATCTAACATGACCTAGTCGGTGAATCCAACAATCGGCATCTAACCACACCACATCGCGTACGGTACAATCCATCGTACGGCATCCTCTAGTCAAGGGAATGGATCAATCATCAAGTCAAATTCATCATGCACGGAAAATCATCGTACGGCGGTATTAAGCTATCAGGGATCCTATCAACCTATAAGACGAGGAGGGTACGGACCTAACGTCACGTATGGTTAACACTCATGATTCGCAACATATATAAATATCTCTATATACCTATGTCCCAGGTCACATCCGCAATAATCTTAAATCAGGGGAACGGCAGGGTATCAATCATCTCAATCGACTCGCATCCGTATACCAACATATCTCCAAATCATCTTATCACGTCATATATTCTTTTAATCGCATTTATATCCCTCATCAAGTCAATGTTACAAATATATTCTACTTTTACTATAAGCATACATATCTAATCTAACATACACACCCGAACCATACAATCAGTTTTTAAAAGAAGCGAATCGTAGTTTTGAAAGTAGGGGCTACGGTGTTTTAAAGGAAAATATATCATTTGAAAATCCATGACATCCCTCACGGTACATGTTTAAAAGATGTATATGATTCTTTAGTTTGGAAAATAGGTATGGTTCGGATGACACATCTACATCGGCTATCTAGTCCTATAGTAACCTAAACGGTAACATTGTCAAACGTCATCCTCAAATCCCATCATCATGTGTTAGTCGTATCAAACTCTTCTAACTATCATTTAGTTTTTAATATGGTTTCACTAACAATCATTTAACTCTAACCCTAGTTTCCTAATCTAGGTTTTCTTAATCATATCCTACAAATCGGTTTCTAACAAAACTTTGCGGGGTGCTATACGCCATCCACCCAACTTCCCCCGTGGATATAGATCCACTCACCTTGGTCTCCGCTTGCCGAAGTCGATGACGCCACACTCCGTCCCCTCGGAATCCACGCGAAGTTAACTACAATAACAACACATATCGCAACGCTATTAAAATCAAGTTCTGAAATCCAAAACGGCACGCGCATTGCTCATAAGTTAGAACCTATAGCTTACGTGTACAAAATCAACCAAACAACCCTTATTGTTGATGTACGAATATCCAACAACCAAATTCAAATCCAAATATCAAGATTTAGCATTTCAAAATACGGAAAATATAGCCAAAAACACACCAAAGTGCTCCCAGATTCTTTCTTAGGTAAAATTGGCTAAATCTGCACAAATAGGGGGTCTAATTATCAGAAAAGTGAACCATATACCAAGAACCAACCCAAAATTCCTTAATGTGGCCGTAATTTGCGGCCACAATGAATAAATCTGCGGCCCAGCAGTTGACCTGGGGTCTCGGGTCTTGGGGTTAGCTTCCTGGGTGCCTGCATGTGTCACAGTGTTCGCTAAATAATTTCTAGTGCCTCCGGGTTACTCCAGATTTCTATATACCCTCACAAATCAACACAAAATCGACATAATGAATTCCTAAATCCATATTTTGGTTTCTTTACTAAATTCCAGGTCTTAAACAGCCACTCACCAGCCACTCAACATCACCAATCCACCATTTCACTCAAACCCTCATTAAGATTTCTAAGTAACACCAATCCATCACCAAATGAACTCTAAACTTAAAAAAAAAGCTAGGAAACTAAACCAATAGAAGAAATTATACCTCATGGATGTCACTTAAGCAAACCGTAGAAGTCCAAAGTCATCAAGATCCAACTTTTCTTGGTCAAATATGATGAGCATGAAGAGGGGATCATTTTTTGTGAAAGGGGTTTAGGGTTTTGATGGAGTTTTGGAGATGGATTTAGGTGTTGAAGGTGGAGGGAAGTGATGAAGAAGAAGGAGAAGATAAATAATAGGGAGGGGAAAAGAATGGCTGCCCTCTCTCTCTCTCCGACTCTCACTCTCTTATTCTCACCCTCCTTTTCTCTCTCCAATCACTCTCTCTTTTTAACCCTTTTCTTTTTCTTTTAAAACTAAACCATATAATACCCCAAAACAATACAAGAAAACAACATGTAACCAAAATGCAACATGACATGATGCACTGGCCATGAAAAACTGTAAAAACACGGATTTGGCTTAATCACGATTAGCAGTTCACTAATCGGGTTTTTATCCAAACTGCATATAATAAATTTTAAAAATGCCAAATCCTTTAATTATATTTAAAAATGAATAAATCATTTTAATTTCCATTTATTTCACAATTATTGGTATATATTTATACCCTTTTTCGAAAACCCCAATTTCGCAAATCGGGTAGTTTTCGGGAAAAATATTATTTTAATATTAAATTCCAAAAACAATATTTTATAATTTCTGAAATGTTACACCCCTCTGCCGGTAGTTAAGTAACTTAACGGTGCATGGCAGAGCACAGTGGCGAAAGTGGATGGTATAAGCGTACGTTATATTTTCGTTTCACTTTTCTGTAATGTTTAGGAAATATTAATTGATGGAACTTCATTAATGAGATTAATGAAAAGAAAGAAACCTAAAGATATTGTAGAATCAAATTTTCAAAAAGGGTAGCTCTACTTTTTCGCTTTGCATAGTGTTATTCCTTGATGAATATCCAACACCTCATTCGATGAGAAAAGAGCCGAGATCCCTTCACTGGGAGTGATCTCTTTTGCGAAACTAGCAAATGCTACAACTCACTCGGTTTTGTTTTTAATTGCTTCTCTAGTTCTTGCTTTGCATAGTGGTATTCTTGAATATCCTGCACCTCATTCGATGAGGAAAGTGCCGAAATCCCTTCACCGAAAGTGACCTCTTTAGCGAAACTAGCAAAAGCCTCAAAAAAATCCATTTTAAAATCACTAGATTCTACAACAATATCAAGTTCATTACGTTAAATGTTTTCTTAAAAACCATTCGTAGCCCTCCGTCATTTTTGGAAGTAGAGTACTTAGTATTCGTGCTACGTTTGTTGACCATAGTTAAGGCGTAGTGTACGGTAGCTAACTGATGTCTTCCTATAAAGCATATGATGCGATAGATTAGAATATTCGTACGGTATTGTTGACCATAGTTAAGGGTCGTACGGGTAGGTTCAATTCAATTAAGAAATGAACGGGTAGAAATTGACTAGCACTTATGATTTGTTGACCATAGTTAAGGTCATAAAATGTTATGGGTAAAAACAGATATTGGGAATTTCAAGTGTTGAAATTTGCAATGAGATTGCATACCTTCTATATGATAGTTGGATCCCGATACCCACTGCGAGTAAGAGTTACTCCTAGGAGAGTTTTGCACTTTATAATTATCTAATCCAGTAGGTGTCTAGAAAGGTATCAATGGGGTTATGCCTCTAGGGAAATGAAGTTTATTTTAATTAGGTCCATGCAAAAGCACAGGGAACCTCCCTCCGAGTACCGATACCCGCCTGGCCGAACGATTGGCAAACCTGTAGAGTGTAATTAATCCCGGCTAATCTTACCTTTTATGGTTTGAAGGAAGATTTGATAAGAACAGTGGGAGCCATCCTGATTAGATAAAATAACCAATCTAATCATGCAAAGAGTGCACGCAAAGTGATTATCCTTCTCTCTCTCCTGGTAGCGACCAATGAAATGTCTTAATCAAGATAATAATATAGATGTATTGATCGAACCTACTTATTATACAGGGCTAGGTTCCCCTGTATCTTATGATTGTCATAAGTCTGAGCAAGGAATAGAGGAATATCCGGATTCCCACGCGACCCAAATGAAGAATAAGCATGTTGATGCATTGTCTTCGGGTGTGCTCGTAACCAAGAACTGTTTCTCAGTTACCTTTACGTCCTGGGTATTGGATGCCGGATCAGGATCCCATACATTTAATTTGTTACATGGGCTATAGAAAGGTAGAGAACTGGGAAAGGGTGATATGTCTCTAAGTAGTAGAGACGGTGCAATTGTTGCAGCCAAAGTAGATGGCAAATATCACTTAGTATTACCAACTGGTAATACAATGATTCTGAGGGACTGTTATTTCATACCAATAATATTGAGAATATTTTCCTAAATCAAGTTTTGATTGGGTAAGGTATGTTGTATAACAGTGTGCACGTTCTGAATCAAACTGCGGTTCTAAACGTACAAAACACACACAAGAGGAACAGTTCAGAAATGAACGAAGTCTTCTTGAGGCATTGTAGACTAGGTCATGTCGATGAGACAAGATGAGCTAAAGTTCCATTAGGATGAATATTTTGAATCCGTTCAAATTTACATCTTATGAAACTTGCCAGTCATGTCACAAAGATTAGGTGATCAAATCTCCGTTTACTGGAAACGGAGAAAGAGCTAGTGAACTCTTGGACAGATACATGGTGATGTATGCGGTCCTATGTCTACACATGTCAAGATTGGTTCCGCGTAATTTATTATATTCACCGATGTTCTCTCAAGATACGGACATGTGTTTTTGTTGAAATACAAATCTGAATCTTTTGAGAATTTCAAGGAATATAATTATGAAGTTGAGAACCAGATGGGTAAAGGTATTCAAATCCTTCGATATGATCAGGGAGAAGAATACTGGAGCACGGAATTCCGAGACTATTTAAAAGAGAATGAGATTCTCTATCAGCTTAATCCTTCGTATACACCACAGCACAATGGTATATCGGGGTGGAGGAATCGCACCCTATGAGATATGGTGCGCTCTATGATAAGTACAGCTGAGTTACTTATTTCCTTTTGGGGATATGCACTTGAGATAGCTGCATACCTATTGAATAGATTTCCGACCAAATCTGTTACTTACCACTCCATATGAGATATGGAATAGGAAGAGACCATCTCTTAAACAAGTTAAGATATGGGGTTGTCCGGCCTATGTTCAAAAGAAAAATCCGGACAAGCTTGAGACAAGGTCAGTTCTGTGCAAGTTTGTAGGATATCCCAAACATTCGCGAGGGTAGATCTTCTACCACACCGAGGAGAAAAATGTGTTTTGTTTCTTGACATGCTACCTTTTTAGAAAAGGAATTTCCTGTGAAAGAAATTAGTGGCAATGAGGTAGAACTGGTAAAAGTTCCAGTAAAGCAAGCTATAACTGACGATTTGGTGGAACCAGAGGATTCAATTGTCCCCGACGAACCGCAACCACTCCACAGATCTAGTTGGGTTCCTCATCCACTTGAACGATACTGCGGTTTTCTCATAGACGGTGGGAGCGAGGATTGCATCATGGATATGATGACCCAATTAGTTCTAAGCAGGCCATCACAAGTGGAGAGTATGTGAAATGGCTCGATACTATGCGATCTGAGATGGAATCCATATACACCAACAAAGAATTGACTTTGAATGTTGCTTCTGAAGGGGTAAAACCCATCGGGAGCAAGAGGATCTTTGAGAAAGATAATTTGGTGTAGATGGAAAAGTTGAGACTTTCAAATCTAGACTTGTAGCAAAAGATTTTCGTCAACGACCTTGTGTCGACTATGATGAAACATTTTCTCCTGTCGCTATGCTTAAGTCTATCAGGATCCTACTTGCCATTGCTGCATACCATGACTACGTAATCTGGCAGACTGCACATCAAAAGCACTTTTCTAATTAGTGATTTAGGAGAGAGCATGTACTTGACACTGCCAGAGGGCTTCGTAGACAGTGGGAGTAGCGGAAGCATGTACAAGCTGCTTAAATCCATCTATGGGTTAAAGCAGGCATCGCAGAGATGGAAAATCTGTTTTGATGAAGCTGTCAAAGAGTTTAACTTCATCAAAAAAGTAGATGAGCCATGTATAAATAAGAAGGTTGTAGAGAGTATGGTTTTCTTCCTCGTATTGTACGTGGATGACATACTCTTGATAGGAAACGATGTTCCAATGCTACACTCGATCAAGCTCCTCTTATCACACAAGTTCTCCATGAAAGATCTAACTGATGCCTCCTACATTCTGGGGATATAGATCTATAGAGATAGGTCTAAATGGATTTGGGATTGTCCCAATCCAGGAACATAGACACCATGCTAAAGGGTTTTAGTATGGATGATTTTAAGCATGGCAATGTACCCGCTTGTTCAGGAATCACTCTCTCCAAAGAGATGTCTCTCGAGACTGATTTGGAAAGGGCTCACATGCAAGGCATACCCTATGTTTTGGCAGTCGGGTCAATAATGCATGCGATGTTGTGTAGCTTACTTGCTAGGTGTAGTGAGTAAGTATCGAAAAGATCTTTGGGAAAACCACTGGACAGCTTTGAAGAACATTCTTGAGTACTTGAGAAGGACTAAAGAGATGTTCTTGGTGTATTGTAACGGTGAACTCCAGATGGAGTCCTTTACCGATTCGAGCTTCCAGAGTTATAAGGACGACTGAAAGTCAGTCTCGGGTTTTATCTTCACCCTCAGTGGAGGGACGGTATATTGGAAGGGTTCCAAGCTATATACCGTAGCAGACTCGTTGATAGAGGCTAATTACATCGCTACCAACGATGCTGCCAAAGAGGTTGTTTGGATGAATAATTTCATAGGATGAACTTGGTTCCTACCATTGAGCATCCAATACCAGCATATTGTGATGACAATGAAGCTGTGGCTTTGGCCTAGGAATCCCGGTCCTGTCAATGATCCAGACATATTCTTAGACAGTATCACCTAATCAGGGAGATAGTTGATCTCCAGGAGATCGAGGTCAGGAGTGTTGACATATAGGATAACACAACGGATCCACTGACCGAGGCCATCCCCCAGATGCTATTCGAGAGACTTTTGGCACGTTGGGTATGAGATACTACAACAAGTGGCCTTAGTGTAAGTGGTAAATTGTTAGAAATATATATGCCTTAGAGGCCATTATTGTTGATATAGTAGATACTTGGACATATATATAGAGGAATTTCTTGCTCGACATGATAGTATGCTATCATCTTGCCTTTATCTTAACATGTAGACTGGTATTTATACTCTCTGTCTCTTACATGTTGATAAAGCCCTTAGGATATGTACTTGACTACCAGGATTATGATGATATCAGACTAGTGGAGCCATGGTCCAAAAGTACATCCTTTAATCTGTTCCTAGTTGAGGGAATATCGAGACTAGGGTATCGATATTCTAGAGTAGACTAGTATGTAAGTTTCTTGTCCTATAGAGGGCGATGGTTGATCCCACAACCATTGGTGTGTGACATCAAAGATTGTACACATGTGCTCATTGGAGAATGGGTACACTGAACGGACTTGACGATGACTCCTAGTTGGTAGTATACCTGTCGTCAGATAGCAGTCCTCTGGTGACACTGGTACAGGTTAGTCTATAGACCCGAGACCGTCATAGTGTCTTGTATGGCTCCCACTGTGCTTTGATTGCTTCCCTACCACGCTCAAGAAGAGTTTTGCAAACAGGTGGATTTTGGGTACAGTCCCGAGTCACATAAAGGTAATGAGCGATAGGAGGGGTTTCGTCTCTCCCAGTATTGGTGGTTTATGTTGTGCTATGCTCGATTGGCTATAACTGGAAGTCCATGGCCAGGGCTTCTGCCGAGATTTATTGATAAAAGTTATCAGTAGTTTCTCGAACCGTTATAGGCCAGACATCGGCATGACTTATCAAGTTACTGGGGTCTGACGTTTACCACCCCTAGACATGATATACGACATATCAGAGGAAGAGACCGGACTGTACGGTAGTGTTACTAATAGGCTTCATGGAGAGTATGGAAAAGCTTGCTTGTTGATTTTCATATCGCTCAATACCCGGGTAGGTGTTACGTCCAGGTAGTACCACTGACGGCTTGTGGTGACTGATGTGATCATCACCTACTGCTGGCATATTGACGAGTCTTTAGAGTCCCATACAGAAGTTCCCTGGTTCAAGCGAAACAAAATAGGACGCATATGTGATATGTGTGTGGGCCTGATTAAATACGTGTATGTCATACAGTATTGTAATCAGACAGTTATCTGTTATCGAGTTAGGTTATATGTGATATAACCAGATTATCGAATCAACTGTTGATTTAATAATGTGATACACAGATAAATGATATTAGTCGGTCATATGTGATATAACCGGATTATTAAATCAAGTGTTGATTTAATAATGTGATATATATTATATTTGATAAAATTGTATCTTAACTAATATTATTAGCTCACTAAATATTTTATTATATGTATTAATATATATATATATATATGATATATATATAAATATATATAAGTAGCATGACATAAATTTCTATTTTATGAAAATAGAAATGAGGTGGAAAATGGGAAGACTTTGGGCGCATTGTTGCAAGAAAGGGCTTTTATCATTGTTTATTCGTCTTGACTCACTATTCAAGCATGGGTGCAATTTTATATTGCAATAATTCCATGCTTGAATGAGTGAGGTCAAGGGGTTAGCTATTCACATGTTCATTCTAACACTTAGCCATTTTCTCGTGTTGCTCCCATTTTGCTCTCATGCTCTCTAACTTCTTCTTCTTCCTTAATGTCATGGTTCAAGCTTCAACCCTCACATGTGATGTGAAACATGAAGCTTGAACACAAACTTGTGAGCTTTAACATCCCCTACTTCACCATCCAACACTTGACTATCGATCGAGTGTAGCGTGTTTCCTACACCAATAAGTTTAGTGTAGAGGTAGCTTGAGTTCGAGGGGCTTCGTGTGGATCATCTTCGGCACGATGGTCTTTAGAGAAAGCTCGCCCAAAGTCTCAAGTGGAGCCTAGTGGAGTCGTGGGACTACTACATGAAGCATATGAAGTGAAGGACTCGATCTACGAGGGTATAGCCATCTTTCACTTCTTCTAGTTGAGTTGATATCAAACATAAAACCCTAACCATCTAGTTAACGATCTTCTTTAGTCTAGCTTAGCACCTATAAAAATTTGAATTAGGCATGCTTGATGTCACTTGGACCTCATGGTGGTGCTAGGGTAGACATTCAATTATCGCTATACCGGCGATTATGTCGAGAGGTTCAGTCGGTATATGGGGGATCAGAGTCGCATCCAAAAGAACTATCCTCTTCACGTTGAGTAGGGCGATAAGCACCGGCGCTCCTCTGTCCACTTCTGGGATCAGGCTTGAGTAATAATATATATTTTCATTTGACTTATAAAATAAATTTATTATTATTTAACACTTATAATTTAAATACAATACTTTTTGTATTTGCGGTTGGATTACGACTTTCAGTCTGTATCCTGTAAGTCTTTGTCGCTCACCCCGCAAGCTAGCGAGGAGGCAGAACAAGTAAAAATCAAAACTTTCTTATAAAAGCAACATTGACTAAGCTAAGGATCTTTGCCAAACCATATCTAACGAACTACAAGAGGTTTAATCTAATGTGATAGAAAGATTATACCTCATGATACTGGTCCTTCTGTTCTTCTCCGCTGTCCTCCTCGTCAACGTGAGCTCCGAGAATCGATCTGGATCTTGGTCACCTCTATGGCCTCCTTGAGTCGAAGACGATCCACCCGAGAGTCTATAGTCCGGGCTCCACCTCAACCCGAGGTAACTAGGGTAACAAGTTTGCTATGCTTGATGTCCTAAGGGATATAGAGTAAGAAGATGGTTTTGTTTGTCTATCTAAATCCTAATTTTCTCAACACATGAAAGCTATAGGATTTTCTAGTGAGGAGGAAGAAGAAGCAAGCATGGGAGCTCTCTTTTTTATGAGAGAGAATGAGAACAAGATAATGAACCATGAGGAAAAATAAAACAAATCTTTTATTATGATAATTTTGATGGCAACCTCGATTTGACCATTATCATGTCAAGTTAAATCCAAGCCACGAAAATATCTAGTGCTCACAAAAATATCTAGGTCAACAATGGTCAATTATGTCAACATGGTCAATTGGTCAAACCAATTAGACATGATGCAATTATCATTAAAAAGATTAGTAAACATTTTCCCCCACCTCATAATGGTTTTAATCAAGTCAATGGTCAAAACCCTAATGAAGCATCTCCTTCTTCTCTCCTCACATCCGTGCATACACACCCACATCCGCATTCCGTAGAACACGAATACTAGAAGACAAAAACTAATCCATCTATACAATACTAGGATCCGGCTTAAAGCAAATCCCAATAGTATTGTCCGCCCGAACATCATACGCGCACAAGTGCACGTAAGTGATCGAAGTCCTACCGTAAAACCATACGGCCTCTACACCTTTTGCCCATTGCAGGGAAACTCTCTGTGTAGGACTCTAAAGACTCGACACTACGCTGGCAGTGGATTTAACCATAGTCCGCAAGCAGTACTAGCTGTACGTAACGGTCGCTAGGTAGGTGTCGATAAGAAGGACGATGAGGATAACCCATCCGAACTCCTACTGAGCCGGAATGTGACAATCTCCATACAGTACGGTCTGTTCGTCTATGAGTATTGCATGTAAGGCCTAAGGGCAGTAAACGTTAGACCCCTAATAGTGGTACAAGTCGTGTCGGAGTGTAGCCCAGAACACCCTGAGAAACAACTGGAAAGACTACCAGTAAATCTCGCTTGCCCTGGCCAGGGACTATGTGCAATGGCTCTCCAGACACAGCGCGATATCAACCCCCAATACCGGGAGAGACGAATCCTATCTAACCGCCACTGCCTCCAAGTGCTTCAGGACTGCACCCAACTACTACCTGTTTGCACGACTCCTTTGAGCCGTGGTAGGGTAGTAATCAAAGTACAGTGGGACCACACTCGAGGCGAAATAGCAGTGTCATGTCGACGGACTAAGCTGTACTCATGTCACCTGGGAACTTCTATCTGACGATAGGTGTAGTACCAACCAGCAGTTCCTGACGAGTCTTATCTGGTGTACTCGTAACCTAACGAGAACCTGCATACTATCTCCAGTACGACGTACTAATGGCTATGGGACAGACCATCTCCCCTGCTTAGATGAGAAGCGTAAACACTAGTCTACTCCAGAATATCGATGCCCCGTCTCGATAAGCCAACGACTAGGGACCTGTATAAGGATGTGCTTGTAGATTACCCAGCCCCTACTAGTGTGACTGCCATCACAACGTTGGTAATCAAGCAAAGATCCTAAGGGCTCCACTAATATGTATAAGCAATATGCTAAAAGAAACACATGCACATATTGAAGTAGAAACAAACCAAGCAGCATACTACCATTTTGAGCAAGACAGAATATCCCAAGAATCCATTAAGTAATATACAAGCTAGTATGATACAGTAATGTCCTCTAGGACATATACACTAACAATCTCCCACTTGCACTAGGGCCATGTACTGGCGTATCGAAGACCTATCATCTCGATCTGACGCTCAAACTGAGTCTGGGGTATGGCCTTCATGAGTGGATCTGCAGTGTTATTCTCCCAATTTACACTCCTCACCTCGATCTCCCGGCGATCTACGGTCTCCCTGATTAGGTGGTACCGCCTCAAGATGTGCCTGGACTTCTGATGGGACCTGAGTTCCTTTGCTAAGGCTATAGCGTCGTTGTTGTCTCAATACAGCGGTATTGGATCAACAATGGTTGGAACCATCTGAAGTGCTGTGAGGAACTTCTTCATCCAGACAGCCTCTTTTGCGGTATCGCAAGCAGCTATGTACTCTGCTTCCATCGTCGAGTCAACAACGTTGTCCTGCTTGGAGCTCTTCCAACAGACCGCCCATCCATTGAAGGTAAAGACATAACCCGACATGGACTTAGAGTCATCCTTGTCACTCTGGAAGCTGGAGTCAGCAAAGGCCTCGATCAGGAGGTCTTTTCCGCCATACACCAAGAACATCTCCTTAGTCCTTCTCAGGTACTTGAGAATGTTCTTTACTGCTATCCAGTGCTTCTCCCCTGGGTCCGACTGATACCGCTTACAACGCTTAATGCGTATGCTACATCTGATCTGGTACATAACATCGCATACATTATAGAGCTTACCGCAGATACGTAGGGTATAGATGACATGTGAGCCCTTTCCAAATCAGTCTTGGGAGACATCTCTTTGGAGAGGGTGATTCCGTGACAAGCCGGTAGATTACCGCACTTTGAATCTTCTATACCGAATCGTTTCAGTATAGTTTCGATGTACTTGGACTGTGAAAGTCCCAACATCCTCTTAGATCTATCACGATAGATCTGGATCCCCAGAATATAGGAGGTATCACCCAGGTCCTTCATGGAGAACCTCTATGACAAGAATCCTTTGATTGACTATAGCATAGGAATGTCATTTCCTATTAAGAGAATGTCATCTACGTACAAGACGGGGAATACCACAGTTCTCCCCACAATCTTACTGTAAATGCATGGTTCATCTGGATTTTTGATAAAGTTGAATTCTTTGACGGTATCATCAAAGCAGATGTTCCAACTCCACGATACCTGCTTTAGTCCATAAATTGACTTAAGCAACTTGCACACTTTACCGCTACTCCCACTCTGAAAGAAACCCTCCGGCTGATCCATATAAACGCACTCTTCAAAATTCTCATTTAGAAAAGCCGTCTTTACGTCCATCTGCCAGATCTCATAATTGTGGAAGGCGGCAATGGCAAGAAGGATCTGAATGGATTTGAGCATAGCCACTGGAGAAAAGGTTTCGTCATAGTCCAAACCAGGTCTTTGACGAAAACCCTTTGCAACAAGTCAAGCTATATAGGTTTCAACCTGCCTATTTACACCAATCTTCTTTCTGAAGATCCATTTGCACCCTACGGGTTTTACCCCTTCTGGAGCAATGTCCAAAGTCTATACTTTGTTGGTGTACATGGACTCCATTTCGGTCTGCATTGCATACAGCCATTTTACCGAGTCGCCGCTCTGGATGGCTTGCTGGAAGCTTGTAGGCTCATCATTGTCAATGATGCAATCATCTCGATCCCCGTCTATGAGAAAACCATAGTATCTCTCGGGCGGATGAGACTACCTACTACTCCTATGGAGTGGCGCTGGGATGTCCGGTTCTTCTGAAACCTCTCGTTCTACCAAGCTTTCAGTAATAGCTTGTGGTTCTGGAATTTCATCCAGTTCTATTGCGCTCCCACTTATCTGATTTTCTAAAAATTCAGTTTCCAAGAAGTGGGGATGCTGAGAAACAAAAACCTTTTGTTCCTCTGCGGAGTAGAAAAGATACCCCCTGGAGTTCTTAGGGTATCCCACAAACTTACACAGTACTGAGCGTGCCTCAAGCTTGTCCGCATGCTGCCTTTTTACAAAAGCTTGACATCCCCATGTCTTAAGATAGTTAAGACAGGGTTTCTTCCTACTCCACATCTGATATAGTATGATAGGCACAGCCTTGGTTGGAACCTTGTTCAAAAAATATGCAGTTGTTTCTAGTGGATAACCCCAGAAAGATCGCGGTAACTCAGCCATACCCATCATGGAGCGAACCATATCCAATAGGGTACGATTCCGCCTTTCCGATACACCATTGTGTTGTGGTGTGTATGGAGGAGTAAGCTGAGAGAGAATACCATTCTCTTTTAGTATCCCAGGAACTCGGCACTTAAGTATTCACCACCTCGATCAAATCTCAGTGTCTTGATACTTTTGCATATTTGTTTTTCCACTTCATTCTTGTATTCCCGGAATTTCTCAAAGGCCTCGGATTTATGCTTCATCAAGAAAACATGTCAATACCTAGAGAAATCATCCGTAAAAGTAATGAAGTAGGAATAACCACCTCGTGCATGTGTAGACATTGGACCACACACATTACTGTGTATGAGTCCCAAGAGCTCGCTCTCTCTCACCCCATGTCCAGTAACGGAGTCTTTGTCATCTTTCCCATGAGACAAGATTCACAACTAGCATAAGACTGATATTCGAACGAATTCAAAAATCCCTCTTTATGTAACTTCGTTAATCGTGTTTCATTGATCTAACCCAGTCTACAATGCCATAAGAAAGCCAGATTTAATTCCGGAGACTTTCTTTTAAGTGTGTTCTGGAAACTGAAAACCTGAGCTTGATTTAATACGTATATACCGTTATATAATGTACCTGACCCAATCAGAACTTGATTTAGGTGGATGTGGACCACATCGCTTACAAATGTAAAATCATATATTTCCTTAGAATGTAAGGATACAGATATGACATTACAAGCCATACTAGGTACATACAAACAGTTACGTAGAATCAATATCTGCCCACTTGTCAATCCTAGATGATATTCCCCTACGGATTCAGCGTCCACGCTCATTCCGTTTACAACTCTGAGAGTTATATCACCTAACCTGATAACTCTACGGTTTCACAAAGCCTGTAATGAATTACAGATATGAGATCCTGATCCGGTATATAGTACCCAGGAAGTAGGGTTAATTGACATATAGTTTTCTATTACAAACACAATCGAAGCCGAAGCCACAACATGCTTCGAATCTTGGTTACTGGCTTTGCAAGCTTTGCAATCCCTCTGCCAATATCCTTTCCCGTAACAATAGGGACGTCCCTCCTTCACTATATCTAGTCCCGAAACTTTTGCCCTTCCCTTTCCTTCTACCTCCCTGGTTTCCTTCAGAATGCAAGTAGAGGGTAAAGACTGTAGAAACAAGTCAGCATATGACCCATTTCCCAACGTGGTCTCCAGGTCCGTGACCTGATCAATACAGCTAGTCACTGTAAGGACGTTGTCCCCTACAGATGACCCGACAGCCAACCTCGCTTGAAGCAATTCCTTCGAGGTCTCATATCTTGCGATACGAGATTTCTCTCCATATAAATCTTTGTTATGGAGGAAGATGGAAGCTAAGTCCATCTTCTCGTGCTGCTTCTAGCTTGCACCATCAACTGAGGCCAACACGAGGCACTTGGCATTCGCACAATCCCTTTCTGATGTCTTATGGATATTAATATCCATGACGGTGGAAACTGGACCTGAGACGGCAGGGGTATTATTAGTGAAGAGGTGTCCCAACTTGTCATGGGCAATGGACATCTGGACAGACGTTTGCCAGTCATTATAGTCATATTCGGTCATTTTATTATCTACATGTAACCAATGTCTGGTCACTGGGTTGCTGCAATTAAGAGAGAGAAGAAAACACTTAGCATGATGCTCTTGCATGTTTAGATTGGTTTTTAATTTATCCAAACAGGATGGCTCCCACTGTTTCTTGAATCCTTCCTCAAACCATAAAAGAAGAATTAGTCAGGATTAATCTCACCGTACAGTACTTGCTTAACCGTTCATACAGGCGAGTGTCGGTACTTCGAGGGAGGTTTTACGACACTTTCGCGAAGTTCTTTAATTAAATAACCTTTTTTTCCTGGAGGCGTAGCCCCGCTAACACTGTTCTAGACACCTCCTTGGTTTATAGCATTGATCGTTAAGTAAGAAAATCCCCCGAGGAGTAGCGGATACTCACAGTAGGATCGGGATCCAAATATCATTGTGTGATAATGCTGAAGGAATCCTACCAATATTATCAAACTCCAAATGGTATGCAGCACTAGCAAGTTTTAGTTTCTTTAGAAACTCCCGATGTGGATTTTTGCCCCATGCTCTTATGACCTGGACGAAGGTCAACAAATCATAAGTCACATATCAAGTTCTACACACCATTGACCAGGTTAATTTGAACCCACCCGTATATACTCTTGACGAAGGTCAATAAGGTAATACGACTGTCCTAAACTAACGCATCTATCTATGCTACATATGAATACCCAGCAGCTACCAATCACTACGCGATAACAAAGATCAACAAACATAACTTGAATACTACTGAATATTCATATGAAATGACGGAGGGCTACGAATGGTTTTGTCGAAACCGTGAACGTAGTGAACTTGATATAATCGAAGGAACCTAATAGCTTTTAAAAGGAGTGGTTTAAGCTCCGCATTTTAAAAGTTTTGCTGTTTTGAAAAAACCGAGTTGTTTTGAAATTGTTCCAACGATTCAGCTTTGGTTTATTTTCTTTGCATTAATATAATGTGTCCCATCATTTAATCCTACCATTGCAGAAAATAACGCTTATGCCATCCGCATTCGCCACTAGGCCGCGTCATCACTCGTTAGGTTACTTAACTAATAACAGAGCGGGGGCTGGACTAGCGCTGATGCATAATATAAGCAACGCCTACTAGATATCATATATAGATATATACATTCATCAGATGCAATGATAGCCATTCCAGATCACAGATGAACATGTTGGATATAATAGGAATCCGCGTTTCGTTTGAGCCTGCAGCGAAAGATGGATTACACGGTCGTGATGAATAGCCAAACCCCATCCTAGACCCCTACGGGTGCGGCAAACTACCCGCTAAATACCCAAAATGAATCAACCTCTCACAACAATGTGAGTAGGCCACTCGGCACTTCAATGTACCCGGCAGTTTGTGCACCCCACCTTGGGTCTATCCTAGGAGCAAAAACAGTAAAATATATAATATACAATGGTGGCTACAAGCTCAACCCGGATGTGCGACCATAAAATAATATTACATCAATTTATAAATTTATATTGAATGAAAAATGAAAACCCTCATCTCACATCCCCGGCTATTCATCACGACAATCCAACGAGTTCATATCCACAAACCAATATCACAGATCACAGATATGTACAACCCTCACTAATCGACGAATAGCGATTAGTAGAAGTTCAGTACATATATCATTTCACAAACTCAGAAACATTAAACGACTTTAAAGTTACGACTTCGAAACACCCGCAGTGCCACAGTGAATATTTAACAGCAAAATCAAAATTGGCAAAAAGAAACAACTCCAGAAACCCAATATCTAAGTCAAAAAGCCACATGAAAAAAATGAAGCACTTCCTCCCTACTGAGGCTGAGCTCGCCGGAATAATGGGGAATGTGGCCGGCCCGTTTTACGAGGAAGTGTCCCTATTTTGTTCTGTGGTCTTTTTATTGTTCAAATAGCACTCTGTACTTGTTTAAATAATTTTACGAGTCCATTAAAATTTCGACAGAAACTTAAGTTATGGGTTCGTTGTTTTTGGGTTGTTTCTGTTTCGTAGTTTAACTCTTCGTTTAAACTGTTAGTTATGGTTTAGCGAGGCTCTGATACCACTGTAAGTCTATATCGCTCACCCCGCAAGCTAGCGAGGAGGCGGAACATGTAAAAATCAAAACTTTCTTACAAAAGCAACATAGACTAAGCTAAGGATCTTTGCCAAACCATATCTAACGAACTACAAAAGGCTTAATCTACTGTGATAGAAAGATTATACCTCATGATACCGGTCCTTCGGTTCTTCTCCGCTATCCTCCTCGTTAATATGAGCTCTGAGGATCGATACGGATCTTGGTCACCTCCACGGCCTCCTTGAGTCGAAGACGATCCACCCGAGAGTCTATATTCCGAGCTCCACCTCAAGCCGAGATAACTAGGGCAACAAGTTCGCTATGCTTGATGTCCTAGGGGATGTGGAGTAAGAACATGGTTTTGTTTGTCTATCTAAATCCTAATTTTCTCAATACATGAGAGCTATAGGATTTTCTAGTGAGGAGGAAGAAGAAGCAAGGATGGGAGCTCTCTTTTTGATGAGAGAGAATGAGAACAAGATAATGAACCATGTGGAAAAATAAAACAAATCTTTTATTATGATAATTATGATGGCGACCTTGATTTGACTATTATCATGTCAAGTTAAATCCAAGCCAAGAAAATATCTAGTGCTCACAAAAATATCTTGGTCAACAATAGTCAACTAGGTCAACATGGTCAATTGGTCAAACCAATTAGCCATGACACAATTATCATTAAAAAGATTAGTAAACATTTTCCTTCACCTCATAATGGTTTTAATCAAGTCAATGATCAAAACCCTAATAAGGCATCTCCTTCTTCTCTCCTCACATCCGTGCATACACACCCACATCCGCATTCCGTAGAACACGAATACTAGAAGACAAAAACTAATCCATCTATAGAATACTAGGATCCGGATTAAACCAAAGCCCACTAGTATTGTCCGCCCGAACATCATACGCGCACAAGTGCACGTAAGTGATCGAAACCTTGCCGTAAAACCATACGGCCTCTACACCTTTTGCCCAGAGCAAGGAAACTCTCTGTGTAGGACCCTAAAGACTCGACACTATGCTGGCAGTGGGTTTCACCACATGCCACAAGCGGTACTAGCTATATGTAACGGTCCTCGGGTAGGTGTCGATAAGAAGGCCAATGAGGAAAGCCCATCCGAACTCCTACTGAGCCGGAATGTGACAATCTATGTAAAGTCTGGTCTGTTCGTCTATAAGTATCGCATGTCGGGCCTAGGGGGTGGTAAACGTCAGACCCCTAATAGCGGTTCAAGTCGTGTCGGAGTGCAGCCCAGAACACCCTGAGAAACTACTAAAAACACTACTAGTAAATCTCGCTTGCCCTGGCCAGGGACTTTGTGTAATAGCTCTCCAGACACAGCGTGATATCAACCCGCAATAGTGGGAGAGATGAATCCTGTCTAACCGCCACTGTCTCCAAGTGCTTCGGGACTGCACCCAACTACTACCTGTTTGCACGATTCCTTTGAGCCGCGGTAGGGTAGTAATCAAAGTACAGTGGGAACACACTCGATGCGAATTAGCAGTGTCAAGTCGACGGACTAAGCTCTACTCATATCACCTGGGAACTGCTATCTGACGATAGGTATAGTACCAACCAGCAGTTCCCAATGAGTCCTGTCCGGTGTACTCGTAACCTAACGAGCACCTGCATACTATCTCCAGTACGAAGTACTAATGGCTGTGGGACAGACCATCTCCCCTGCTGGGATGAGAAGCGTATACACTAGTCTACTCCGGAATATCGATGCCTTGTCTCGATAATCCTATGGCTAGGGACCTGTATAAGGATGTGCTTGTAGATTACCCAGCCCCCACTAGTGTGACTGCAATCATAACGCTGGTAATCACGCAAAGATCCTAAGGGCTCCACTAATATGTATAAGCAATATGCTAAAAGAAACATATGCACATATTGAAGTAGAAACAAACCAAGTAGCATACTACGATTTTGAGCAAGACTGTCAGTACAACTATGAATATCCCAAGCATCCATTAAGTAGTATACAAGCTAGTATGATACAGTAATGACCTCTAGGGTATATACACTAACATATCCGACCCTGATCATCCTGACAGAGTGCTCGATCTTCATGCTCTTTACCTGGGCCTTATGAAGAACATGTATTCTAAGGTTCGATATAATAAGAACAAGCTGAAGATCGATTGCTACATGCTATGACTGGCGACCCCCGAGGCGGAGAGAGCAGCTCTCCTACATTCTTCGGCCTTTTCCAGAGTCGACATAGATACATGGCTTCTCTTATGCCGGTATTATGAGTCTAAGCGCAAACAGGTTTGTAATTTAAATGTAATTCATTGTTTAGTAAAAAATTTATTTTTTTTGTTGCTTAATTAGAAAACTAAATCTGATTATGTTGTGCAGAAACAGGCTGATCATGTTGGAATCTGGTGCCCGTGCCGCGGAGGCCGTGGGTGAAGCGAAAGCGAAAAAAAACTAGTTGCGGGCACCGGATGCGCAAACCCAAGAATTCGATCCAAACACCCAAAACTAGAAATCTATAACATGCAAGGTTTGAGAAATACAACTTTTTTCGCGTGTCCACACAATTGTGGAAGACCCCTCCAAGCTCGTAGTCACCGGGATCGCGCTTGAGAATTGACCACCCTTACTGTAGACGATCCACCCGAGGGGACGCGGAGGAGGCTTAAACCGACGACACAAAGTTGCTAGGTTTAGATGGTCGGTGATGTAGGAATACTTCACTAAATTTTTCTCTTTAGAATCTATGCTCAAATAGAGAGCAAGAAGAAGAAGAAGGTGAAGGAGGTTGAAGCATGCTTGGAGCTCAAGTGGGGAAGTCAAGAAAAACATCAAGTGCTTAAGTGAGGATGGCTTGCACTATTTCAACCACACATTAATAGTGCACCCAAATGATTTAATCATTTTTAAAAGAAAACCATGCCTCTCTACAATGTTGTAGCCATGCTTCATTGTCTCTTACTTTACCCCTCATTTCCTATTTAGTTTTCTAATTACAAAATTAAATATGAGGTGTCATTCT
The DNA here is from genome assembly GCA_030015575.1 of Agapanthus africanus. Taxonomy (NCBI): domain Eukaryota; kingdom Viridiplantae; phylum Streptophyta; class Magnoliopsida; order Asparagales; family Amaryllidaceae; genus Agapanthus; species Agapanthus africanus. The sequence continues at coordinate 117,050,875 of CM057343.1, forward strand.
TCTAGAAGTATTGACGTACAAATACGAAATACTTCACCTGGTATATGTATCGCTACATATACACGTATCCGTATAAAAATACGGATAGCACCAAATAAAAAAAATAAATAGTGAACAATAATACTAAAATACATGTATCAAAATACATATATAAATTATTAAATCAAAACCTGATTTAATAATCCGGCTTAATCCTAAGCCGGATAGTTTTATCAATCGTCTGATTAAAGTCCGTGTATCGTGCACACATTTTTAATCGAACCCCCTGCACGTACCACCGTACGGCTCCTACATCTGTCGCACGAACAGGGAAAACCCTCTGTGTGGGACTCTAAAGACCCGACAATATGCTGGCAGTGGGTTTAACCAAAAGCACATCAGCGGCACTAGCTGTACATAACGGCTACCCAGGTAGTTGTCGAAAAGGGGGGTCGACAATCAAGTACGTCCTTACCCTACTGAGCCTGAATGTGACTATCTCTGTACATTCCGGTCTCTTCATCAAAGAGTATCGCATATCGGGTCTAGGGCTGGTTAACATCAGACCCTTACTAACCCGATAATCGTGTCTGAGTCAAGATCATCACCAACTAAGATACTACTGAACAACTATCAGTAAATCTCCCCTACCGTGGCCATGGATTTATGGTGACAGCCAACTGAACACAGCGCGATATCGACTCCTAATACCAGGAGAGACGATTCCCTGACAGTCGATCACTTCCTCCATGTGGCTCGGGACTGTACCCAACTAAACTTGTTTGCATGACTGCTTTGAGCTGTGGTAGGGTAGTAATCAAAGTACAGTGGGAACTCACACGATACAAATAACGATTTCAGGTCAAAGGGCTAACCCGTACTCATGCAACCTAAGAACTTCTATCTGATGACAGGTTTAATACCATCTAGAAGTTCTCGACGAGTCCGTCCAGTGTACTCACCTCAAGTGAGCACCTATATACTATCTTGGGTGATATAACACCAATGGCTTGTGAGACCGGCCACCGCCCCACGTCGGGGTCTCAAAACGTATATACTAGTCTACACCGGAATATCGATGCCCAGTCTTGATACTCACATGATTAAGGACATTTAAAGATGTGCTTATAGACCACCCAGCTCTCACGTATATGATCGCCATCACAATACTGGTAGTCAAGCAAGAATCCTACGGGCTTCATCATTATGTATTAGCGACACGTAATAACAAGTAAAACGTGTACACATTAATGATAAAGACAAACCAGATAGCATACTATCATTTCAAATAAGATTGTCCTACCTGTATAGGTCCTCCCTCAATTATCATAATAATGTGCCTGCAATTACAATAACTTCCTTGAGGGAACTATATCCAACAATCTCCCACTTGCACTTAAAGCTAATTATTGCAAAATCGCATATCCACATCCCGTGTGCTATCGAATACCCAACTTCTTTACTAATCAGTTTCTTAAATCTCGTTTGAGGAACATCCGTGTTCAAGAAATAGCTTCAGTGAGTGGATCCGCTATAATGTTTCAACTTCTTCTCTCTATATCTCAATTTTACAGAGATCAACAATCTCCCAAACTGAGCGATACACCGCCACAAGAATTTTTCTGGATACCTGATAGGACCAAGTTCATCAATGAACAACTCCTATCCAACAAACTTCTTGGTCTGTATCCTTTATTGAGTTATAACCAGCATCCTGCACCATGATTACCTCAGTATCCTTATTGGAACACTATCCAATACATTGATCCTCGGAAGAGTCTAAACTCATAACTCTGACAGCATCTCTGTCATCCACCTCACCTCGGAAGCCTGAAATGATAACCGCCTCCCGAAGAAGACTGCTGTTATCCTATACCAAGAACATCCCCTTATGTTCTTTACTGCTTCCCTTTGTTTCTCAAGGATTGGATTAATATATACTTATTGAAACTAGCGCAAAAGCAATATCTAGTGTTGTACAAGACTTTGCATGATTGACTCAATTGCCTAAGCAAATGATATGTCATTCATGTCTTCCCCTTTCTTCATCGATCAAAAAGACATCCTTTTTAGATAGGGTAACTCCATCACTTGCGGGTACACCACCACGTCAAGAGTCGTCCATTCTAAAATACTTTTACAATGCTGTCTAAGTACCCGATTTAGGAAACTTCCTAAACCTAGATCTAAAACCATAGATCTAGTCACCAAAACTCCGGATATACTATCGATATTCATCATGGAGAAAACACTGTGTGACAATCAAAGTCTGACCGATTGTAATATAAGAAAATCACATCCTATCTGGAGTATGTCATTCAAATCTAGGACAGTACTCCCCTACATCCTTCTTGCTAGGTTCATCTTTGTTTTGATGAAGTCAATCACCTTGACTGTTATATCAAAATAGATGATCTGTATTTGCTATCCTTTCTTTAGTCTACGAATAGACATAAGTATCATGCACATCTTCCGCTACTCCCACTGACTACGATAACCCTCTGGCAGAGTCATGTACACGTGCACTTCCAAAATCTCATTTGGAAAGACGTTATAGTCACCCACCTGCTAGATATCATAGCCATGAACTGAATCAGCGCCAAAACATATCCATATGGACTTTACACTGAAGTAAAAGTCACATCACAATCCACAACGGGTATTTGCTGAAAACTCTATACAACGAGTCCAGCCATATTAGGTTAGCACCTTTCCAGCTGCACCGATCTCAAAAGATCTCCTTGCTCCTAATGGATTTTACCCCTACAGGAGTACCCAGCAAAGTCCAAAATCCATGATTTGCTGAAGTGTGTGGAGTCCATCTTGGGTACGAAATATTTGGTCACCTAGAAGTTACCACTTCCTGTGACCTGCTGATAACAAGTAGGAGGACTAGCAGTGTCAATTCATATCCATATGGACTTCGGCATAAACACTGAAGTAAAAGTCATATCACAATCCACAACGGGTATTTGATGAAAACTCTTTACAACAAGTCTAGCCTTATTAGGTTAGTACATTTCCACCTGCATAGATCTTGAAAGATTTACTTGCTCCTAATGGGTTTTACCTCGTTCTGGAGCACTCGGCAAAATCCAAAATCCATAATTTGCTGAAATGCGTGGAGTCCATCTTGGATGTGAACCATCTGGTCACCTAGAAGTTTCCACTTCGTATGACCTACTGACAACCAGTAGGGTCATCATCACTTTGATGCTGACCTCCCTGTCGCCGTCTATGAGAAAACCAAAGTGTCTCTCGGGTGTCTGAGGTTACCTACTAAAATCTGCGAAGTGGCTAACGGTTTGTTAAGTCCAATTGAATCCTTATGTTCTACTAAATTTTTGGTAACCGTTTGTGGTGCTGGAATTACTTCCTATTCTACCATAGTCCCACTAATTTCTTTTGCTAAAAATTCCTTTTACTAAAAGGTGTTAAGTCAAGAACAATATAATTATTGATCTTAAAAATTATTGAAATAATATCCTAGCGAATGCTTGGGATAATCCACAAACAGTCATTACCGAAACGTGCCTCGAGTTTTTCCGAGATCTGCTTTTAAACAGAAACCAGATAACTCCATATCTTAACAACCTGAAGATATGTAACCATTTTATATCCATATAGAATCAAGGCACTAATTTAAATGGAACCAGATTCAAAAGTCATGCAGTTGTTTCCAGTGCATATTACCTAATAGAAAAAGGCCAATACAGCATTACTTATCATGGAGCGCGTCTACCGATGAGTAACCTGTGAGAGAATCAAGTTCTCGATATTACTATAATAGAATACCTAGCATAAGTATCTACATTTTCGATCATCTCGAAGAATCCCGAAAGTTTCAACGCATGGTTCTCTATTTTATTCTTATACCTACAAACTTCTCGAAATCTTTGACCTTGCATTACTACGAATGAATGTCTAAAACCAGAGAACTCATAGGTAATCCTTAATGAAGTATGAGTACCAACCCCTTTGTCCTAAAGGACACTGGACAACATACATTTCCATGTATAAGTTCCAAGAGTATACAAACTCAAATTCTGTGTTTTGTAAATTAAAAACTGTATCTTAGTTAAGAATGTATTACACCACTATTCAATGCACCTTACCTTATCCTCAACTGATAAAGGTAAATGTTTACAACACAATTTTTAAAATGTATATCTCACTTTATAAAAATAAAGGTACAGATATTTCATTTTAAAACTTAGTGCATAACAACGGTAATTCGAAACCAAATATTTGTCGTCAGGCAAAAACTAGGCGATTTAATCCAATATCACCAATTATAACGAATTCCGATATTTAGGATCAAATTCCAATTTCCCAATATTCTGCTCCTACTCATCATCTGTAACACCGTACAGATTTGAGATCCAAAACTGGTAAATACTTACCGTGGAGTCAGAATTAATTGGGAAACAGTTCTCTTTTACATGTACACAGAAAATTGAAACATGAAAATGTTTCCTAGGGGATGGTCAGGTATTCCTAGTAATTCCTTTTCCATTATCCAGATTCATGACAGTAGTCGCAATTTCCTTTGCCCTCACTTCAGTCCCTTTATATGTTTATTCTTCTTACTTTCTATACACCGTCCTTAGGCTAATTGGTTTTCTTCCTTTCCTACCATTCGGCACCAGCCTAAGGTTTGGAAGAAGACTATTCAATAAGCATAACATGTGTACTCTCCTAATACAAGGAGTTCTCGCAACCTGAGAGAAGATAAAGGGAAGGGACAACCGAATAATCCTATTCAATTTCTTCAGAACCTGTGGCCATCCTCGATTGAAGTAACTTCTTCGAGTTCGTATATAACTATACGATGGCTATTCCAAACAATATGGATCATCATAGAGATACGACGTGTTCTGAAGAAATGCAAAGGGTAGAGTAGGAGTTGCAGGGATATATGCAACTTTGTCGTAAATCAAGACAAGCCAAAGCCAAAGGGTGTAAGAAGGTTCGGTCAAATTTGTTCATGAGTTTTTAAGGTAAGTCACGAGTCGATGTACCAGAGAGAGAGAAAAGAAACACTCAGTATGCACTCTATCAAGATCAGATTGGTTATCACTTTATCTGATCAGGATGGCTCCCACTGTTTCATCGAATTCTCCTTCAAACCCTAAAATGAGAACTAGTCGGGATCATTTAACTGAAAAATCTCCCCAGGAGTAATACATACTCATCAGTGGGAATCGGGACCCAACTATCATCATATCATAACTTGACGGTATCCACTCAAGTCACCACACTCTAGAAGGTATACACATGCCTGACAAGTTTCCCGTATGTTTGAAACTCATGATATGGTATTTGCCCCAAGCGTCTTATGATCTTGATGAAGGCCAACAAATTATAAGTCGCAAGTCATTCTCTACTTTTCATTGTCCTGATTAATCTAAACCCATCCATACTCGTCCTTAACAAAGGCCAACAAGGCTGTACGACTGTCCTAGATTAATGCATATCCATGCATCAGAAAAGTAACACATAGCTAACATACACTATGCCTTGACGAAGGCCCACAAACACAGCATGAATACTAAGTGCTATCCGTCTGAAATGACAGAGGGCTACGGCTGGTTTTTGGCGAAAAACCTTTAACGTAATGAACTTGATATCGTTGAAGGAACTCGAGTGGCATTGAAATGGAGTGGTTTAAGCCTTGCTTTTTAAAACTAGTAACATAAACTTTTTCTTAAGAGTGAACTCCCAATGAATGGATCAAGGCTCTTCCCTTATAGAATGAGGTACAGGATATTCCTAACCGAATATCTTTATGCAAAGTAAAAGAATACGAATATGGGTTTTGGAGAAAACAGAGTAGTTTTAAAATTTGTTCTGACAACATCATTTAGGTTTTTTTTTCCTTACATTATGTCGATAATGCATTCCAATCATTTTATGTTTCCAAGCCACAAAAGAAACAACCAAAATAACATGCTTTCTATGTACCATCTGCATTCTCCACAGGGCCCCGTCATGCACCGTTAGTTTATTTAACTAACGGCAAAGCGGGGGCTGGACTAGCATGGATGCAAGACATATAGAAGCATATCTATATATATATATAAACATCGCAGGTAGATAATGGTCATCACAAGCATGCGAATAACAATATGGAATAGCGGATAATCTAGGAGCCCCGCGTTTCATTTGAGCTATAAATGAGATACGACATTCCCCATTCGTATGGATAGCCAGTGCAATGAAGATCCTAGCCCCTTACGAGTGTGGCAAGTTACCTGCCAATCCCCGAAGAGAGGCAACCCCAATCAACAAAGTGATTGGGCCACCCAGCACTTCACAGAATCCGGTAACTTGAGCACCCCTCCCTGGGTCAACTTATACCCTCTAGGAGTACGGCGATTAGCCCGCCAATTCAAGAGTAAGACCCCCCAGTCTCAACACTATGAGATTTAGGCCCGTTGCCCTCTAGAACCCGGCTATAAGATCACTCCTCTGTGGGGTAATCCTAGTATAGAAAATAAAAAATATATACAACGGCGACATCGACCTCAACCCGGTCGTGCCCCAACTGGAAGTGACGGTAGTCAACATGTCGTACGCTCACCCCGCAATAAAGAATATACAAATGAATTTAAACTGTACATCTAACATTGCACACAAGGCTATCCATCACAACAATCCATCCATAACCATATATATATATATATATATATATATAACCGCAGAAAACAAGCAACACCAGAATGTGTGCAACCCCGTCTAAATGAACATATAGCAATTAGACGACATTCAGCAACACATGTACAACATCACAGATACTAACGATGTAAATGTTTTGAGTTTTTAAATCTCCCGAGTTGTCGCGAAGCTAAGACGACACAAAGTGAAATTTGGAAAAAATCAAATAACACCAAACATACCAATTTACAAAACCCAAGACACAACATGAAAACGAGCTCCAGATGTGAATAGTGAAAAGGTGAGGCCGGACAAAAGCTCATTCTCGCTGGTCTAATCATGATCAAATCCGCTCGTTTTCATTGTGTGTCACTATTTAGTCTAGAGTAAGATTCTGCAATTGTTTGAAAAAATTTTAGAGATCAAAAATATTTCGAACAGAAACTGGGTTTTCAAAATGGAGTTTTCGATTTTGAAACTTGAAGTATCGTCAAACACTAGTTTATGGTGTTTGAGTGGCTCTGATACCATGTTGCGATCCGGCGCCCGTGCCGCGGAGGCCACGGGCGAGGCGGTTGCGAAAACAAAAGCTTTTTGCGGGCACCGGATGCAAAAAACCAAGAATTCGATCCAAACACCATAAACTAGAAATCTAAAACACGCATGGTTTGAGAAATACAACCTTTGTCGCATGTCCACCCAATTGTGGAAGACTCCTCCAAGCTCATAACCGCCGGGATCGCGCTTGAGAATTGACCACCCTTGCTGAAGACGATCCACCCGAAGGAACGCAGAGGAGGCTCAAACCAATGACCCAAAGTTGCTAGGTTTGGATGGTCAGTGATGTATGAATACTTCACTAAATTTTTCTCTTTAGAATCTATGCTCAGATGGAGAGCAGGAAGAAGAAGAAGGTGAAGGAGGTTAAAGCATGCTTGGAGCTCAAGTGAGGAAGTCAAGAAAAACATCAAATGTTGAAGTGAGGATGGCTTGCACTATTTCCACCATACATGAATAGTGCACCCAAATGATTTAATCATTTTTAAAAGAAAACCATGCCTCTCTACAATGTTCTAGCCATGCTTCATTGTCTCTAACTTTACACCTCATTTCCCATTTAATTTTCTAAATATAAAATTAAATATGGGGTGTCCTTCTTCTAGAAGCATTGCCGTACAAATACGAAATACTTCACCCGGTATATGTATCGCTACATATACGCGTATCTGTATAAAAACACGGATAGCACCAATAAGTCATGTCTGAGTCAAGTCCATCACCAACTGAGATTTTACTGATCAACTATCAGTAAATCTCCCATACCGTGGACACGGATTTCTGGTGATAGCCAACTGAACACAGCGCGAAATCGACTCCTAATACCAGGAGAGACGAATCCCTGATAGTCGACCACTGTCTCCATGTTGCTCGGGACTGTACTGATTGTTAGAGGTTCTGCGTGTTCAAGTTTTAGTTAAATACCGCAATCAAAACGGTTTCGCTCGTAGCTAGCCGGTTGAGTACGGGTTGTCCGCAGGGAGATGGGAATCTTTTTCTATGTGCTTTAACGAGTTAAGTCCAGTTTTTCAGATTTTGTTGTGATTAGTTAAGCGGTAAAATGATATGTAAAGAGAGCTTGTTAGGGTTAGGATTAGGTTAGTTTGAGTTAGGAGTCTCCACATCTTTCGTTGCCCCTCTTAATATCGGTGTTACGGTAATCGGCAACAACGGGGATTAGCACGACTAGGAAGGAACTTGCGAGTATAAGCTAGGCTTTCCAACGCATAAGTTCTTCCTTTTGGTGCTTGTCCGTCCGTTCTTGGCTCTTAGCCATAACCTCCGGTTAATTCAACCACAACCGGTCTCACTACGGAATCACCGCTATCATGTAGGATAGGGTGCCGTAAGGAGCGGATTATGGTTCAATTAACGGGAGTCGAATTAAGCTGTCGGGCAAGGAAAGAGTGAGAGAGATTTCCTTCTCTCAAACTTCCCTTATCTTACCCTAACAAGTATTAAACTACTCACACATCATGATACGGAAAAATAAAACAAAACAAAAGAGGAAGATAGAAAGAAAGAGATTAGAAGATAACGACTAGCTATTTGCGACCTCACATTGGCGAGGATCGAGCGTAAGCATCATGGTCGTATTAAGGATAAAGAAAAAGAGAGAAGAAAGAAACAACAAGAAATAACAACAACTAGTTAACAAATTAAAATTACAACAATTAACAAGATAAAGAGACAAGCATGATAATAAATGGTTCTTCTTTATTCATCACTCTTCACTCACAAGCTCACTACAAGTTTCAATGGAGAAGAGGTGAGAAGAGGAAGAAGAAACACAACTAAACCTAGCAAAATGAAAATACAAGAATGGACCCCTTCCTTCTCAAAGTTCTGGGCTATTTATAGGCTGGAGAATGGAAATCTAGGTCAACCACCAGAACACATATACAAAGACAAAAATACCCCTAAAAAATGGTCAACTTCCGCCACCATATGGCCGCGGATCCGCGGCCTAGACCCCTTATTGGCCGCGGATCCGCGGCCCTTTGGAGGAGTTGGGCTCTCGTCTTTTTTGGGCTTTCCTGGTTTGATGTCCCCTTTATTCTGGTACATGTATTTTCTGAAAATACTTCCACATTTCTTCCAGAATTTCTGTTGAGGGAAAGGTGGACTTTTGTCAAGATTTTCTTGAGCTCCGCGTAGATTTCTTGGAACTTGTTGTTGCCATTGAGCCTTGTGCATGAAGGTGACAATTGATTTGCCATTTTGTCTCTAAAACTGGTGTGTGGCAACAGACGGATAAAGAGCGGAGACCCGTGTTTTATCAGTGGATGGCAGGAACCCGGATTTTGTATTGTTTTTCCATGGATTTCAGTTTAGAGCTGAGAACCTGTATCCTGCAATTGACTAGCAAACACGGCTCAAGAGTACCTACCGATAAGTAATGTGATAAAAATTGGGTGGTATGAAAATGCAAAAATCTGATATGAACAAATACCCCCAAACTTATCATTTGCTCGTCCCGAGCAAAGCCAGTTTATTCATAAAAAATTTCCTAACCTCACTTTCGCAGGGAACGCGATTGTACTGAGCATGTGCAACAAGCCGTTAAACCTCTAGGTGTCCCTAGTAGGAGGAGTGTTGTCTCCTGAGGGTTTTCAGCGGATACTACCCACAAAATCCGGTCAAGTTGGTTTTGTAAAATAACTAAGATTCAAACCCTAAAGTTTTGTTTCAGAAAATAACAATTCTATAATCCTAAGTCTAGACTATCGAACCTTTTTTTTTCACACCTCGCTTCTTATTTAACTACAGATTTTATATGTCTTTACGTGCAGTGCAATTAGTGTCGTTAAGTTCCAGAAGGATCGATTAAAGTCATCATGTCGCACAATAAAGCCCAGATAACAATTTTAAAAGGATCACATAAGTTTTATAGAGAGTTAAGCATTTTTCAAGTTTCGTTTTCCAGTAAGGTTTCAACTTCAGAATTTCTATCTTCCTTAACAGGAAACTAAGTCGTATTTTTCACTCCACATTTTTCTTGTTTTCATTTCATACACACCTCTGTGAACGTGCAATAGTCTTTATCATAGAATAAAACCTTCATATCTCCGTTAAGATTTTTATAAAAGCCTGTGTTTTATCAAGATTATTCTCACACAAAGAACCGTTAGGAATTTTAACTCGGAGAGAACACTTGCTTGACTTTGTTTTAGACTGGACTTTCTAGGCTTCTTAGCGAGCTTTGGGCCAATGCACCCAAACCAGTTGGTTTTAGGGCATTAGGTGTAGAAACACCCCAGCGGACTTAATTACTCAAGTTACCTAGGTCCAAAAACAAAAGACAGTTTGGCGTGAAAATCAGATGATTTAATACGAACGGAGATATAACCAGCAGTTCAATTATTTTTTGGATAAAAGACGTGTTTAGTGGGTTTGGTGTGTAATCATTCCAATCAAGTTTCAGATGGGTTATTTTTCAGACTTAGCTCCAATTACGGCATCAATAACATTCCTTCATATTCGCTTTACTTCATAAACTACTCTTGACATTACTTATTTCAGAACAAACCTATTTGATCCTCAGAAAATCATTTATCTGTTTAAAAGTTTAAACATGAAAGACTTGTCATCTAATTTCCAAAAACTCACGACACGTGTAGTGTGATGTAAAGACGTATATCAGCTATAGTTAACTTCAAAGGAGAGTTATCTTTCAGGTTTTCAAAATCCAAACATAAGATTTAGTTATTCCTATTTTTTCAAACAAAAACCGTCGAATGTTGAATCAGAGTTCTTCCACTAGCTAACTTGACAGAAAAGTTTTTATGTTTTTAGAAAATTTTCAGATTTTTATGGATTTTATGGATTTAATATGCAGATGCAAAATATACATATGAATGCGAAGGTAAGAAATGCGTACCGAGCGTACCCCCAAACTTAAACTGGACAGTGTCCTCACTGTCATTGCATGAAGAGATCATTTGAAGGGTCAAAATTGTCGGTTAGCGATACACAAATTTTTATTTGTTTTTGTTTTTAAAGAAAAGAAAAAAGAATATACACAAATATCTACAAAATGGTTTATACATACCCCCAAACTTATTTGGAACACTGTCCATTGTTCTTGGCTGGATAACCGAAGTTTGGAGGTAGGCAGAGGAAGATCATGCAGGGTAAACCGGCTCCTGTAAGAACAGGAGCTCCTCTGTTGGTTCGGCGCTAAGGTACGGTTTGCATCGTTGTCCGTTTACTTTGAAAAGTGAACCGTCCTTTGGATTTTCCAAATCCACAGCGCCCTGCGGATACACATTCCGCACAAAATACGGCCCTTTCCAGCGAGATCTGAGCTTTCCTGGATGGAAGTGAAGTCGGGTGTCGTAAAGCAGTACCTGCTGACCAGGTACGAAGGTTTTGCGCAAAAGGTGTTTATCGTGAAACACCTTCGTTCGATTCTTAACGACAACCGCGTTATCGTAAGCCTCATCCCTAAGCTCGCTTAGTTCGTTCAACTGCAGCTTCCGATGGCTGCCCGCATCCTCGAGAGATAGATTCAGCTCCTTTATCGCCCAAAATGCGCGATGCTCTATTTCGACAGGATGGTGGCAGGCTTTTCCGTACACAAGCCGATAGGGAGACATGCCAAGGTCGGTCTTATAAGCGGTTCGAAATGCCCAAAGGGCATCAGTGAGTTTCAGCGACCAATCCTTACGGTTCTTGGAAACCGTCTTCTCTTAGTATCTGCTTGATTTGCCGATTTGAAACTTCGGCCTGCCCGCAGGTTTGGGGGTGGTAGGGCGTGGATAGCTTATGATTAATGGAGTATTTCCGCATCAAGGCCTCGAAAGTTTTGTTGCAGAAATGACTTCCATTGTCGCTAATGATCGCTCGGGGGTGCCCAAACCGGGAGAAAATGTTTTCTTTAAGGAACCTAACGACAACCTTGTTGTCGTTACTCCGGCTGGGCACAGCCTCGACCCATTTAGAGACGTAATCAACAGCGAGAAGGATGTATAAGTTCCCAAAAGAGCTGGGAACGGCCCCATGAAATCTATCCCCCAAACATCGAAAATCTCCACAACCAAGATCGGTTGGAGCGGCATCTCGTTCCTCCGGGATATCCGGCCCATGTGTTGGCACCGGGAGCAAGTCTTGCAATAGTCATGAGCGTCTTTGAAGAGTTGTGGCCAGTAGAAACCACATTGCAAGATCTTCTCAGCTGTCTTTCTGGGCCCAAAATGCCCGCCACATGCTTGATCGTGGCAAAATGACAGCACACTCTTGAATTCCTCATCAGGGACACACCGACGAATAATCTGGTCGGGACAGTACTTGAACAAGTAGGGTTCGTCCCAGTAAAAGTGTTTTACTTGGGATAAGAAGCGAAGTCTGTCCTGACTCGACCATTCAGTCGGTAGTAATCCTGTGGCCAAATAGTTCATAATATCTGCGAACCAGGGTTCGCACGATACTATAAAGAGCTGTTCATCCGGGAAAACGTCGTTGATCGGAATTGGAAGCGAAGGCGAAGAAGGAAGTCGTGAGAGATGGTTGGCAACTACGTTTTCACATCCTCGTTTGTCCTTAATGACAAGGTCAAACTCTTGAAGCAAGAGGATCCAACGTATTAACCGAGATTTTGCATCTTTCTACGCAAAAAGATGGCGCAGAGCAGAATGGTCAGTGTAGACAATGACTGGAGAGCCGATGAGGTAGGGCCTGAACTTTTCTAAAGCAAATACAACAGCCAAGAATTCCTTCTCAGTTGTTGTATAATTGAGTTGGGCGTCGTTCAGGGTTCGGCTCGCGTAATAGATTACGTGTGGTATCTTGTTGATGTGCTGTCCAAGGACAGCACCAATGGCAAAGTCGGATGCATCGCACATAATCTCGAATGGGTGCGTCCAGTCAGGTGAAGAAAGAACGGGAGCAGAAGTGAGTGAGCTTTTCAGTGACTCGAATGCAGTCACACAGCTCGAGTTGAAGTCGAATGGCGTGTCCTTGGCCAGCAAAAGAGTCAAGGGCCTAGCAATCTTGCTAAAGTCCTTGATAAACCGTCTATAGAAACCGGCATGGCCAAGGAAGGCTCGGATATCTCTGACGCATCGGGGAGGAGGCAGATTGGAAATGACCTCAATCTTTGCTTTGTCAACCTCTATGCCATTTTGCGAGATGATATGTCCTAAGACAATACCTTCGCGCACCATGAAGTGGCATTTCTCCCAGTTCAAAGTGAGATTCTTGTCCTTACATCGGGTAAGGACAGCGTCAAGATGCAGCAAACACTCGTCGAAGGAGTCGCCGAAGATGGAGAAGTCATCCATGAAAATCTCCAGAAATTTTTCCACCATGTCTGAGAAAATTCCCATCATACACCGCTGGAAGGTAGCGGGCGCTGATCGCACGCTTTTGGCGTGTCGGATGTTCAAAGTTCTAAAGTTTACCGCGATCAGGACAGTGTCGCTATGCAGCTAGCCGGTTGAGCACGGGTCGATCCACAGGGAGATGGTTGTATTTCCGTTCTTGTCTTAGACGAGTCAATAAAGAATTGTATGATTTTGTTCAATCTAACCTATGTGTATTATTTGCAAGTATAAAGTTGTTAAGAAAAAGATACGAAATTGTAAGCTAAAGAAATTCGTACTCAAAACCTTTGAGCCGAGTCTTGACCAATTGAAGCTAAAGCAATCGGCAACAACGTGGATTAGGGGATTTAAGCGCGGTATTCATGGAATACGGCTTATTTACCCTTGTCCTTCCGTTCTTTTCTCTTGCTTTCGCCTCCGGCCAAACCGAACGCAACCGGTCGCGGTTAGGAATCACCGTTACCTTGTTAGGGTAGGGTGCCTAACGGAGCTCTTGCGTATGGTTTGGGCGGAGTTCAATGGAAAATAACGGGAAAAGGAAATGAGAAAGAAGATATTAACTTACAATACCATATTTCATCTTAACAATGATAATTACAACCATTCACAAAATGAACAAAAGAGAGCAAAAGAAAAGAACAAAGAAAAGAAAAGATTACAAGTAATTAAGTGCATGAATTAAATTGCAAGAAAGTAAAGCAAGATAATAATAAGCAAGTAATAAAAAGCGATAAAAAGAACAAGAAACTAGAACTCAAGACAAGCATGGGATCAATAGCCAACCCTTAAACTTGCAAGCTCAATCAAGAGGTTGCAAGATCAAGAGAAGGGTAGAGAACGCATGTGAAATGAAGCGCTAATTTCATAAGAAAATACGACCTTTGAGATCAATAACTAACCCTTAACCATTCAAGCTCAATGAAGAGGTTGAATGATCAAGAGAAAGCAAGAATCTCAAGGGAAAGTTAAACAAAAGAGAATGATACAAAAGCCCTCATCTTCATTGATCTTCCACTCAAAAAGCTCTCACTACAATTTTCATGGAAAAAGAATGAAGAAGAAGAAGAAGAACTACACAAAAAACTACAAAAGAGGAACAAAGAATGAACACAAAAATTGGACCCTTGGCTTAGCTCAATTCTGGAGTATTTATAGGCAGGGAGCTGGAAATCTAGGGCAACATTCAGAACCTACAAAAAAAGACCAAATAGCCCCTGAAATTTCATCATGTGAGGCGCCAGTACGGCCGCGGATCCGCGGCCTATACCCCCTATTGGCCGCGGATCCGCGGCCCTATGGTGGAGTCAGGGCATGGGCTTTCTTGTACTGCCCTGATCTGCTGTCCCCTTTTGTCTGGTACATGTATTTTCTGATAATCTTTCCAGAATATCTTCAGAATTCTTAGTCCAAGATTGCTTTCTTTTCTTTACTTTTGACTTTATCTCCCTCGAGCTCCGCGCACCCATTGATTCTTGTGCAGCCCCTCTCGTGCTCTGTGCATGTCCGAGACACGAATGACCACTGTCATATGTATTGTCTCTGGAACTGGTACTCGGCACTGGACGGATATGGATGACCGGAACCCGGCTTTTATCTGCTGTGACAGATGTTCTGTATTTGGTGTAACTGTGGAGATTTTGTCTTGATTTTCAATATTTGTACTGGAAACCTGTATTCTGTAAATATGTAACAAACACGGATTACAAGCACCTACCTATAAACACACGAGCATAAGAATGGGCGGTATAAAATGCAATATTCTGGTATGAACAAATACCCCCAAACTTAACTTTTGCTCGTCCCGAGCAAAACCAATTATTCACAAAAATAAAATCCTAACCGCACTTTCGCAGGGAACGCGATTGCACTGAGCACGTGCAACAAGCCGTTAAACCTCTAGGTGTCCCTAGTAGGAGGAGTGTTGTCTCCTTAGGGTTTTCAGCGGATTACACCCACAAAATCCCGTCAAGCTTGTGTCATAAGTTAACATCGATTCTACTCCTACAGTTTAGTATTTATGTTAGAAATTCTATCATCCTAAGTTAGAAATATCCAACCCTTATGTTTCACACCTCCTATCTGTTTTAACTTTAGATCCTATACGTTCCAAAAAAGTTTAGAAAGATGTTGGTTCTCCTGAGTTTTCCTTCAAAAGTATGGTCTTAAATCAGGGATTTTTATCAACTTTACAGAAAACACAAGTCTTATTCTTTATTTCTATCTCTTATCCAAACATCAATTGTATACCCCTACGTGTGTGTATATTTGCACCCCTACACTCAAGAATTCAATTCAAGTTATAATACCCTTGCCCTAATACCTAATACTACTTCTTTTCATTAAGAATGGACGGATTTGCTCACACACCTTTCATGCGACTATTAATGCTTCTTGAGGCACTAACGGCCGATTACTGAATGTGTGAACATTAAAGCGTAAATAGCAGTCTCCAGGTCTTGACTTTATTCTATTTTTTTTTTCTTTTTCTTTTTTCTTTTTTTTCAAGACCGGATATATTTTTCAATATGCTCTTTTGGTGTTTAGCTTTAAATACCGTTTTTTCTTTCATACTAGGCTTTCAGGCAAGAGTATTTCTAGGTATCCTCTACTATCCCAAGTTTCAAGGTGCGTGTATGTGCAGTTTGTAGGGTATATACTTTCTAAATTTGAACTCAAGAAAAGAAACTATTTTTCAGACTTATCCTCCGGTAAAGCTTCAATACTTTCCCTTTATCTTGACTTAACTCAAGAACTGAACTCAAGATTACCTAGTTCTAAAAAAAACTGTAAGGACGTATACTTACCAAGTTTAAACAGAATGAGGGTTATTTTTAGGGTTTTCAATTCCTAAGCCTAGAATTTAGTTATTTCTGTCATATCAACTAAACTTTCGGAATAAAGATCTAAGTTACCCTATTAGCTAACTTGACGACAAAGTTTTTATATTTTTTGGAAAGTTTTTGATTTTTGTGGGTTTTTATTAAGGTATGCAAATGCAAAATATACAAATGAATGCGAAGGAAGAAAGCTTACCGAGCACACCCCCAAACTTAAACTTGACAGTGCCCTCACTGTCAGGCTATACCAAGAGGGTCAAAATTGCCGGCGCTCCCTAAGAACAAATTATATACAAAACAAAAAGGAAAACAAAAATATATACAAAAAAAAGGTTCCCCCCCAAACTTAAGTAGAACAGTGTTTCC
This sequence comes from Agapanthus africanus, assembly GCA_030015575.1. Classification (NCBI taxonomy): domain Eukaryota; kingdom Viridiplantae; phylum Streptophyta; class Magnoliopsida; order Asparagales; family Amaryllidaceae; genus Agapanthus; species Agapanthus africanus. The sequence goes on from CM057343.1 coordinate 117,067,595, forward strand.
ACTGTTTAAGCGGTGAAGTTCAGGATTAGGGGGGAAAGAACAGTATCAAGCTATACAAGGCCTTACACAGGCCAAAAGTTAGTACCAACCATTCAAAGATTTTATCTCTATAATGTGCTGGTTGGTGAAAGAAGGCGTAAAGAAAAGAGATGGAGAATACGCGAGACCGTATGGAGATAGAAGTGGTATACGGTCTCGGTATATGAGAGGAAGAAGAATGGCGGGAGGGAAAAAGAAGTGGAATACGAACTTGAGGGTGCAAATAGAGTAAATGGATTAGCACAATTTGTGATGACCGATGTGTGAAAAGCGATTGTGCTAATATATTTACCCGTCGAGAAATGGGGTTAAATCCCTCAAGATTCGTGAGAAACCATGGGTACGCCGAACTTGGTAAACCAGACATATGAAATGAGAGCGAGACGGGTTCTTGCAAGGGCGGAACGATGGAAAGGATGGAGGGAATTGGTTGAGGAAGGTTATCGGTTAAAGGTTCAGGAGGGTGTACACAGTCAGTGGAAGGGATAGGATGAATTGGAAAATCCGACTCATCAATTATAACTGGTTCATCCTCAAAACTATCCTCAGAATTCTCCTCAATGCGACGATATGCAAACGTGCCGAAAGGACAAGTGAAAGTGGTCTTGTCCTGGTCTTTTTCGGCGATGGGAATTTGATTATAGCCGGAGTAGCCATCAAGAAAGCAGTAGTACTCGTGTCCAGCCAATCGTTCAAGCATCTGGTCAATGAAAGGTAGCGGAAAGTGGTCTTTCCGCGTTGCGGCGTTGAGTTTTCTGTAATCAATGCAAACTCGCCACCCAGTTTGGGTGCGAGTAGGGATTAACTCGTTCGCCTCGTTGGTTATGACCGTGATGCCCGACTTCTTGGGGACAACATGAATGGGGCTAACCCACTGGCTATCAGAGATAGGGTAAATGATACCACTATCTAGACATTTTACGATCTCCTTCTTCACAGCCTCTTTCATGACTGGATTGAGACGTCTTTGTGGATCCCGGGCTGGTTTGGCATCATCCATCAGATGAATGTGATGCTCAACGATCAGGGGACTAATCCCCTTGATGTCCGCCATGGACCAGCCAAAAGCTTGCCTGTTGCTGTGCAAGACCGAGAGAATGGCTTTCTCTTGCTCTGGAGCTAGAGAAGCCGAGATGATGACAGGGAGGGTCTCGTTCTCACCTAAGTAAGCGTACTTTAGGTGAGACGGCAGAGGCTTGAGTTCGAGCGTTGGAGGTGAAACGATGGAAGGCAAGATTGGTGCAAAGGTCTCGAATTCAAAGGTCTCCAGCAAAGGTTCAAAGCGAGTGCAGGCAACCGAGTTGGATGGTTCAGGTAACTCATCCGGAAAGTCGAAGGATTCAAACTCGGGTTGTGCGCGGCTAAGATCGTTCGAGAACGTGAAACACTCGTAGTCGTTGTCGGGCGCAGAAACAGCAGCAGGTTCGAAGAGAAACGCACTAGTGGCGTCAAGATTATCGTGATCAAACAGAAACTCCTCAAATTCACACTCTTCTGGGGTGATCTCCTAGATCGAGCAGACGTCCAGTATATGAGCATTAGGTTCTGCGGGCTGATTCCCCAACCTAAAAATGTTGAGTTCAATCATCATATTTCCAAAAGAGAGGTTCATCGAACCATTGCGACAATTGATCACAACATTTGAGGTTGCGAGAAATGGGCGACCGAGTATCACCGGAATTTGATTCCGGGGGTTAGCTACAGGCTGTGTGTCTAATACAATGAAGTCAACGGGGAATATGAAGTCCCCGACCTTGATTAACACATCCTCTAGCTCACCCCTAGGATGGGTGATCGATCGGTCGGCCATTTGGAGAGTGCAGTGCATGGGTTTCAGCTCTCCGACGCCTAATTGCTCGTATACTGAATACGGAAGCAGGTTAACACTGGCACGAAGATCTAATAGTGCGCGATTGATGTTCTTATCCCTAATAGTAATTGAAATCATAGGACAGCCAGGGCCTTTCCGTTTTTGTGGTAAAGATTGGGTAAGGGAATCACTCACAGCACTAGCCAAGAAAACTTTCTTGGGTACCTGAGACTTCCACTTTTTCGTGCACAAGTCCTTTAAGATTTTCGCGTAGGACGGGACTTGTTGGACAGCATCTAAAAGAGGAATGTTAATGTTAACCTGCTTAAATAACTCCAGAATCTTCTCCATTTGAGGATTTTATTTATTAGACCTCAACCGGTTTGGAAATGGACCATTTTGAAAATTGGTTGAGTCTAATGCTGGAGGAGGAGATTGTGGAGTTGGAACGGATCCCAGAATAGGTGTCTTCGTGGAGTGAGAAGTGGGTCCGTTCAGAGCAGAAGAAGAGGGAGGGGAGCCTTGTGAAGAACGGAGAATAGGCTCAGAAGACGAAGAAGAAGAAGAAGCGGCCGGGGTGTCATCGTTGATCCGTTTGCCAATGTTGTTTTGCAGCATCCTTCCCGATCTCAGTGTGGTCACGGCACTCACATTATGGTTCTGTTGTTCAAGAGCAACATGTGCATTATGTGGATGACCGGGATTTGGGAGTGGTTGGGACGGGAGCTTCCCCTTCTCTCGCTCGCTTAAGGCCGCGTTCAGCTGTGCAATCTGGGCCTCGATGGTCTTGATGCTTTGCCCGTGTGCGGCAGTGTGTTGCACTAAAGATTGAATGGAAGACTGGATGTTGGCGGTGGATTGAGTCGATTGTTTAACGAACGCCTCCAGACTTCGCTCGAGCGAGGAAACCTTATCGTTGTTTGACGGAACAAAGTTGTTTGGTGGAAAAGAATTGTTGGGTGCAAAGTTGTTCGTCTGATTCTGAAAAGGTTGGGGTTGGAAAGGCTGCTGATATTGATGTTGAGTTTGTTGTTGCGCTTGTTGTTGCGGTGGAGGGGCCCTTTGGAAATTATTGCCTTGGAATTGATTCTGATTCTGATTCCAGGCGAAATTGGGGTAGTTCCTCCAACCGGGATTGTAGATGGAAGAGTATGGATCATTCCTCGGTCTTTACTGGAATGCAGCATTAACCTGATCCTGTCCTTGCGAGGGTGGAATGTAAGGACACTCTTCGGTCAAGTGAGAAAGATCGGAACAACAAGCGCAGATGGTACAAAGGGGGAGAACAGGGGCAGGAGCAGAAAATTTGCTCTCTATCGCTTCAAGCTTTCTTGTTATTGCAGCCATTTCAACTTTCATCGCAATAGAGACATCAAGTTGGTGGATTCCTACCCTAGACTGACCGGTAGAAGTGGAGGTAGAAGAAGAAGAAGTCGGTCTGGTGCTCTCCCATTGTAGCGTTTGCTCCGCAAGGTCGTCAAAGAACTGCCACGCTTCCTCGTCAGATTTCGATAGGAAGTGGCCCTGACAGATGGTTTCCAACAACTGCTTCGTTGCTGGGTTCAGTCCCTCGTATAAGGTTTGGCAAAGTTGCCATTTCTCTATACCGTGGTTAGGACACTGAACAAGAAGTTCTTTGTATCGGTCAAAGCACTTCCAGAAGGGTTCAGAAGGAAGCTGGGAGAATTGGTTGATTTCATTGCGAATCCTTGCGGTTTTATGATTCGGATGAAATTTCTTTAGAAACGCTTTAGCAAACTCGTCCCAACTGGTGATTGAGTGGGAAGCGGTGCTATACAGCCATTTTTCAGCAAGATCGCATAAAGTGAACGGAATGACCCGTAGACGTTTAGCATCGTCCGACAGCTGGGTGGTTTTCATCATGGCACAGACGTTTTGAAATTTGTTGATGAAGATATAGGCATCTTCAGATTCAAGCCCATGAAAACGTGGAAGCATGTTGATGAAGTGGGGCTTAATTTCAAAGTTGTCCCCATTGGCCGGAGGAAGAGAAAGGCAGGTGGGAAGTGCAGAACGGGTGGGATAGAAACGATCCTGGAGCGCGATTCGCGGAAGAAGAGGTTGGTGAAGGTGAAGGTGAAGATGTATGAACAGAATTCCGGTCAACGTCGGAGTTGGCCGGCAAAGGAAGGGGTGAAAGAGGAGTGGACGGAGTATCGACTTCGGAGTCGATCGCGTAGTCGGTAGCGACTAACGTAACGCGGACTAGACGGGCGCTAGTGTCCCGAGTCCAAACGGACATACACTAAACGAATTTAGTATAGTCAAAGTGGAGAAGGTGAGGGTAAGAAAACGTCAATGGAGAAAGGCGATGGGTGGTGGGTGAAAAATGGAATTGGCGACAAAGGGCAAGTTTTTATAAAAGTTTTTGATTTTTTTCTTTTTTTTTTTTAAAGATTTTTTTACAGAAATATGTACGGATATACGGCTCAAGCAATCACAAACAAGATATGCACAATCACACCTAGATCTAGGGTAACCTAGGTCTACTAGACCTGCTCCTGAACTTGAGTGTCGAAGTTAAACAGTGTCTAGAAACGGGCTTAAAAATACACTGATCACGAGGCCAGGTAAGTGCAGAGATAAGGGGAGGTTGTCCAACGCTTTCGCGAAGTTCCTTAATTAAATAACCCTTTCTCTTTCGGCGGTTGCGCCTTTAACACTTTCCTAGACACCCCGTAAACAATATACCGTTAAGCGAGGTTCTAAACACGGTTTATCTTCTCCTAATGAGCGCGAAGTCCTTAGGGCTGAAGTCTAGTATTTTTTAATTTACAATGGACAATGCATATGCTTTTGTGATTTTTGGGGTCCTGGGAAGGGTGATGAAATCCCCACCCAATCTGGATTGGTTTCAAGCCCCTTAAGTCCGTATTAATGAAATGCAAAGCAGTAACAAATCAACTACAAACAATTTTTATTTGTGGCGCAAAGAATCCTGCACAAGAACAGTTTATTGGAAGGGGGAGAAGAGTTTGCGCAAAGAAATCTGCCGAAAACACAGTTTATTGGAGTCCAGAGGAGTGGAGAAGGAGAGAGAGACTTACAGAGAGATTTTGGGGCTCTGAAGCCACCAAGTGGCCGCGGATCCGCGGCCTAAGCCAACTTATGCCGCGGAACCGCGGCAATGTGGTGGAGTTGGGGCTCCATTTTTCTGGTACGAGCTCCTGTTGGTGTCCTCTGCTTGTTTGGATTTTCTGAATTTTTATTTGCTCACTGTACCTGCTCCAGATTTTAACAGTAGACCGTTTGCTTCGTTTTGTTCCGTCGCGGTGTAGCCGCGAAATGTGGGTCTATCTTCCCACGTCTTTGGCACTGAACTTGAACTCCGTATTTCTACGTCTTGGCCACTGAACTCGAACTTCGTATTTTCCTGCACACTTGCACAAAAACTAATCAAAAACAACAAGATGGTTTTTTACAATGTATATTTTTTTGTTTTTTTTTTCGGTTATATTCACAAGTTAACCCGAAATTACACAAGGAAATACCGGCAACGGCGCCATTTGATTGTTAGAGGTTCTGCGTGTTCAAGTTTTAGTTAAATACCGCAATCAAGACGGTTTCGCTCGTAGCTAGCCGGTTGAGTACGGGTCGTCCGCAGGGAGATGGGAATCTTTTTCTATGTGCTTTAACGAGTTAAGTCCAGTTTTTCAGATTTTGTTGTGATTAGTTAAGCGGTAAAATGATATGTAAAGAGAGCTTGTTAGGGTTAGGATTAGGTTATTTTGAGTTAGGAGTCTCCACATCTTTCGTTGCCCCTCTTAATATCGGTGTTACGGTAATCGGCAACAACGGGGATTAGCACGACTAGGAAGGAACTTGCGAGTATAAGCTAGGCTTTCCAACGCATAAGTTCTTCCTTTTGGTGCTTGTCCGTCCGTTCTTGGCTCTTAGCCATAACATCCGGTTAATTCAACCACAACCGGTCTCACTACGGAATCACCGCTATCATGTAGGATAGGGTGCCGTAAGGAGCGGATTGTGGTTCAATTAACGGGAGTCGAATTAAGCTGTTGGGCAAGGAAAGAGTGAGAGAGATTTCCTTCTCTCAAACTTCCCTTATCCTACCTAACAAGTATTAAACTACTCACACATCATGATATGGAAAAATAAAACAAAACAAAAGAGGAAGATAGAAAGAAAGAGATTAGAAGATAACGACTAGCTATTTGCGACCTCACCTTGGCGAGGATCGAGCGTAAGCATCATGGTCGTATTAAGGATAAAGAAAAAGAGAGAAGAAAGAAACAACAAGAAATAACAACAACTAGTTAACAAATTAAAATTACAACAATTAACAAGATAAAGAGACAAGCATGATAATAAACGGTTCTTCTTTATTCATCACTCTTCACTCACAAGCTCACGATAAGTTTCAATGGAGAAGAGGTGAGAAGAGGAAGAAGAAACACAACTAAACCTAGCAAAATGAAAATACAAGAATGGACCCCTTCCTTCTCAAAGTTCTGGGCTATTTATAGGCTGGAGAATGGAAATCTAGGGCAACCACCAGAACACATATACAAAGACAAAAATACCCCTAAAAAATGGTCAACTGCCGCCACCATATGGCCGCGGATCCGCGGCCTAGACCCCTTATTGGCCTCGGATCCGCGGCCCTTTGGAGGAGTTGGGCTCTCGTCTTTTTTGGGCTTTCCTGGTTTGATGTCCCCTTTATTCTGGTACATGTATTTTCTGAAAATACTTCCACATTTCTTCCAGAATTTCTGTTGAGGGAAAGATGGACTTTTGTCAAGATTTTCTTGAGCTCCGCGTAGATTTCTTGGAACTTGTTGTTGCCATTGAGCCTTGTGCATGAAGGTGACAATTGATTTGCCATTTTGTCTCCAAAACTGGTGTGTGGCAACAGACGGATAAAGAGCGGAGACCCGTGTTTTATCAGTGGATGGCAGGAACCCGGATTTTGTCGTGTTTTTCCATGGATTTCAGTTTAGAGCCGAGAACCTGTATCCTGCAATTGACTAGCAAACACGGCTCAAGAGTACCTACCGATAAGCAATGTGATAAAAATTGGTGGTATGAAAATGCAAAAATCTGATATGAACATGTACCTAACTAAAACCTATTTGCACGATTCTTTTGAGGGTAGTAATCAAAGTACAGTGGGAACTCACACAAGATAATTGACGACTTCAGGTCAAGGGACTAACATGCACTCATGCCATCTGAGAACTTCCATCTGACAATAGGTATAATACCATCTAGAAGTTCTCGGTGAGTCCGTCCAGTGTACTCACCTCCAATGAGCACCTGTAAACTATCTTAGGTGACATAACACCAATGTCTTGTGAGACCGGACATCGCCCCTCATCGGGGTCTCGAAACGTATACACTAGTCTATTCCGGAATATCGATGCCTAGTCTCAATACTCCCACAACTAGGAATATTTAAGGATGTGCTTATAGACCACCCTACTCTCACGTATATGATCGCCATCATAATGCTGGTAGTCAAGCAAGAATCTTACGGGCTTCATCATTACGTATTAGCGACACGTAATTGTAGGGTTCCCTAACACGACAGCAAGGTTTCGGGAGGCATCGTCCATGCCAATTTCAAATTAGTTTGCCGTACTAAAGAACCTTAACCTAGAATCTTAACTAGAGAATTAAACAATAGAACATACAAACAACTTTACATACTAAGTGAATGAGGAATACAACCTTTGTAGACGGGTCCTTCACTTCTAAAGCTCCGTGTAGTAGTCCCTTCGCTCCAAGTAGTGAACACCCGAACTCTAGTAAGGGTTCACATAAGAAATGAACAAGCTTTCTCGAAGTCTTCGAGGCCGAAGATGATTTTAGATTTATTTTTCTTACAATATTTCATCACCTTCAGAAAAGCTAGAAAGCTTTCTCTTGATGAAGAAGAAAATGAAGTGGCGAAGAGAATGAAACTCATGACGTGAGAATAGCAACCATGGGTGAGTATGTATCATATACTAACTAATGTAGAGACTAAACTATGGCTAAGGATAATGGTTAAGTTAACAAATATCTTAAGCAAAACAAAACTAGTGGACTAAGTCAATGGGCTCATCAAGCTTCTCCAAACTTCTAGCCATGACAAAATTTCCATCAATTTTGATTTACTTGGATAAATAAAAACCCTAATATTATCTTAAGAATAGTGTAAGTCTCATACACCCATGTAGCAAGTGGCATCAAACATGACACACAAGTTGTACATTAATATATATCACATATATACTAAATGTACACTGGTGAGAAAAAGAAATGTTTAAGTGAGCTAATATTAGTTAATATAATTCAATATATCAAATATATAATTATACATTAAATTATTAAATTAACACTTCATTTAATAATCCAGATATATCACATATAACCGACTAATATCATATGTATCAACTTATCGAATCAACACTTGATCGGATAACCCGGCTATATCACATATAACCGACCGATATCATATATCGCGGGAATAGAATACGGTATCACATACTCGTATTAATCTTGGTACCTCATATATGACATATGTGCTCCTATTTCGTTTCGCTTGAGCTAGGAAACCTCTGTGTAGGACTCTAAAGACTCGTCAATACGCCTGCAGTAAAAGATGATCATATCAAACACCCACATGACACAAGCGGTCTGCTAAACGTAACGGCCACCCGGGTATTGAGCGATCAGAAGATCAAAAAGCAAGCATGTTGTTCGTCACAGAAAACTGCATTTTAATACCGCTCATTCATTATCTATTTTGTTATATATCAGTGCTATTAACCAGTGTCTGCTAAGTAATTAGAGATTATAGGTATTCGTGATACAACACCGAAAACACACTCAATATCAAGGATATAATATTTGGGAGCCGACACTGCAATCGGAATAGAGAACCGACCAATATCCAAAGAGCTTTTTTGCAATAAACAAGTGTGCACACAATTTTTGGTCCAACACAATACATGTATGATACTAGCTCTTTGACATGGACCATAGCTCTTTGACATGGACCATATGGGGGCTGCCCTTGCACAATTCATGCAAGTAGGCTCATGTGTGGTGTGATGGGTAATAAATGCAAAAAGCTTTGATGTGATATTGGCATCAAGTTTCCCTCCAATTCTCTGCATGCAGATCAGGTTATTTTAGACAAATCAAATATCACCAGGATGATGTTGGAGTTGACACAAGAACACCACATGAATACGAGCCTCAGTGCTCCGTTTAGGGCCGGCCACAACCCTCATTATCCGAGCTCGCCGGCCCCCTTGCCCTATTTGCCCCCATCTTTTCACAATCCCTTCCTTGCAGTCACATCACCTTATTCTTATTACTTATTTAATCTTTTTGTGTGCCTATAAAAGCCATATTAGTGAGCAAGAGAAGGGGTCTCACATATTCTCACATATATCATACATTTTCTTAGTTAGTTTTGTTTTGGTTTAGGCTTGAGAGTTGAGTGGGCTATCACTTAGTTTCTTCTTCTTCTTTCCTCTTGAAGCTTTCTTTGGAGAGCTTCATTATGGAGGTTGTAAAAGTTACCAATATCTTCTACCTCTTCTTCAAGTGCTAATAATAATGTTGGTTCTTTTATTTCTTGCTCTTGTTCTTATTTGCTTTTCTTTTTATCATGCTTAACTAATCTTCTTTTGTTGTGGTAATGGTAAGGAAGTGAGATGAAAGGCTTTTCCTCCTCCTCTTGTTAATATTTTATGTGCTTTAATTTGATTATAAACTTAGTATTGTAACTTGGGTGGGTTGATATGGTATGTTGATTCGATGGGTACTTTGTAACCTCATCACATACCATATTCTCCCCCACAAACCCCTATCTTGCAAGCCTAAGGTTAGAATCAATTTGGTGTTAAGTTTACTAAGTTTGGATGTGGTATTTTGAGATTAAGTGACTTGACAAATCTCTTGATTTCATATACCATATACCATCACAAACACTTAGCACACTCAACACTAAAATCATTTGCTCTCACTCACTACTTTGTGTTTTTTATGTTGTGGTATGCTTGTTAACCCTTGTGTTTAGCGTTGATACCCCAAGCTTAGACATACAAACGGTAAGTGAACAAACGGACTCATTTCGTGTTTTGCAGCGAATATCGGAATTTGATGATTTGTGCTCCGCAACCGCCTTGACAAGTCATGCTTCATGCCGAGATCGACGTAAGGACGAACTACTCATGATCAAGGGAGCATCGAAGGAATCATCGCAATTCGACCTTCCGAGCCAAAACCATAACCACTTCTTTCTTAGCTTCTTTTCCTTGTTTTCTTTGTTTTCGTATTCTTTTATTTTAGTGACAAAACCAACCATTCGTTATTTGTTGAACCTTAAATCACAAGCCCTAATACACAATTCCCTACGGATCACCCGTACTTGCCGGCTTGCTATAACGTGCCGTGCACTTGCGGTTTATAAATTTTAAAACGAGAACGATATCGCGTGCACATTCCATTTTTCTTAAAATCATATCCGTTTCCAAAACATACGCGTTTGCCGGTGAATTAGTAGTATTGGGTATTTTTATTTCTGGTTCTTACTAACAAAACTAATTTTTAACTCAATTTTTTTTAAAACTAACAAATACGAAATTTTTTCTAACTTGTTCTCTGTCTTTCAGACCTGCTAGCACTCTGTAATTCAACTAAAAATTCAAGTTAGACAATTAGAATACTAATATAGCTTAGAGAACCCACACAAAATTTCATCCCCTCTCCTTGGATTTTGACCAGTGATATTGACAGATAATCTGAGCTCGCCGAGCCCTTGAGGGTGTTTTTGATTTTTTGTTTTTACGTTATCTCTAGTGCAGTGTTGGAATTCTAGTGGTATTGTTTGATTTTCTAATTTAATGTGTGCAAGAATTGGGGCATATATATCTATTTTTGACACTAAATATCGTATTTTCCGACATTTCAGGTTTTTAAGGAATTACGACCAGCAATGGTGTGGAGCGAGACTCAAATTCAATTGCAAAACATTAGTGAAGTATAGTGCCAAAGATCAGGGTAGTTTGACCAGCGCAAGCGAACAATCAAAGAATCGGATTACTTTCAAAGGGGTTTTCTTAACCAAATCACATCGGTACGTATTTCCTAACACATTCCTTTTGAATCCGACGCATTCCACTATTCTATCTTCTGCAGGATTCTTTGCATAAGCTTGCCACCAATTGCACAGAGAACTAACCGTATTTTTTGTAGCGCTTAAATTTAAAACGAAAAAGAATTGCTTAATTGCTTGATTTTTTGAATTCTTTTATTGATTGCGCATTTGCATCTTAAATACGGATTTAAGGGCATGACCAAACAAGATACGGTAAAGGATTTTATCACCTTTTACTGTATCCCACAAATCACAAAACTGCATTCTTACATACCCACAGCAATTTAAAATCAACTAGAACTTTGACTCTAAAGACTTCGTGCTCATTAGGAGAAGTTAACTGTGTTTAGAACACCGCTTAACGGTATATCATTCATGGGGTGTCTAGGCAAGTGTTCAAGAGAAAGGGTTATCTAATCAAGGAACTTCACGAAAGCATTGGAAAACCTACCCTTATCTCTTGCACTTACCTGGCTTCGTGATCTGTATATCTTGAGCCCGTTTCTCGACACGGTTTTACTTCAACAATGAGGTTCTTGAGCAAGTCTAGTTGACTAGCATACCATAAACTGATAGGGGTGTGATATTCTTTTTTTGTGATATTTGTGAATTCTTGTTAATATGGGTGATACACGATTTAATTCAATTTTTCATGATTCTTATTCTTTTGTTTATACTCAGTCCCAATTCATTTGTTCAAATTTCCAAGATTCTTCCCACATTCATGACAACTTTCCTTTCTTAGGGGGTGACCAACAGTCCCAGAATTTTGATAATGGTCACCTCCCTAACACTCTTGAACCCAGTCTCACTTCAACCATAGACAAAACAATTGAAAATTTAGAGAAAGAGGTCGACAGATTGACTGCTTTAGCTTCACCACCATCACAACCCCTCTAACCTGAAACAATTGAACCATCATTAGGGAATGATAGTGAGATGGATACTAGGTTGACCACTTTAGAGAAGAGTATTGAAGTAAAGACTGCGGTCGAGAACCAATCAGCTTCTACGCTAGCCATATGCATACAGCAGTCTGAGCATTGTTTCTTGCTCAAGACCAATCATTGGCTAGAATAGAGGAACACGTGAAACATTTAGCTGTAAGGATTCTAGGAAGTGAACACAGTCAATCGGAACCCAATAGTGTTAATGTCTATCATCTAGGAAGTCATCCGAGTGAGATAAACGATCAAACAAATTTTGATGATTTCATAGATGATGATGTAAATAAATTGACTGAGTGTTACTAGGACACACAGGAAATCCCTCTAAATCAGTCCGCCACTAACCTTCAGGTATCCACTGAATCTCTTGCTACTTGTGAGTTAGAGATTGATTTAACCGAAATTATACTTGATGAGGAAATTCTTGAACTGACTGATTTAAGCACTCCGATTTTAAAAGAGGGACCTTGTGAAATTGTCGGGTATGGTTTGGATAGATTGTAAAAAGAGATCAATGATCAGGAACCCACAATTTTTGTATCACCTAGTGATATTGTTTCGGATGAAACGTTAGTATGGAAACCTACCTTTCTGGATGACATGTACCTACCCATTTGTGAATATGATGAGGGAGAACTCATATTAGGAATTGTGAGTTGTAGCAATAAGAATAGGATTGTTCAAAATCATAGGGAGGAAGATAGCATTGAAAAATATTCTTTCTTAGCGAGTTTTGAGGAAATTTTTGCGGATGAACTTGATATTCTTGGTTAGTTTGAGTCAGGATCAAATTGGGAACATCCTAAAAACCTTTCTTTTGCTGAGCTTTTTGCGGATGAACTCCAGGTTTTACACGAACTTGACTTTGGAACTCAACACGCGCTTTTCGAACATTCAATTCATCTGGGCAACAATTCTTTGACCTCTTCAAAACTTCATTTTCACTTTCAATATCTTCTGACCCTACTTTTACACGCCTATGCCCTTCACTAACATCTAACATATACCTTTTCTTTTTCTTTTTCTTTTGTATATACATATTCTTTTACCAGCCATTGCACTATATAAACAAAACAAAAATTTTAAATGGCTGGTATTAATTTCTGAACTAACCCAATCTTTTAACATGTATATGTTGTAATTAGTCTTAGGTTTTTTCTTTTTCTTTGAATAAAATTCTCACCCTGATATCTAAGTCTAACTACCAGAGACGGGGGCAACGATGAGGACATCATAAAACTCAGGTTTGGGGGTAAGCACTGCGTTTATTTTTGCTGCATCATGTGTATTTTCTGCATTGCATACATATTTAAGAAACCCATAAAAATTGAAAAATTTTCCTAAAAATATAAAATCTTTTTCATGTTAGCTAGTGGCGGAACTTAGATTCGAAGTCTGATGAATCGGTTGATAAGTTAGAAATAACTAAAACCTTTTTGTGAGACTGACAACCCGAAAAATAACCCATCTTTGTGTTTAACCATAACTGATATACGTTTTTTATAACACTTTACACGTGTCGTACGTTTTTGAGAATTTGATGAAAGCCTGACATGTCTGTAAACTTTTAAAATTGATAAATATCTTTAGGATCAAACAGGTTTGTTCTGAGTTAAGTAATATCAAGAATAGTCCATAAAGTAAGGTGAATATGAAGGATATTTTTGAGATTTTAACAGAATCTATATGTCTGAAAAATAACCCATTTAAAACCTTGTTGGAGTAATTACACACCTTATCCACATGTAACGTCTTCGGATTTAAAAGAAATGCTGGTTATATCTCCGTTTTCACTGTGTTCCGAATATTTTAAAATAAAAGGAGTCTTTTGTTTTGTGGCCTTGGTAATTTGGGTAATTAAGTCCTTGGGTTGTCTCCACACTTAATACCCTAAAACCATCTGGTTTGGAAGTCATTGACCCAAACCTTGCTAAGTTTCCAATCGCCAAATAAAACAAGCTAAGCAAGTGTTCTCTACAGGTTAAAAGTCCTCACGGTTCTTTGTGGGAGAATAATCTTGGCGAAAACGAGTTTTCTATTAAAACAATTTTTTTTCGCGGAGATATGAAGTTATATTTATAAAAAGATGTTTTGCACGATAATTTTGGTGTGTATGAACAAAAATAGGTGAAAGGTAGGAGTGAAGAATAAGACTTAAGTTTTCTGTCAAAAATGATATATATTCTGACTTGAAGCCTAAGTTGAGAACAAAAAATTGAGAAAATCTTAACTCCTTTCAAACTCGTGTGATCCTTGAGAATTTTATCCTGGTCTATAATTATGACATGATGACCCTAATCAAGTTCTTAATAACCTTATGGACACTATCCGCACAATCACGTAAAGACGCGTATGAGGTTATGCTAAACAAATTATGAGTTGTGAAAAATAGGGTTTAACGTTTCTGACTTGGGTAATAGAACTTCTAACTTTGATCTCTAACCATAAGATTAGAATCAACAGTTTCTCCACGATACTAACTTGACTTGATTTTGTTGGTGTAATCCGCGGAAAACCTTCAGGAGACAACACTCCTCTTACTAGGGACACCTAGAGGTTTAGCGGCTTGTTGCACATGCCCTGTGCAATCGCGTTCCCTACGAAAGTGAGGCTAGGATTTTTTTTTGTTTTGCTCGGGACGAGCAAAAGATAAGTTTGGGGGTATTTGTTCATCACATAAAACTGCATTTTAATACCGCTCATTCATTATCTATTTTGTTATATATCTGTGCTATTAACCAGTGTTTGCATAGTAATTACAGATTATAGGTATTCGTGATACAACACTGAAAACACACTCAATATCATGGATATAGCGTTTGGGAGCTCACACTGTAATCAGAACAGAGAACCGACCGATATCCAAAGAGTTATTTTGCAATAAACAAGTGTGCACACAATTTTTGGTCCAACACAATACATGTGTAACACTAGCTCTTTGACATGGACCATATGGGGGCTACCCTTGCACAATTCATGCAAGTAGGCACATGTGTGGTGTGATGGGTAATAAATGCAAAAAGCTTTGATGTGATATTGGTATCAAGTTTCCCTCCAATTCTCTGCATGCAGATCAGGTTATCTTAGACAAATCAAACATCACCAGGATGATGTTGGAGTTGACAGAAGATCACCACATGAATACGAGCCTCGGTGCTCGGTTTTGGGCTGGCAACAACCGCACATTATCCGAGCCCGCCGGCCCCCTTGCCCTATTTGTCCCCATCTTTTCACGGTCCCTTCCTTGTAGTCACATCACCTCATTCTTATTACTTGTTTAATCTTTTTTGGTGCCTATAAAAGCAAGATCAGTGAGCAAGGGAAGGGGTCTCACATATTCTCACATATATCATACATTTTCTTAGTTTGTTTTGTTTTGGTTTAGGCCTTAGAGTTGAGTAGGCTATCACTTGGTTTCTTTTTCTTCTTCCCTCTTGAAGCTTTCTTTGGAGAGCTTCATTATGGAGGTTGAACAAGTTTCCAATATCTTCTACCTCTTTTTCAAGTGTTAATAATATTGTTGTTTCTTTTATTTCTTGCTCTTGTTCTTATTTGCTTTTCTTTTTATCATGCTTAACTAACCTTCTTTGGTTGTGGTAATGGAAAGGAAGTGGGATGAAAGGCTTTATCTCCTCCTCCTATTGTTAATGTTTTATGTGCTTTAATTTGATTATAAACTTAGTATTGTAACTTGGATGGGTTGATATGGTATGTTGATTCCATGGTTACTTTGTAACATCATCACATACCATATTCTCCCCACAAACCCCCATCTTGCAAGGCTAAGGTTAGAATCAATTTGGTGTTAAGTTTGCTAAGTTTTGGATGTTGTATTTTGTGATTAAGTGACTAGACAAATCTTTTGGTTTCATATACCATATACCATCACAAACAGTTAGCACACTCAACACTAAAATCAGTTCCTCTCACTCAATACTTTGTGTTTTTGATGTTGTGGTATGCTTGCTAACCCTTGTGTTTAGTGTTGATACCCCAAGCTTGGACATACAAACGGTAAGTGAACAAATGGACTTGTTTCGGGTTTTGCGGAGAATATCAGAATTTGATGATTTGTGCTCCGCAACCGCCTTGATAATTTATGCTTCATGCCGGGATCGACGTAAGGACGGACAACTCATGATCAAGTGAGCGTCGAAGGAATCGTCGTGATTCGACCTTCCGAGCCAAAGCCACAACCAGTTCTTTCTTAACTTCTTTTCCTTGTTTTCTTTGTTTTCATATTATTTTAATTTAGTGACAAAACCAACAATTCGTTATTTGTTGAATCTTAAATCACAAGACCTAATACACAATTCCCTGCTGATCGACCCGTACTTGCCGGCTTGCTACAACGTGCCGTGAACTTGCGGTTTATAAATTTTAAAACGAGAATGATCTCGCGTGCGCATTCTATTTTTCTTAAAATCATATCCGCTTCCAAAACATACGCGTTTGCCCGTGCGGATGAATTCCCAACACCTGCTCATACTCCTGCATATCCAATCAAGTAACACGACCGTACAGTCCGGTCTCTTCATATGATATGTCGCATATCACAGCCTGGGGTGGTATAACGTCAGACTCCAATAGTCTGATAAGTCATGCCGATGCAAGGTCAATAACGGTTCGAGAAACTACTGATAACAATTACCAGTAGATCTCAGCAACCATGGCCAGAGATTTCCTGTTATGGCCAATCGAGCATAGCGCAACATCAACCCCTAATAACGGGAGAGACGAAATCCCCTCCTATCGCTCATTGCCACCATATGACTTGGGACTGTACCCAAAAACCACCGTTTTGCATGATCTCTTGAATGTGGTAAGGTGGAAATCGAAGCTCGGTGGGAATCACACAAGACTCTATGACGATGTCAGGTCGACGGACTAACCTGTACCAGTGTCACCAGAGAACTGCTATCTGACGATAGGTATAATACCATCTAGGAGTTCTCTACGAGTCCGTTCAGTGTACCCAGTCTCCATTGAGGACCCGTATACCATCTTTGATGTCTAACACCAATGGATATAGGATCATCCATCGCCCATCATACGGGTCGAGAAGCGTATACGCTAGTCTACTCTGGAATATCGATGCCCCATCTCGATACACCAACGACTAGGAGCAATTGAAGGATGTACTTACCGACTACCTCTGCCCCACTAGTATGATCTGCATCATAATCCTGGTAGTCAAGTACCCATCCTAAAGGCTTTATCAATATGTAATAGAGAGACAATAAGTGTACATGTTAAGATAAAGAGCAACCAAATAGCATACTATCATGTCGAGCAAGAAAGTCCTCCCTATATATGTCCAAACATCCACTATAATATACATCACATGTATAATAATGGTCTCTAGGGCATACATATAACTAACAATCTCCCACTTGCACTAAGGCCATTTGTTGTAGTATCTCATACCCAACGCCCCATAAAAGTCTCTCTAGGGAAATGCCTTTGTGAATGGATCCGCCATGTTATACTTCGCGTCAACTCTCCTGACCTCGATCTCTTGGAGATCAACCATCTCCCTGATCAGGTGATACCTGCCTCAGAATATATCTGGATCGCTGATGGGACCGGTGTTCCTAGGCCAAAGCCACAACTCCATTGTTATCACAATAACAGTTATTGGACGCTCAATGGTAGGAACTTTGTTCATCTATTGAAAAAGAAATTCTTAGACAGCAACTTTGGGAGCATCGTTTGTAGCGATGTGTTCAGCCTTTATCGTCTAGTATACCACAGTATCTAGTTTGGAACTCTTCCAACATACCGTCCCTCCACTGAGGGTAAAGACAAAGCCTGTGACTGACTTTCAGTCGACCTTATCACTATAGAAGCTCGAATTGTTAAAGGACTCCCACTGGAGTTCACCTTTACCAAAACCCCAATAACATCTCTTTAGTGCTTCTCAAGCACTTAAGAATGTCCTTCATAGTTATCCAGTGATTCTCCCAAGATACGATTGATTCCTGATCACTATACCTAGTGAGTTAGCTACATCTGTTCTCATACATAACATCGCATACATGATAGAGCCTACTGCCGAAGCATAGGTTATTGTCACGACCTGAAGGTACGGAACGTGACTGGCACTTAAATTATGAAACGTCTCAAGACGCAACGTAATCTAAGTAAGCCAAAGCCCAGAAATCTAAACCAAATCAAGAAATAGAGTGAAGGAAAAATTATTAAAAGAAAACGATTTTAACTAAAACAAGTCGCATTAAACATTTTTAAAAAAACATCAAAATTCCCGAAAATTTCGGCAGGGTCACCTTTGTAAATACTGGCCCCCAAACGGGTACAACACATGAAAATACATATAAATCAATAAAGGCGTCCCCAAGCGGGTGCTAGCTCTTCGCCAAAGGCGGAATCACAATCACATGCAATGAATATATCATAACAATGCGAAATAAGTATAAAAGCATAAAGCATCATGTCGGCTCAAGTAAGCATCGACACCAAACCACAAATACAAGTCTCACCTTCTAGTCCAATATACAAGGGTAGATGGAGTGTACTAGATACAAAGTAATATACAAAGTGAAAACAAGATATCCTCGCAACCCACCATGAGCAAGCCGCAAGTCCAAGCAAATGAAGAAAATACGCCCACCGCTACTGTGCTGACGGATCAGACCTGCAAGATACTGTGGCACAACGGGGGTGAGTTACCAACTCGTGAGTAGTAAGTAAAAACTAATAAGGCTATCGTAAGCATGCACACAAATGCGTCACACCATACATATACCGATACTGATGCGATGCACTAGTATGTATGCAATATGAATGCATAATCAACACGAAATTTGAATATATTTGGTACGAGAAAATCTGTAATCTCCTCTTAGTAAAACTCCTGTGAAATAACTGAAGTATGATCAATGAAATCCATAGAAATCCGTGCCAAGCATCGATACAAAACATATATATCTCAATGTCTCAATATCTTAATGTCTCGACATCTCAATATCACAATATCTTAATATCTCGGGCTCCGTCAATCCAGATTGGCCCATATCATCAAATCTCAATATCTCGAGCTCCATCAGTCCAGATCGGCCCAAATCATCAAATCTCACGACTACGGTCGGTATCTTCCGGATATCTTCCGCGCCGACATCACCGGTAGGTAGTCTGCCCCTGCCAGGCTCATCGTCTACAACTCGAGCTTCTTGCCCCGGGGTACCGTACCGGTCCCACCATGTACCCGAAACGGTTCATCCTACTCCTCAAATCGGGTCTCGAAAACCAACAGCAATCATGAAAACTCATGGTGGACGACCTAATCATCACGAGAAAACTGCAACTTGCATTTTAAAATGATATTAAGTTTATAAAAGTCTTGCGGTTTTCCCCAAAATCCAGAAATCTCATAAATAATGAAATCCTCGAGAAGAATCACAAGATATAAACAAGCCAGTGATGATGGAAATCTAGAATACGGTAGTATATACCATGCGAAATACAGCCAAAAGCTATGCATGAATCATGATGCAATGAGGTATGTATATGGCTAACAATCCTACGTATCCATTTTAATGAAATAAATATACAGGTATAAGTCTATGGATTATATATTATGCAAATGCACTAATACTAATTCTAAGCAAATTCTACAGTGTTCGTGACATAGCAATTACCAATGGCATGTGTGTTCGCATAAATGGTGCACGTACGGCAGGAACCAATGGTAATGGTGCAAGTGTGCTATAAGATGATATCACATATATATATGTTTATACATATAACGATGCGATGCAATGAGATGGCTAACTAGGAAACTACATATATAATGCTAATACTATAAGTGATACTAAACCATCGGGCATCTCGCGCCATCCAGATGATCCCCCATAAATGTATACATCTACTCACCGGGACTCCTCAGCTAATTAGATCCAATCTCAGCTTTATGTTTCTGCGCCACGTCCGACGCTTCTGCACCCGATCCTAGAATCGCACACAAGCAATTAAGAGAATTAATATACGATTAGTCGCGGAACAAACGACACAAATCAGTCCACGCTCACAACAAGACACGCACACACTTGGTGCGCAAAACATGCTCACGACAACGCCACATACTATAACTAGGGTTGTTAAACGTGAAAACCACCAGGTCTGAAACCCAATCGTGCTCGTCACGCACTTACAACACTCTAGATAATTTATGAAAAAGGTTATAAATCATCAAAATCTAAAACTCAATTAAAAGCTATTTTTCCCGCAAACCAAGTAAGCATCAATTTCCATTTACGTTTAAATCTAGATGTTTTAGCAATTCTAACGGCCACAATGTGCACCTAATAACCTAGTTAGGTCACCCAAATACTAACTAGATTTTAATCTCACTTATTTTCATAAATTCTAAAAACTTAGTTTGCACAATTATATAATTTAGAAAAATTTTAAAGTAACAATTTGCAAACTAGCAATTAGTTTAGATTTTTCATTTCTTAAGATG
Organism: Agapanthus africanus; assembly: GCA_030015575.1. Classification (NCBI taxonomy): domain Eukaryota; kingdom Viridiplantae; phylum Streptophyta; class Magnoliopsida; order Asparagales; family Amaryllidaceae; genus Agapanthus; species Agapanthus africanus. Next base: position 117,088,006 of record CM057343.1, read on the forward strand.
TTAAACTACACATTTAAACCATGAGCAAGTAATAAAAACCCTAACTTTAATTTAACCCTTCCCTTGAATTTCGAACTGTGACATTTGAAAGAAAGTTCAATCTTCTAAATCTTAAAATTAAACTCCTAATTAGATAGATTAAAGTAATTAACTAACAATTAAATCTTAGGTTTAGGATTTACACCTCACAAACTCAAGAGATCAAACTGGAAAACTTGGTCTCCCAAAATAGCTTCTTGCCTCAAGAATCCAAGCTAGAATGAACAAGAAGAATTGAAGGATGAATTGGTTTTGAATTTGTTAGATTAAAAGTGAATTTTTGATGGATTTTTTGTGAATTTAGAGATGTGAAAGAGATGGGGAAATGGGGGATGAGCTGCAGAAATTCTCGGCCAAGGAGAGATGAGAGGGTGTGTGTAAGTGTGTGGAACTTTCCATGCTAAGAAAACCCCTTCAAGTATCATAAATGCACCTCACATCAATTGAAATTTTCATTTTATTTTATTTCCTTATTTAATTAACCTAGAATTAACTAGAACTTGAGACAAGTTTCTAAAAACAATATTTTACAAACTAGGTTTTAGTTGTCATGATTTATAAGTACGTAATTAACCCATTCAAATTTGTAATTATCACAAATTTAATGTATATTTAAAAGCTTAAAATAATTAATTAAGGAAAAATATTTAAATAAACTAGAAATTTATAAATGACCAATTAAATACAAAATACTAGCAATTACATTATTAAAATAGGTGTATTTAAGTCCATATTGAAAATTAATTATATCTTGCTTTTTACGGAAAAACACGTATTATTTACCGATTATCGGAAAATACTCCTAAACAATTTAGTTATTTATTTATTTAAAACATTACAATCTTTCCCCTTTAAAGAAATTCGGTCCCCGAATTTAAAATCTAACGTGCACCCTCGAAGAGATGGGAGTATTTCTACCGCATCTCGACATCGGCTTCCACTTGATCTTTTCGTCGCTCGGCCACGCCAAAGAACCGATACAGTCAGTATGACTTCGGACTTCGGTTTCTTCACCTGCCGATCTGGAATGACTATCGGCTGCTCTTGCGAAAGAAAGATTGCGCTCCAGCTGGATCGTGTAATACTGTATCGCTTGAGAGCGGTCATGAAGGTACTTGCGGAGCATTGATACATGAAACACGGGGTGAACATCTGAAAAGTTGGGTGGAAGAGTCAAATGATATGCAACTGCGCCGACACGCTCGAGAATCTCTAAGGGACTACATATATAAAACTAAGCCTTCCTTTTATCCTGAATCTCAGTGTGTCCTTTATTGGAGAAACCTTCAAGAAAACATAATCTCCAACGGTGAACTTAAGTCTACAACGACGTCGGTCTTCCTAGATTTCTGCTTGTTCTGGACCGCTCTCATCCTATCACAAATCAACTGAATCCCTTTGGTCATCTCCTGCACAATCCGTGGCCCCCAAAAATACTGCTCTTACTGAGCTCTGTCCAACTTACGGGTGATCGACATCTCACCCTATAAAACGCCTCAAAGTGTGCCATCTGAATTACTTCCTGGAAGCTGTTATTATTGGAAAACTCTATCAAGGGCAAGTGGCGATCCTGACTGCCACCGAAAACTAGAACACAAGCTCGGAGCATGTTCTTAAGAATCTAAATAGTCCTCTCTGATTGACCGCCGGTTCGCGGATAGGAAACTACCCTGAAACTTAATTGCTGTCCAAAGCCTCCAGAAATTTCTGCCATGGTCGGCTGGCAAACTGAGTGCCTCTGTCGGACATAAAACAAGTTGGAACTCCATGTAGTTGCACCATCTTATCAACATACATCTGAGCATACTTCGAATCCGAAAGTGATCTTACTGGCCGAAAGTGAGCTTCTTTCGTTAATCGGTCTACTATCTCCCAAATAGAATCATACTCTTGATTGGTCCTGGGAAGACCCATAATTAAATCCATAGAAATCTGCTTCCCTTTTCCACTCCGGAATGGACAAATATTGTAATTCTCCTGCTGGCCTCTGATACTCGGCCTTGACTTGCTGACAGGTCAGCATCCTGAAACAAAATCTGTGACATCTCTCTTCATCCCTTCACATCTGTAGACATATCTTACTTCATGATATATCTTGGTGGAAACCGGATAAACACAATATATTGACTGATGTGCCTCTTCTAAGATCTCCCGTCTCCATCCCTCTGAATCTGGTACACACATTCCAGTCCCAAACCATCATACCCCATGATCATCAATCACGAACTCTGAATCTCTGCCCCATCGAACTTATTCCATGATCTTTGACAAACGAACGTCATCAGACTGTGCCTCACAAATACGATCAAATCATTGTTGACGTGCACGGACACGAGCAAGTTGTCCCCCGGTCGACGTAACTTGAACTATACTCGGTTATCACAAAGAATCTGCTAATCTGCCATCGACTATCTCTGAACCGTACTCAAACAACAAAAGCTACCTCCGGGCCTCCAACTCAATTCATCTGCCACAACATCTGCCTTGCCCAGACGATAAGGAATCTCCCAGTCATAGTCTTTCACTAGCTCCATTTATCGGCGCTGTCTTAAGTTTAGATCTCACTGCTGAAAGTGTACTTTAACCCTTGTGGTCCATAAATACCTAGCACGACTCGTCGTATAAGTAGTGTCACCATATCTTAAGTGTAAAATCACCGCAGCCATCCCTAAATCATGCATGGAATAGTTCTGCTCATGCTTCTCCAATTGCCGAGAAGCATTGCAATAACAAACAAAACCAGCTGACCTGAAGGCATAGATAAAAACTGGCATCGTAGTCAAACGAGTCTTTAACTGCTGAAAGCTCTGCTCGCATGCCTCAGTTCAATGAAAAGAACTTCTTTCCGAGCCAACCCAGTCAACGTTGCATCTATATAAGAAAAATCAAGTACAAGATGTCCATAGTATCCTGTCAAACCCAAAAAGCTGCAAACCTCCGTCACTGATACAAGTCCGGGCCAGTGCTGAACGTCCTCGATCTCTTTCGGTTCCATACATATACTATCTCTCGTAACTACGGGTCCCAAGAAGTCAAGATTATCCATCCAGAAAACACACTTGCATAATTTAGCAATTAGCTGGCGCTCCCTCAAAATTTGCAATGAAATCATCAATTACTGCCCAGGCTCCAATCGGCTCCAAAAGTACACTAAGACGTCCTCAATGAGCACGATGAAAAACTGATCAAGAACGGCCTGGATATTAGGTTCTTCCAATCCACAAACGCTGCTGGGGCATTGGTGAGCTCGAACGACATCACCAAAACTCATAACGCCCGTAACTTGTGTGAAAATATAATCTTCGGAATATCATCCTCTTAAACCCACAACTGGTAGTAGCCTGACCGCAAGTCAATTTTCGAGAAATGTCCTGCACCCTGGAGCAACTAAATAAATTCATCGATGCGAGGTAAGGGATATTTGTTCCGCACAGTAATCCAATTCAACTGATGATAATCAACGCATAGTCGCAAACTACCGTCTTCTTCTTGACGAACAGAATAGGAGCACCCAAGGTGACGCACTCGGACGAATATGCCCTCTATCCAACAAATCTTACAACTGATCCTTCAGTTCCTTAAACTCCGCCAAGTCCATCCAATATGGCGGTATAGAAGAAGACTCCATGCCGGGAATCAAGTCAAAGCAGAACTCAATATCGCACTCTGGCGACAAACCAAGCAATTTATCAGGGAAGACATTTTGAGATTCCCTCTCAATCGGGACCTGGTCCAACGGAACCTTTGCGGCTCCAACATGACGAACATACGCTAAGAATCCCCGATATCCTTTCCTCAGGAGCTGACTAACGCGAAGAAAAAAAATCACATTGAGAAGGGTGGCGCTACAGTCTCCCTGAAAAACAAGAACTGGCTCACCTAGAAGACTAAATCTGACTGCTTGCTCATGGCAGTCCATGGACGCAAAAAACGTGGCTAACTAATCTAAGGCCAGAAGAACGTCAATGTATAACATATCGGGAAGAATCAAATCGATGAAGGAATCCTTATCTCCAATGCGAACGAAATACGAACGAACAACATATCGAGCGACCAAAAGATTAGCCTGTCACAACGGCGTCTATATAACCGACTCTGATCTGGCATACTGGTACAATTTCGCTTTGGTCCAGAAACGATTGAAGTCTCAGAAATGCGCTCCTCTAAAAGTAAGGCCGCATCCATAGCAGCGACGTAAGTGTTAAAAGGCTGGGCGTCGATAGCAAGAAATAACTACATGCCCAATCTTCACATAAATCTCTTTATCCGTTTCTCTTCAGTGTCCACCAGGTAAGGAGCATATCGAACCACTAAGTAAACTGAATGTTGTTCTCGGACACTATCATCCCTGGAGTCTTACGCAAAGACTCAAAACTACAAGCTCGGGCATCTCGAACGCTCTCCGGAAGGAAACGAGCAAGGAATATAGCTATGAACTCATCCCAAATCATAGGAAGTAGATCTGCAGCTCGGCCCCTCTCAACTGACTCGCACCACATCTGAGCAAGACCTCTACATGAAAACTCGCAAACTCAACCCATATCTTGTCAGAACATCTCTGTGAACGAAAATTCCAGCCATCCTGTCGAGGATTGTCTACGTATCCTCCGCTGCATCTGTGCTGGTAAAAACAAACTGGAGGCCTCACCCTCAAAACTCCTATAAGGATACGGAAATAAACATGGTAATAACAGAAACAGCTGCCTGTGCAGCAGGTACAAACACAGTCCTTGAAATAGGAGGGACATCATCGACTCTCGGAGCTCGGCTAACCACCACTAACAATCCAATCATTTGTCACAAGTCCTAAACACTCGACTCCAGCCTAGCCATCCGACCTGAAAAAGCGGATCACTCTGTCCCTGAGGGTTAGGCGTACCACCCTGATTGGTCCTCGTCTCAAACGAAACTGCTCTAATCTCATCCCCGGCGGCAGCCCTCTTGGCCTTTAATATCTTCAGCGGCATAGTGGCTGGAACGAGGAAGAGGATTGATAGGAACATTGCGATTGAATCCAAGGATTTCCGGAATCAAGGAAGGAAATACAAGCAAATATATATATCCTAAGGTCACTTAGGCGGAGTACCGTATCGTAAGTACGCAGCGGAACATACACACGCTACGTCACTCTGCTTAAGTCACCTACTCCATCTACCAAGGGTCTTCCTATACTCAGAAAGGTAAAACCCTACGCTCTGATACCAACTTTGTCACGACCCGAAGGTACGGAACGTGACTAGCACTTAAATTACGAAACGTCTCAAGGTGCAACGTAATCTAAATAAGCCAAAACCCAGAAATCTAAACCAAATAAAGAAATAGAGTGAATTAAAACTTATTAAAAGAAAATGATTTTAACTAAAACAAGTCGCATTAAACATTTTTAAAAAACATCAAAATTCCCGAAAATTTCGGCAGAGTCTCCTTTGTAAATACTGACCCCCAAACGGATACAACACATGAAAATACATATAAATCAATAATGGCATCCCCAAGCAGGAGCTAGCTCTTCGCCAAAGGCGGAATCACGACCGCATGCAATGAATATATCATAATAATGCGAAATAAGTATAAAAGCATAAAACATCACGTCGGCTCAAGTGAGTATCGACGCCAAACCACAAATACAAGTCTCACCGTCTAGTCCAATATACAAGGATAGATGGAGTGTACTAGATACAAAATAATAGATAAAGTGAAAACAAGATATCCTCACAACCCACCATGAGCAAGCCGCAATTCCAAGCAAATGAAGAATGTACCCCGCCACTACTGTGCTGACCGGTCAGACCTGTAAGATACTATGGCATAACGGGGGTGAGTTTCCAAGTCGTGAGTAATAAGTAACATCTAATAAGGCTATCGTAAGCATGCACGCAAATGCGTCACACCCTACATATACCGATACTAATGCGATGCACTAGTATGTATGCAATATGAATGCATAATCAATACGAAATCTGAATATGTTTGGTAGGAGAAAATCTGTAGTCTCCTCTTAGTAAAACACTTGTGAAATAACTGAAGTATCATCAATGAAATCCATAGAAATCCGTGTCAAGTATCGACACAAAACATATATATCTCAGTGTCTCAATATCTCAATGTCTCGACATCACAATGTCATAATATCTCAATATCTCAGGCTCCGTCAGTCCGGATCGGCCCATATCATCAAATCTCAATATCTCGGGCTCCGTCGGTCCGGATTGGCCCAAATCATCAAATCTCACAACTACGGTCGGTATCTTCTGGATATCAGCCGCGCTAAATATCACCGGTAGGTAGTCTGGCCCTGCTAGGCTCATCGTATACAACTCGAGCTTTTTGCCCCGGGGTACCGTACCAGGCCCACCATATACCCGAAATGGTTCATCCTACTCCTTGAATCAGGTCTCAAAAACCAACAGCAATCATGAAAACTCATGGTGGACAACCCATACATCATGAGAAAACTGCAAATTGCATTTTAAAATGATAATAAGTTTATAAAAGTCTTGCGGTTTTCCCCAAAATCCAGAAATCTCATAAATACGGAAATTCTCGAGAAGAATCACAAGATATAAACATGCCGGTGATGATGAAAATTTAGAATACGGTAGTATATACCATGCAAAGTACGGCCAGAAGCTATCCATGAATCATGATGTAATGAGGTATGTATATGGCTAACAATCCTACGTATCCATTTTAATGAATTGAATATACAGGTATAAGTCTACGGATCATATATTATGTAAATGCACTAATACCAATTCTAAGCAAATTCTATAGTGTTTGTGATATAGCAATTACCAATGGCATGTGTGTTCGCATAAATAGTACACGTGCGGTAGGAACCAATGGTAACGGTGCAAGTGTCCAATAAGATGATATCACATATATATATTTAGACGTATAACGATGCGATGCAATGAGATGGCTAACTAGGAAAATACGCATATAATGGAAATAATATAAGTGATACTAAACCATCAGGCGCCTCGCGCCATCCAGATGGTCCCCCCATAATTGTATACATCTACTCACAGGGACGCCTCGGCTAATTTGATCCAATCTCAGTTTTATCTTTCCGCGCCACGTTCGACGCTTCTGCACCCGATCCTAGAATTGCACAGAATCAATTTAGAGAATGAATATACGATTAGTAGCGGAACAAACGACACAAATCAATCCACGCTCACAACAAGACGCGCCCACATTTGGTGCACAAAACACGCTCGCGACAACGCCACAAACTACAACTAGGGTCGTTAAACGTGAAAACCACCACGCATGAAACCCAATCATGCTCGTCGCGCACTTACAACACTCTAGATAATATATGAAAAATGTTATAAATCATCAAAATCTCAAACTCAATTAGAAGCTATTTTTCCCTCAAACCAATTAAGCATCAATTTCCATTTAAGTTTAAATCTAGATGTTTTAGCAATTCTAATGGCAATAATGTGCACCAAATAACTTAATTGGGTCACCCAAAAACTAACTAGATTTGAATCTCACTTATTTTCATAAATTCTAAAAACCTTGTTTGCACAATTATATAATTTAGAAAATTTTAAAGTAACAATTTGCAAACTAGCAACTAGTTTAGATTTTTCATTTCTTAAGATGTTAAACTATACATTTAAACCATAAGCAAGTAATAAAAACACTAACTTTAATTTAACCCTTTCTTGAATTTTAAATCTTGAAAATAAAAGCATAATTAAACTCCTAATTGGCTAATTAAAGTAATTAACTAACAATTAAGCCTTAGGTTTAGGATTTATACCTCACAAACTCAAGAGATCAAACTTTGAAAACTTGGTCTCCCAAAATGGCTTCTTGCTTCAAGAATCCAAGCTAGAATGAACAAGAATAATTGGAGGAAGAATTAGTTTTGAATTTTTGAGATTAAAAGTGGATTTTTTTATGGATTTTGGTGAATTTAGAGATGAGAAAGAGATGGGGAAATGGGGATGTGCGGCAGAAATTCTCGGCCAAGGAGAGATGAGAGGGTGTGTGTGAGTGTGTGGAACTTTCCATGCTAAGAAAACCCCTTCATGTATCATAAATGCACCTCACATCAATTTAAATTTTCATTTTATTTTATTTACTTATTTACTTAACCTAGAACTAACTAGAACTTAAGACAAGTTTCTAAAAACAACATGTTACAAACTAGGCTTTAGTTGTCATGGTTCATAAGTATGTAATTAACCTATTTAAATTTGTAATTATCACTAATTTATTGTATATTTAAAAGCTTAAAATTATTATTTAAAATAATTAATTAAGGAAAAATATTTAAATAAACTATTAATTTATAAATGACTAATTAAATACCAAATACTAGGAATTATATTGTTAAAATAGGTGTATTTAAGTCCATATTGAAAATTAATTATATCTCGCTTTTTACGGAAAAACACGTATTATTTACCAATTATCGGAAACTACTCCTAAACGATTTATTTATTTACCTATTTATTTATTTTTTCAAAACGTTACAGTTATCCCTTGCACACGAGCTTTCTCCAAATCAGTCTTGGGAGACATCTTTTTGGAGAGAGTAATTCATGTGTAAGTGGACGAACCACCACGCTTAGAATCCTCCATACTAAACCCTTTTAGTATGGTGTTAATGTACCTGGATTTGGGACAATCCCAACATTCACTTAGATCTATCACCATAGATCATAATTAACTAGATGTAGTAGGTATCATCTAGATCTTCTTTAGAGAATCCTCGTGATAAGAGGAGCTTGACCGAGTGTAGCATAGGAAACCATTTCCTATCAAGAGTATGTCATCTACGTACAATACGTGTAAGACAACCTCAATCTCTACTACCTTCTTATATATACAAGAATCATCTACCATTTTGATGAAGTCAAACTCTTTGACTGCCACATCAAAACAGACGTTCCAACTCTGCAATACTTGCTTTAATCCTGATGGACTTAAGCATTGCTTTGAAAGTCTTAACTTTTCCATCTACACCAAGAATCTTCTCAAGATCCATTTGCTCCAAATGGGTTTTACCCCTTCAGGTGCAACATTCAAAGTCATACTTTGTTGGTGTACATGTTGGCTTATGTTGCATGCTCCCACAACTCTTGTGAGGCGGCGGAAACGGTAAACGAAAATTTTCTTTGCAGACAACACGCACTTTTCCAAAGATCTTGTCTAAACCATAACTAGAAAACCCTAACTAGAGATTTTATCTACTATGTTAGGGATTATATCTTGATGATACGGTCCTTCGGGTCTTCTCTTTGGTGCAACTCCTTTGCTCCTTGCCTTCTCTTTTGATGAACTCCTTAGCTCCTTTGGATGTTGCCGATTGTAGGATTCCTAGGCACACTCAAGAGGTTCCACAAGGCATCAACCATGCCAAATTCAAAATTTTCTGGTGCCGAGAAAACCTAAACTAGATCGTTAACTAGAGATTAGGCGAAACTACAAGCTACTAAACTGCTTTAGTACTAAGTGAATGGAAATACAACCTTTGTAGATCCGGTCCTCCACTTACTTGGCTCCGTGATGACGTCCCTCCGCTGCAACCATCGAAATCATGGACTCTCGCGGTGGTTTCATCGGAGAAAAGATCGGGCTAGGTCGTTGACATCGATGCCGAAGATGATCTAAATCGAGGCAACTCAAGATCAAGCTCCAACTTCACCAAGTCATGAAACTTGTGAAGAAAACACCCTATACTACATGGCAAGTGGTAGAGGATGAAGAAATAGGAAGTGGGTTCACTTTGGATTTAGATTTCTCACTAGGTTTCAACACTTGAAAATTTACTAGCAATGGTTTTCTTTCTTCTTCAAGAAGAAGAAGAAGAAGAAAGAAAAAGAATGAATTAACTAAATAGAAAATTCAAGTGAAGCTTATCATTTTTGCAACCATGGGTTAGTGTAACTCATGTAGAGAATAAACTAGTGTTTAGGTAATGGTTAGGTTTTAGAACAAAACAAAAATGGTAAGACATTTCTAAGTTGCTTGAAGCAACAAGAAACTTCTAGCAAAGATGAAGAAAAGCCACCATTTAGTTTAACAAAATAAATAAAGAAAAGAAAACCCTAACCATTAACTAAACAAAGGTGTAAGTCACACACACACCCATGTTTGCATGTATCATCAAATCATGATACAATCAAGTGCACAAAAATATATTATATATACAATATGCACAAACTAGTGAGAAAATAATCTTAAGTGAACCAATACTAGTTAATGTAATGTAATATATCAAATATATAATTATACATTAAATCATTAAATCAACACTTGATTTAACGATCCGGTCATATCGCATATGACCAACTAATATCCAATGTATCGACTTATCGAATCAATCCTTGATTCGATAACTAGGTTATATCGCATACAACCAATCGATACACTCATCGCGAGAATAGAATACGGTATCACATACACGCATTATTCTCGGTCCCGCACATATCTCATATGCGCTCCCATTTCGTTTCGCTTGAGCCAGGAAACCTCTGTGTAGGACTCTAAAGACTCGTCAATACGCCGGCAGCAGGTGATGATCATATCAAACACCCACAAGCCGCAAGCGGTCTGCTAAACGTAATGGCCACCCGGGTATTGAGCGATCAGAAGATCAACGAGCAAGCCCGCTCACACTCCTGTGAATCCAAACAGTAACACTTACCGTACAGTCCGGTCTGATCGTCTGATATGTCGCATATCTCGCCTAGGGGTGGTAAACGTCAGACCCCAATAGCTCGATAAGTCGTGTCGATATGAGGTCTATAACAGTTCGAGAAACTACTGGTAACACTTACCAGTAAATCTCAGCAACCCTGGCCAGGGATTTCCGGTTATAGCCAATCGAACACAGCGTAACATCAACTCCCTATACCGGGAGAGACGAATCCCCTCCTATTGCTCATTGCCTCCATGTGATTGGGGACTGTACCCAAAAACCACCGTTTTGCACGCCCTCTTGGACGTGGTAAGGTGGAAATCAAAGCACAGTGAGAATCACACAAGACTCTATGACGATCTCGGGTCTACAGACTAACATGTACCAGTGTCACCAGAGAACTGCCATCTGACGTGAGGCATAATACCATCTGGGAGTTCTCGGCGAGTCCTTCCAGTGTACCCAGTCTCCACTGAGCACCCGTATATCATCTCTGATGTCAAACACCAATGGATATAGGATCATCCATCGCCCATCTGTATGGGTCGAGAAGGTATACGCTAGTCTCCTCTAGTATATCGATGCCCCGTCTCGATATACCCACGACTAGGGACCTTGAAGGATGTACTTATGAACTACCATGTCTCCACTAGTATGATCCGCATCATAGTCCAGGTAGTCAAGTACACATCCTAAGGGCTTTACCAACATGTAACAGAGAGACAATCAGTGTACACGTTAAGGTAAAGAGCAACCAGACAGCATACTATCATGTCGAGCAAGAAAGTCCTCCCTATATATGTCCAAGCATCCACTATAATATACATCCTATGTATTGTAATGGCCTCTAGGGCATACATATAACTAACAATCTCCCACTTGCACTAGGGCCATCTGATAGCAGTGGTTGTAGTATCTCATACTCAACCATCCCATATAAGTCTCTCTCTAGGAAAAAGCCTTTGTGAGTGGATCCGCCGTGTTATCCTCCGAGTCTATTCTCCTAACCTCGATCACCCTGGAGATCAACTATCTCCATGATCAGGTGATGCTGCCTCAGAATATGTCTGGGTCACTGATGGGACCGGGGTTCCCGGGCCAAAGCCACACTTCCATTGTCACACAATGGTAGGAATCTGGTTCATCTCATGAACTAATATACACCCAAACTTCCTCTTTGGTAGTATCTTTAATAGCGATGTTACCAGCCTTTATCGTCTAGTTTTCCACGGTATCCAACTTGGAACTCTTCCAACATACCGTCCCTCCAATGAGGGTAAAGACAATGTCTGCGACTAATACTCAGTCGTGCCTATCAGTCTGGAACTTTCCCAGTGATTCTCCCCAGGATCGATTGATACAATCTCACTATACCTAGTGAGAACCCTAACATCCCTTTAGATCTATCTCATAGATCCAAATCTCAGGATTTAGAGGGTATCATCTTTATCCTATTGGAGAATCCATGTGATAAGAGGAGATCGACCGATCGTAGTATAGGAAACTCTTTTCCTATCAAGAGTATGTTGTCCACGTACAATACGAGGATGACCACCTTATTCTCTACTACTTTTTTGTATATACAAGGTTCATCTACCATTTTGATGAAGTCAAACACTTCGACTACCACATCAAAATAGACGTTCTAACTCCGCGATGCCTGCTTTATTCTGTAAAGCAGCTTGCACATTTTTCCGCTGCTCCCACTGTTTACGAAGCCCTCTGGCTGTGTTCTTATAGACGTTCGCTTCTAAAACATTATTTAGAAAAGCAGTCATGGCACCCAACCACCAGATATCGTAATCATGTAGCAATGGCAACTAGGATCTGGATGGACTTAAGCATCGTCCCTGGAAAAGGTTTCATCATTATCCACGCCTGGTTGATGACAAAACCTTTAACAAGTCTAGCTTTGAAAGTCTCAACCTTTCCATCGACACCAAGTAATCTTCTCAAGATATACTTGCTCCTGATGGGGATTTAACCCTTCAGATATAGCAACCAAAGTCCATACTTTATTGGTGTACAGAGATTCAATCTCAGATCGCTAAGCATCCAGCCATTCTTACAGAGTCCTTACTCTCGATGGCCTGCTCGAAACTAGTTGGGTCATCATCTCATGATGCATTCCTCGCTCCCACTGTCATCGAGAAACCGAAGTATCTCTCTGGTGGATGAGGAAACCTTGCTAGATCGGCGGAGAGGCTGAGGTTCGTTGGGGACTATTGAATCCTTTGGTTCCGTCAAATCATCAGCTGCAGTTTGTATAGCTGGAACCTTTCCAGTTCTATAGAACTGACCTTGCCTCGATCTTGTCCGGTTTTTGCTTTTGACATAGGCCGGACAATCCCAAATCTTAACTTACTTAAGAGATAGGCTCTTCCTATACCATATCCTATATGGAGTGTTAGGCACTAATTTGATTCGAACCTAATTCAATAGGTATGCATCTTCTCAAGTGCATAACCCCTTAAAAGAAACAGGTAACTCAGTAATACTCATCATAAAGCACACCATATCATATATGGTGCGATTGCTCCGCCCCGATACACCATTGTGCTGTGGTATAATCAGAGGAGTAACACCGAGAGAGAATCTCATTCTCCTTTAGAATAATCCAGGAATTCTATGCACAAGTTTTCTCCTCTCTGATCTTATCATAGGACATAATACTTATACCCAGTTTTTGGTTCTCTATTTCTAACTTATATTCTATGAATATCTCAAAAGGTTCGGACTTGTGTTTCAACAGGAACATATGTCTGAATCTTGAGAGATTATCAGAGAGTGTAATAAAATACAAAGAACCGGTCTTGGCATGTATAGACAGGGGATCTACATACATCAACATGTATCATCCCAAGAGTTCACTAACTCATTCTCTGTTTCCAATAAACAGAGCTATGGTCATCTGATCTCTGTGACATGACTGGCAAGTTTCACTAGATGTAAATTCAAACTAATTTAAATATGCATCTTAATGTAATTTCAGCTAGTCGGGTCGCATTGATATGACCTAGTCTACAATACCTCAAGAAGGATTCGTTCATTTCTGAACTCTTCCTCTTGTGTGTGTTCCGTATACTAAGAACTGTAATTTGATTTAGAACATCAATGCTTTTAGATAACGTGCCTGAACCGATCAACTTTTGATATAGGAAATGTTCAAAACATTATCCAACAATACAAAATTTTATCATTTCTTTACTAATAAAGAGATTGATATGATTTTGTATATCAGGTTCGGTATCTAATAGCATTTGTTCAGAATCAATGTATTGGTAATACAGGGTGACAGTGACCAACAGACTTGGCTGCAACACTTGCCCCGTTTTCTGTCTCATGAAACTTATCACCCGTTCTCAGTTCTGTACCTTTCTGTAGCCTATGTAACAGATTACATATGCAGGATCCTGATCCGGTATCTAATACCCAGGATGTAAAGGATACTGAGAAACAGTTCTCTGTAATGAACACACCCGAAGATGATGCATCAGTATGCACTTTCTTCGTTTAGGCGGCACGAGAATTCTGGTAATCCCCAATTTCCTGCTCTGTCTTATAACAATTATAAGTTGGAGCGGGACCAACGTTCCCCAGCTCAGTATAACAAGCGGGTTCGGACAATATTCCGTATTATTATCTTGATTAAGGCGTGATATGGTCGCTACCTGGAGAGAGAGAAGAAAACACTCAGCGTATGCTCTTGCAAGATCAGAATGGTTATTATTTTATCTAATCAGGATGGCTCCCACTGTTTTTATCAAATCTTCATTCAAACCCTAAAAGGAAAGACTAGCCGGGATTAATTACACGCTACAAGTTCGCTAATCTTTCAGTCAGGCCAGTGTCGGTACTTTGAGGGAGGTTCCCCCTGCTTTCGCATGGACCTAATTAAAATAAACCTCGTTTTTTCAGAGGCGTAACCCCGTTGACACCTTTCTAGGCACCTACTAGATCGGCTAATTGTAATGTGTAAAACTCTCCCAGGAGTAACTCTTACTCGCAGCGGGTATCGGGATCCAACTATCTCGTAGAAGGTATGCAATCTCATTGCAAATTTTAACACTTGAAATTCCCGATAATTTTGCCCCTAGCGTCCTATGACCTTGACGCATGCCAACAAACCATAGTGCACTAGTCAAGTTCAACCCATCATTTCCTGATTGAATTAAACCCACCCGCACGACCCTTGACGCAGGCCAACAAAGTCGCACGACTACCCTAATCCAATCTGCATCATATGCATAAGCAGATAAATACTAGTTAGCTACCGCACAGTACGCCTTGACGTAGGCCAACAAACGTAGAACGAACACTAAGTAGGACTTATTTGAAATGACGGAGGGCTACGACAGGTTTTTCTGAAAACCTATTGCGTAATGAACTTGATATCGTTGTAGAATCAAATGATTTTAAAATGGAGTGTTTTTTAGGCTTTTCTAGTTTTGCTAAAGGGGTCACTCCCGGTGAAGGGATCGTCGGCCCTTTCCTCATCGAATAAGGTCCAGGATATATCATATATACTATTATGCAAAGCAAAAACTATAGAAGCAATCAAAAGACAAACCGAGGGGTGTAGTATCTGCCAGTTATTGCTAAAGGGGTCACTCCCGGTGAAGGGATCTCGGCCCTTTCTTTAACGAATAAGGTGCAGGATGTTCTACAAGGAACACCGCGATGCAAAGCAAGAACTGTAGCTACCTGTTTTTGAAAATTCGATTCCACAACATCTTTAGGTTTCTTTTTCATTTCATTAATCATATTAATGAATTCCCATCATTTAAGTCACCTAAACATCACAGATAAATACGACGTACACTTATGCCATCTGCATTCGCCTCGATGTCCCTTCGTGCACCGTTAGGTTAGGTAACTAACGACAGAGCGGGGTAGGGCTAGCGCGGGTGTAAAACATAAGTAACGTCTATATAATATATCATATATACTATATACAGTATCCATCACAGCATATCAAATTATCACATCACAGATATCGCAGCAAAAGAAACATATGAAACATTGGATATACTAGGACGTCCATGTTTTCAATACGAGCCAGTATAAAACACGGATTCCGCGGTCGCGATAAATAGCCAAACCCACACCCTAAGACCCCTATGAGAGCGGCAAGCAACCCTACCAATTCTAGAGTTAGGAGACCCGGACTCGACTCCTTGAGTTGGTCTCCTACTGTAATCCAGAACCCGGTTGCTTGTGCCCTCCTCCTTGGGTCTATCCTAGTGCGGAAAAGTAAATAATATACAATTGAAGACAACATCCGCAACCTGGAAGTGCCCCAATAAAATAATATTACATACAAGTTTTTACATGAATGAAAATGAAAAACACTCATCTCACATAAAAACCCCCGGCTATTCAAACACGACGATCCAATATAACATATCCAGCAACACATAACATCACATGTCATCAACGTAAGTAAATATGCGCATCCCAATTGTCGTTGACATATAGCAACGAAACCGGCGATATCACATATTACACTTACGGTCACAGAAAAGAAAGTGTAAGACTACAACAGTTGGAATCCGCAAACTCTTTAGACATCGCATGCCTAATCTAATGAATTCCTTAGACATCGCATGCCTAACAATTATAAACTCCGCATTTTAGTCTCATTATCGAAAACTCTTTTCAATATAAAGTCGGGCAATTCAACAGGATTCCCGACATCCAGAACGAATGTTCGTCGCAAACTTCAGTAGACGGCCGCACCCCCGATACCGTCGAAGAAGTGCACTAAGGCTACAGTGGGAATCACACAAGACTCTATGACGATCTCGAGTCTACAGACTAACCTGTACCAGTGTCACCAACGAACTGCCATCTGACGTGAGGTATAATACCATCTGGAAGTTCTCGGCGAGTCCGTCCAGTGTACCCAGTCTCCACTGAGCACCCGTATATCATCTCTGATGTCAAACACCAATGGATATGGGATCATCCATCGCCCATCTGTATGGGTCGAGTGTAAGTCCATGCTACCCTTCCCCGGTACTTACGGGGTTGCGGAAGTGGTGAAAAACGATTTTCAAGAGGGTGGTAACATGGACTCATAAAACGGATCTTTGTTAAACGACTAACTAACAACCTAACAAGAGTTTACCTACTCGGTTAAGGGGGCTATACCTTTCTTGAACTCCTTCGTCTTCAACTCCTCCCGGTGTTCGGATCGGCCTCATCTCGTCGTCTCCTTGCGCCGAAGATGGATCCACCCGAAAGCTTCTACCTTTGGATTCTTCATCGAACTTTGAAGAAACAAGATCACTTGGCTTGCTAGGCCTTGTGAACTAGGATGAGTAGAGAAAAGTTTTGGTGTCTTTTTATCTCTAAGGCAATGAGTCACAACACATGAGAATGGTTTGCCTTGAGCTAGGGAGAGCAAGAGGAAGAGGGAGAGCTTGAGAAGAGAGAGCTCAAGAGAGAGAAAGCTAATGAAAGAATGAGCCTCACTTTTCTCATACCCCTCTCATAATCCAAAAGCATCATGAGCCATAATGATAATCAAGTATTATGTGATGGTTATCATTTCACAAAAGGCAATATCATTTCATGCACTCATTTTGCAAACTACAACAAGCAAGCAAAAGTCTTTGCATGAAAATGACAACCATTGTAATGATGATGGTCAACTAGTCCAACCTAGTCAACCGGTCAACTAAGTCAATAAGTCAACAAAGTCAACCCCTCAACAACCATGTCACTATAAAACTTAATTAATATTATTGCTAATCATATATCTTATTCTTATTAGGGTTAAGCAAAAGTCAATGGTCAACAGTCCACTGTCAACAGTCAACAGTCAACAACCCCAATGAGAATACTCTGCCTCTGTCTCTCTGTCAACTGTGCATACACACCCGCATCCGCGTTCCGAGGAACACGAGTACAAACGAGATAAAACCAATCCCAAAACCTATACTAGGATCTGGCTTAAACCAAAGCCCGCTAGTAAAAACTGCCCGGTCACTAAACGAGCACAAGTGCGCGGATATGACCGAACCCTATCGCAAAACCATACAACCTGTCTTAAAACCATGCGACCTCTACTCTTTTGCCTAAAGGCGAATAGCTTTCTATGTGGGACTCTAAAGACTCGACACTACGCTGGCAGTGGGTTTAACCACAGACCGCAAGCGGAAGTAGCTGTGCGTAACGGCCCCCAGGTAGATGCCGATAAGAAGACGGACGAGATGAAACACATCTGAACTCCTACTGAGCCTGAATGTGACAATCTCCGTACAGTCCGGTCTGTTCGTCTGATACATCGCATGGAGGGCCTAGGGAGCAGTAAACGTCAGTCCCCTAATAGCGGTACAAGTCCTGTCGGAGTGAAGCCCAGAACACCCTGAGATAACACTGGAAATCTACCAGTATATCTCGCTTGCCCTGGCCAGGGACTACTCGTGTAATGGCTCTCTTAGACACAGCGCGATGTCAACCCCCAATACCGGGAGAGACGAATCCTGTCTAACCGTCACTGCCTCCAAGTGCTTTGGGACTGCACCCAAAAACTACCTGTTTGCACGACTCCTTTGAGCCGTGGTAGGGTAGTAATCAAAGTACAGTGGGAACACACTCGAGGCGAAGTGACAGTGTCAAGTCAGCGGAATAAGCTATACTCATGTCACCTGGGAACTGATAACTGACGATAGGTATAATACCAACCAACATTTCCCAACGAGTCCTGTCCAGTGTACTCATAACCTAACGAGCACCCGCATATTATCTCAAGTACAACGTACTTACGGCTGTGGGACAGACCGTCTCCCGTGCTGGGATGAGAAGCGCATACGCTAGTCTACTCCGGAGTATCGATGCCCTGTCTCGATAGTCCTACGACTAGGGACCTGTATAAGGATGTGCTTGTGGATTACCCAGCCCCCACGAGTGCGACTGCCATCACAACGCTGGTAATCAAGCAAATATCCTAAGTGCTCTACTAATATGTATAAGCAATATGCTAAAAGAAACACATGCACATATTAAAGTAGAAACAAACCAAGTAGCATACTACCATTTTGAGCAAGATTGTCTATACAAGGTGAATATCCCAAGCTTCCATTAAGTAATATACATACTAGTATGATACAGTAATGGCCTCTAGGACATATACACTAACAATCTCCCACTTGCACTAAGGCCATGTACTGGCGTATCAAAGACCTATCATCTCAGTCAGCCGCTCGAACTGAGTCTGGGGCAAGGCCTTGGTGAATGGATTGGCAGTGTTATCTTCTGTATTTACTCTGTTCACCTCGATCTCCCGGCGATGAACGATCTCCCAGATCAGGTGGTACCGCCTCAAAATGTGCCTGGACTTCTGATGGGACCTGGGTTCCTTCGCTAAAACTATAGCTCCGTTGTTGTCACAATACAGCGGTATTGGATCAACACTGGTAGGAACCACCTGAAGCTCCGTGAGGAACTTCTTCATCCAGACAGCTTCCTTTGCGGCATCGCAAGCAGCTATGTACACCGCTTCCATAGTTGAGTCAGCAACGGTTTCCTGCTTGGAACTCTTCCAGCAAACCGCCCCTCTATTGAAGGTAAAGACATAACCCGACATGGACTTGGAGTCATCTTTGTCACACTGGAAGCTGGAGTCAGCAAAGGCCTCGATCTGGAGGTCTTTTCCGCCATACACCAAGAACATCTCCTTAGTCCTTCTCAGGTACTTGAGAATGTTCTTTACTGCTATCCAGTGTTTCTCCCCTGGGTTCGACTGATACCGGCTTACAACGCTCAATACGTATGCTACATCTGGTCTGGTACACAACATCGCATACATAATAGAGCCTACCGCAGATGCGTAGGGTATTGATGACATGCGAGCCCTTTCTAAATCAGTCTTGGAAGACATCTCTTTGGAGAGGGTGATTCCGTGACAAGCCGGTAGATTACCGCTCTTGGAATCTTCCATACTGAATCGTTTCAGTATGGTGTCGATGTACCTTGACTGTGAAAGTCCCAACATCCTCTTAGATCTATCACGATAGATCTGGATCCCCAGAATGTAGTTGGCATCGCCCAGGTCCTTCATGGAGAACCTCTGCGACAAGAATCCTTTGACTGACTGTAGCATAGGAATATCATTTCCTATTAGGAGAATGTCATCGATGTACAAGACGAGGAATACGACATTTCTCCCTACAATCTTACTGTAAATGCATGGTTCATCTGGGTTTTTGACAAAGTCGAATTCTTTGACAGTATCATCAAAGCAGATGTTCCAACTCCGCGATGCATGCTTTAGTCCATAGATGGACTTGAGCAACTTGCACACTTTACCGCTGCTCCCACTCTGAATGAATCCCTCTAGCTGATCCATATAGACGCACTCTTCCAAATTTCCGTTTAGAAAAGCCGTCTTTACGTCCATCTGCCAGATTTCATAATCGTGGAAGGCAGCAATGGCAAGAAGGATCCGAATGGATTTGAGCATGGCTACCGGAGAAAAGGTCTCGTCATAGTCCAAACCAGGTCTTTGACGAAAACCCTTTGCAACAAGCCTAACTTTATAGGTTTCAACCTGCCCATCTACACCAATCATCTTTCTGAAGATCCATTTGCAGCCTACGGGTTTTACCCCTTTTGGAGCAAAGTCCAAAGTCCAAACTTTGTTGGTGTACATGGACTCCATCTCGGTCCGCATTGCATCCAGCCATTTTAACGAGTCACCGCTCTGAATGGCTTGATGGAAGCTAGTAGGCTCATCATAATCAACTGTGCAATCCTCTCTATCCCCGTCTATGAGAAAACCGAAGAATCTCTCGGGCGGATGAGACTGCCTACTACTCCTGCGGAGTGGCGCTGGGATGTCCGGTTCTCCTGAACCTTCTGGTTCTTCCAAGCTTTCAGTAATAGCTTGTGGTTCTGGAATTTCTTCCAGTTCTACTACGCTCCCACTTGCTTCTTTTTCTAAAAACTGATGTTCCAGAAAGTGAGCATGACGAGAAACAAAAACCTTTTGTTCCTCTGCGTAATAGAAAAAATCCCCCCGGGAGTTCTTTGGGTATCCCACAAACTTACACAGTACTGAGCGTGCTTCGAGCTTGTCCGCATGCTGCTTTTTTACAAAAGATGGACATCCCCATATCTTTAGATACTTAAGACAGGGTTTCTTCCCACACCACATCTGATATGGTGTGGTAGGCACAGTCTTGGAGGGAACCTTGTTCAAGAGATATGCAGCTGATTCTAGTGCATAACCCCAGAAGGATCGCGGCAACTCAGCCTTACTCATCATGGAACGAACCATATCCAATAGGGTTCGATTCCTTCTTTCCGATACACCGTTGTGTTGTGGTGTGTATGGAGGAGTAAGCTGAGAGAGAATTCCATTCTCTTTTAAGTAGCCCAGATACTCGGCACTCAAGTATTCACCACCTCGATCAGATCTCAGTGTCTTGATAATTTTGCCTGTTTGTTTTTCAACTTCATTCTTATATTCCTGAAATTTCTCAAAGGCCTCGGATTTGTGCTTCATCAAGAAGACATGCCCATACCTAGAGAAATCATCTGTGAAAGTAATGAAGTATGAATAACCACTTCACGCATGTGTAGACATTGGACCACACACATCACTGTGTATGAGTTCCAAGAGCTCACTTGCTCTTTCTCCGTATCTAGTGAACGGAGTCTTTGTCATCTTTCCCATGAGAAAAGATTCACAAGTGGCATAAGACTGATACTCGAACGGATCCAAGTATCCTTCTTTATGTAACTTTGTCAACCGTGTCTCATTAATGTGACCCAGTCTACAATGCCATAAGAAAGCCTGATTTAATTCCGGAGACTTTCTTTTAAGTGTGTTCTGGACACTGAAAACCTGAGCTTGATTCAAAACGTATATACCGTTTTTCAATGTACCTGACCCAATCAGTACTTGATTTTGGTGGATGTTTACTACATCGCTTACAAAAGTAAAATCATATCCTTCCTTAGAAAGTAAGGATACAGATATGATATTACAAGTCGCACCTGGTATATAAAAACAGTCACGCAGAATCAATATCTGCCCAGTTGTCAGTCCAAGATGATATTCCCCTACGGATTCAGCATACATGCTCATTCCGTTAGCAACCCTGAGAGTCATATCACCTTTCTTGATAACCCTACGTTTTCTCAGAGCCTGTAACGAATTACAGATATGAGATCCTGATCCGGTATCCAATACCCAGGAAGTAGGGTTAACTGACATACAGTTCTCTATTACAAACACACCCGAAGCCGAAGCCACAACATGCTTCGAATTCTGGCTACTGGCTTTGCAAGCCCTGCAATCCTTCTGCCAATGTTCATTCCTGTAACAATAGGAACATCCTTCTTTTACTACATCCAGCCCCAAAACTTCTGCCCTTCCCTTTCTTTCTACTTCCCTGGTTTCCTTCAGGGTAGTAGGTAGAGATTGTTGAACTAAGTCAGCATCTGATCCGTTCTTCAACGTGGTCTTCAGGTCCGTGAGCTCAAAAGAGCTGGTCTCTGTAAGGACGTTGCCCCTTACAGATGACCCGATAGCCAACCTCGCTGAAAGCAATTCGTTCGAGGTCTCATATCTTGCGATACGAGATTTCTCTCCATATAAATCTTTGTTATGGAGGAAGATAGAAACTAAGTCCATTTTCTCGTGCTGCCTCTGGTTTACACCATCAACTGAGGCTAACACGAGGCACTTGGCTTTCGCTCTGTCCTTTTCCGATATCTTACGAATATGAATATCCGTGACAGGGGAAACTGGACCTGAGACGGCAGGGGTTAGATCAGTCAAGAGGTGTCCCAGCTTGTCATGGGCAATGGACATCTGGACAGACCTTTACCAGTCATAACAGTCAGGTTCAGTCATTTTATTATCTAGATGTAACCTAGGTGTGGTCATTGGGTCGCTGCAGTTAAGAGAGAGAGAAGAAAACACTCAGCATGATGCTCTTGCAAGTTTAGATTGGTTTTTAATTTGTCTAAACAGGATGGCTCCCACTGTCTCTCGAATCCCTCATCAAACCAAAAAGGAAGAATTAGTCAGGATCAATCTCACCGTACAATTCTTGCTTAACCGTTCAGCCAGGCCAGTATCGGTACTTCGAGGGAGGTTTTCCAACGCTTTCGCGAAGTTCCATAATTAAATAACCTCTTTTTCCTGTGGGCGTAGCCCCGCTAACACCTTTCTAGACACCTACTTGTTTTATAGCGTTGATCATTAAGTGAGAAATTTCCCGAGGAGTAACATATACTCACAGTAGGATCGGGATCCAAATATCATTGCATGACAAAACTAAAGGAATCCTACCAGAATCATCACAGTCCAAATGGTATGCAACACTAGCAAGTTTCAGTTCTTTTGAAACTCCCGATGTGGATTTTTGCCCCATGCTCTTATGACCTTGACGAAGGCCAACATATCATAAGTCACGTGTCAAGTTCTACCCGTCATTGTCCAGGTTAATTTGAACCCACCCGTACATACCCTTGATGAAGGCCAAAATAGTAGTACGACTGTCCCAAACCAACGCATCTATCTATGCTACAGATAAATATTCAGCAGCTACCAATCACTATGCCTTGGCGAAGGTCAAAATACATAGCTTGAATACTACTGACTATTTAACTGAAATGACGGAGGGCTACGAATGGTTTTGACGAAACCGTGAACGTAGTGAACTTGATATAATCGATGGAACGAGATAGCTTTCAAAAAAGGAGTGGCTCAAGCTCCGCATTTAAAATTTTGTTTTGAAAAAGAACCGAGTGGTTTTGAAAGTGTTCCAACGACTTTTACTTGGTTTATTTTTTTTCTTGCATTAGTTCTTTTAATGCGTCTTTTTCTTGCATTAGTTCTTTTAATGCGTCCCATCATTTAATTCTACCATTGCAGAAAACAACCAAAATATGACGTACGCTTATACCATTCGCATTCACCACGGGGCCCCGTCATTACCCGTTAGGTTACTTAACTAACGACAGAGCGGGGGCTGGGCTAGCACGGCTGAAAAACATAAGCAACGCCTAAATAATATCATATATAGATATATTGCAATGATAGCCATTTCAGATCACAGATGAACACATTAGATATACTAGAAACCCGCAATTCGTATGAGCCTGTAACGAAAAGCAGATTACACGGTCGCGGTGAATAGCCAATATCCTACCCTAGACCCCTACGGGTGTGGCAAACTACCCGCCAAGTACCCGAAGCTAAGCAACCTCCCTCAACTCGTGAGTAGGCCACTCGGCACTTTGAGATACCCGGTAGTTTGTGCACCCCACCTTGGGTATCTCCTAGGAGCAAAAACAGTAAAAAGAAATTATACAATGACGGCTACAACCCCGACCCGGTTGTGCGGCCATATAAATAATATTACATCAATTTACAAATTTACATGAATTGAAAGAAAAGAAAACTCTCATCTCACAACCCCCGGCTATTCACCCGCGACAATCCAATGAATTCATATACACATACCAGCAACATTACAGATCACAGATTTGTATAACCCCCACTAATCGACATATAGCGATTAGCAGACGTTCAATACAAATATCACATCACAGATATAAACCCGTTAGCCTTAGTCTTTAGAAGTTCGATAAAAATACGGTTTTTCAACCCCCAAAAACTAATTTTTCTTTCTGGAAAATCTGGGCTGAAAAGACATATTGTAAAAGTCCCAAAACACCCCTGTGAACAAACTGCAAGCAAAATTCCCCACGGCCGAGTCAACTCGGCCGCGGATCCGCGGCGGGAGCAAGCCCCTACCGCGGATCCGCGGTGGGTTGATCGATTCAGTGAGCCAATTTTTTGCAGTTTCTTCTGAAAACCCTGAGTCGATTTTTGGTATATGTCAAATAATTTTTACAGCATATTGAAAATCGACAGAAAGTTTGAGTTCCGGGTGTATTTCGCGACTTTTTCTCCGATCGAACTTCTACTTACATTGCTAACATGTTAGATAGTGTTTAACTAGGCTCTGATACCACTGTAAGTCCATGCTACCCTTCCCTGGTACTTACGGGGTTGCGGAAGTGGTGAAAAACGATTTTCAAGAAGGTGGTAACATGGACTCATAAAACGGATCTTTGTTAAACGACTAACTAACAACCTAACAAGAGTTTACCTACTCGGTTAAGGGGGCTATACCTTGCTTGAACTCCTTCGTCTTCAACTCCTCCCGGTGTTCGGATCGGCCTCATCTCGTCGTCTCCTTGCGTCGAAGATGGATCCACCCGAAAACTTCTACCTTTGGCTTCTTCTTCGAACTTTGAAGAAACTAGATCACTTGGCTTGCTAGGCCTTGTGAACTAGGATGAGTAGAGGAATATTTTGGTGTCTTTTTATCTCTAAGGCAATGAGTCTCAACACATGAGAATGGTTTGCCTTGAGCTAGAGAGAGCAAGAGGAAGAGGGAGAGCTTGAGAAGAGAGAGCTCAAGAGAGAGAAAGCTAATGAAAGAATGAGCCTCACTTTTCTCATACCCCCTCTCATAATCCAAAAGCATCATGAGCCATAATGATAATCAAGTATTATGTGATGGTTATCATTTCACAAAAGGCAATATCATTTCATGCACTAATTTTGCAAACTACAACAAGCAAGAAAAAGTCTTTGCATGAAAATGACAACCATTATAATGATGATGGTCAACTAGTCCAACCTAGTCAACCGGTCAACTAAGTCAATAAGTCAACAAAGTCAACCCCTCAACAACCATGTTACTATAATACTTAATTAATATTATTGCTAATCATATATCTTATTCTCATTAGGGTTAAGCAAAAGTCAATGGTCAACAGTCAACTGTCAATAGTCAACAGTCAACAACCCCAATGAGAATACTCTGCCTCTGTCTCTCTGTCAACTGTGCATACACACCCGCATCCGCGTTCAGAGGAACACGAATATAAACGAGATAAAACCAATCCCAAAACGTATACTAGGATCTGGCTTAAACCAAAGCCCGCTAGTAAAAACTGCCCGGTCACTAAACGTGCACATGTGCATGTAGGGTTCCTAGGCACGCTAATGAGGTCTCACAAGGCATCAACCATGCCAATTTCAAATTTTACAAGTGCCGAGAAACCCTAATACGGATCGTTAACTAGAATTTTAGGCGAAACATGCAACTAGTTAACAACTTAACTAAGTAGTGAACGGAAATACAACGTTTGTAGATCCGGTCCTCCACCTCCGTAGCTCCGTGATGATGTCTCCTCGCTGCGATCATCGGATCCCGGGCTCTAGCGTCGGCTTCATCGGAGAAATAGGCGGGCTAGGTCATCGACTACGATGCCGAAGATGATCTACGTCGAGGCATCACAAGATCAAGCTCCCACTTCACCAAGTCATGAAACTTGTGAAGGAAACACCCTATACTACTTGGCAAGAGGTAGAGGATGAAGAAATAGGAAGTGGGTTCACTTTAGAATTGGATTTCTCACACTTTTTCACTAGTTGCCATTGATGGAGGCAAGCTTCTTCATCTTGAAGAAGAAGAAGAAGAAGAAGATGATAGAATATTATGATAAGTTAATTTTATCCAAAAGAAAATCAATCCTTATCATAATATGAACCATGGTTAGGTGTAGAGAATTGACTAAGGTTAGATGAATGGTTAGGGTTAAGCATGAAGACAAAATGGTCACTTTGGTCAAAGCTTCATGAAGCTTCAACATCAAACAAAGAAAGCCACCATTTTCTCTTTTATGCTAAATTAAAAAATAAATAAATGAATAAATAAAAACCCTAACCATTTACTTAACCAAGGTTTAATTCTTTACACAAATCCTAGCATACATGTATCATCAAACATGATACATCCAAGTGCACAAAAGTATATCACATATACAACTTGTGAACTTCAAGTGAGAAAATCCATTTAAAGTGAACAAAAACTAGTTAATGCAAAGTAATATATCAAATATATAATTATGCATTAAATCATTAAATCAACACTTGATTTAACGATCCGGTCATATCTCATATAACCGACTAGTATCCTATGTATCGGCTTATCGAATCAATCTTTGATTCGATAACTAAGTTATATCTCATACAACTAATCGAAACATTCATCGCGAGAATGGAATACGATATCACATACATGCATTATTCTCGGTCCCGCACATATCTCATATGCGCTCCTATTTCGTTTCGCTTGAGCCAGGAAACCTCTGTGTAGGACTCTAAAGACTCGTCAATACGCCGGCAGCAGGTGATGATCATATCAAGCACCCACAAGCCGCAAGCGGTCTGCTAAACGTAACGGCCACCCGGGTATTGAGCGATCAGAAGATCGACGAGCAAGCCCGCTCATACTCCTGTGAATCCAACCAGTAACACTTACCGTACAGTCCGGTCTCGTCGTCTGATATGTCACATATCTTGCCTAGGGGTGGTAAACGTCAGACCCAAGTAGCTTGATAAGTCGTGTCGATATGAGGTCTATAACAGTTCGAGAAACTACAGGTAACACTTACCAGTAAATCTCAGCAACCCTGGCCAGGGATTTCCGGTTATAGCCAATCGAACACAGCGCAACATCAACTCCCTATACCGGGAAAGACGAATCCCCTCCTATCGCTTATTGCCTCCATGTGACTCGGGACTGTACCCAAAAACCACCGTTTTGCACGCCCTCTTGGACGTGGTAAGGTGGAAATCAAAGCACAGTGGGAACCACACAAGACTCTATGATGATCTTGGGTCAACAGACTACTCTGTACCAGTGTCACCAGAGAACTGCCATCTGACGTAAGGTATAATACCATCTGGGAGTTCTCGGCGAGTCCGTCCACTGTACCCAGTCTCCACTGAGCACCCGTATTTCATCTCTGATGTCAAACACCAATGGATATGGGATCATCCATCGCCCATCTGCATGGGTCGAGAAGGTATACGCTAGTCTAGTCTGGTATATCGATGCCCCGTCTCGATACACCCACGACTAGGGACCTTGAAGGATGTACTTATGGACTACCATGTCCCTACTAGTATGATCCGCATCATAGTCCAGGTAGTCAAGTACACATCCTAGGGGCTTTACCAACATGTAACAGAGAGACAAACAGTATACACGTTAAGGTAAAGTGTAACCAGATAGCATACTATCATGTCGAGCAAGAAAGTCCTCCCTATATATGTCCAAGCATCCACTACAATATACATCCTATGTATAGTAATAGCCTCTAGGGCATACATATAACTAACAATCTCCCACTTGCACTAGGGCCATCTGATAGCAGTGGTTGCAGTATCTCATACTCAACCATCCCATAAAAGTCTCTCTCTGGGAATAGGCCTTCGTAAGTGGATCCGCCGTGTTATCCTCTGAGTCTACTCTCCTAACCTCGATCACCCTGGAGATCAACCATCTCCATGATCAGGTGACACCGCCTTAGAATATGTCTGGATCACTGATGGGACCGGCGTTCCTTGGCATAAGCCACAACTCCATTGTCACACAATGGGAGGAACAAAGTTCATCTCATGAACCAATATACATCCAGACTGCCTCTTTGGTAGCATCTTAAGTAGCGATGTATCCTGCCTTTATCGTCTAGTTAGCCACAGTATTTAGCTTGGAACTCTTCCAACATACCGTCCCTCCACTGAGGGTAAAGACAAAGCCTGTGACTGACATTCAGTCGTCCTTATCACCCTGGAACACTTCCAGTGATTCACCCCAGGATCGATTGATACCATCTCACTACAACTAGTGAGTATCCTAACATCCAGTTACTTCTATCTCATAGATTAATACTCAGGATTTAGTAGGTATCACATTGATCCTATACGGAGAATCCTTATGATAAGCGGAGATTGACTGAGCGTAGCATAGGAAACTCCTTCCCTATCAAGAGTATGTCATCTACGTACTCTACGAGGATCACCACCATACTCCCTACTACCCTTTTGTATATACGAGGTTCATCTACCATTTTGATGAATTCAAACTGTTTGACTACTACATCAAAACAGATGTTCCAACTCCGCGATACCTGCTTTAACCTATAAAGCATCTTGTACACGTTTCCGCTGCTCCCACTTTTTATGAAGCCCTCTGGCTGTGTACTTACAGACGCTCTCTTCTAAAACACCATTTTAGAAAAGCAGTCATGACGCCCAACCGCTAGATATCGTAGTCATGTTATGTAGCCGTGGCAAGTAGGATCTGGATGGACTTAAGCATAGCTCCTTAGAAAAGGTTTCATCATTATCCACGCCTGGTCGATGACGAAAACCTTTAACAAGTCTAGCTTTGAAAGTCTCAACCTTTCCATCTACACCAAGTAATCTTCTCAAGATATACTTGCTCCTGATGGGGATTTAACCCTTCAGATATAGCAACCAAAGTCCATACTTTGTTGGTGTACATGGATTCCATCTTAGATCACTAAGCATCCAGCCATTCTTACAGAGTCTCACTCCTGATGGCCAGGTCGAAACTAGTTGGGTCATCATCTCATGATGCAATCCTCGCTCCCACTGGCATAGAGAAACTGAAGTATATCTCAGGTGGGTGAGGAACCCTACTAGATCGGCGGAGAGGCTGAGGTTCGTTGGAATCTACTGAATCCTTTGGTTCTAACAAATCATCTGCTGTTGTTTGTATAGCTGGAACCTTTCCAGTTGTACATAACAGACCTTGCCTCGAGCTTGTCCGGATTATGCTTTTAGACATAGCCCGGACAACCCTAAATCTTAACCAACTTAAGATATGGGCTCTTCCCTTTCCATATCACATATGAAGCGGCAGGCTACTGATTTGATTGGAACCCTATTGAATAGGTATGCAGCTTCTCAAGCGCATAACTCTCAAAAGGAAATAGGAAACTCAGTAGTACTTATCATAGAGCACACCATATCATATAGGGTGCATCTGCTCCGCCCCGATACACCGACGTACTGTGGTGTATACAGAGGAGTAATGCTGAGAGAGAATCTCATTCTCCTTTAGAATAATCCAGGATTTTCGTGCTCAAGTATTCTCCTCCTCGATCACATCAAAGGACATAATACTTATACCCGTATTTTGGTTCTCTACTTCTAACGTATATTCTGTGAATATCTCAAAAGGTTCGGACTTGTGTTTCAACAGGAACATATGTCTGAATCTTGAGAGATCATCAGAGAACGTAATGAAGTATAAAGAACCAGTCTTGGCATGTGTAGACAGGGGACCTACATACATCAACATGTATCATCCCAAGAGTTCACTAACTCTTTCTCTGTTTCCAGTAAACGGAGCTATGGTCATCTTATCTTTGTGACATGACTGGCAAGTTTCACAAGATGTAAATTCAAACTAATTTAAATATGCATCTTTATGTAACTTCAGCTAGTCGGGTCGCATTGATATGACCCAGTCTATAATGTCTCAAGAAGGATCCGTTCATTTCTGAACTCTTCCTCTTGTGTGTGTTCCGTATACTAAGAACTGTAGTTTGATTTAGAACGTCAATGCTTTTAGATAACGTGCCTGAACCGATCAACTTTTGATATAGGAAATGTTCAAAACATTATCCATCAATAAAGAATTTTATCATTTCTTTACTAATAAAGAGACTGATATGATTTTGTATATCAGGTTCGGTATCTAATAGCATTTGTTCAAAATCAATGTATTGGTAATACAGGGTGACAGTGACCAACAGACTTGGCTGCAACTCTTGCCCCGTTTTCTGCCTCATGAAACTTATCACCCATTCTCAGTTCTTTACCTATCTGTAGCCCATGTAACAAATTACATATGCAGGATCCTGATCCGGAATCAGATACCCAGGACGTAAAGGACACTGAGAAACAGTTCTGTATAAAGAACACACCCGAAGATGATGCATCAACATGCACTCTCTTCGTTTGGGTGGCACGGGAATTCTGGTAATCCCCTATTTCCTACTCTGTCTTATAACAATTATAAGTTGGAGCGGGACCAACGTTCTCCAGCTCAGTATAACAAGCGGGTTCGGTCAATACATCCGTATTATTATCCTGATTAAGGCATGATATGGTCGCTACCTGGAGAGAGAGAGAAGAAAACACTCAGCGTGCGCCCTTGCAAGAATAGATTGGTTATTATTTTATCTAATCAGGATGGCTCCTACTGTTTTTTATCAAATCTTCCTTCAAACCCTAAAAGGAATGACTAGCCGGGATTAATTACACACTACAAGTTCGCCAATCTTTCAGCCAGGCCAGTGTCGGTACTTTGAGGGAGGTTCCCCGTGCTTTCGCACGGACCTAATTAATGTAAACCTTGTTTTCCCAGAGGCGTAACCCCGTTGACACCTTTCTAGACACCTACTTGATCGGCTAATTAAAATGTGTAAAACTCTCCCAGGAGTAACAATTACTCGCAGCGGGTATCGGGATCCAACTATCTCATATAAGGTATGCAATCTCATTGCAAATTTCAACACTTGCAATTCCCAATAATATTTTACCCCTAGTGTTCTATGACCTTGACGAATGCCGAACAACCCATAGTCCACTAGTCAAGTTCAACCCGTACATTTCTTGATTGAATTAAACCCACCCGCACGACCCTTGACGAATGCCAAACAACGCCGTACGAATACCCTAATCCAATCTGCATCATATGCATAAGCAGATAAATACTAGTTAGCTACCGTACACTACGCCTTGACGAATGCCAAACTACCGTAGCATGAATACTAAGTAGTACTTATCTGAAATGACGGAGGGCTACGCAGGTTTTCAGAAAACCATGAGCGTAATGAACTTGATATCGTCGTAGAATCAAATGATTTTAAAATGGAGTGCTTTCGAGGCTTTTCTAGTTTTGCTAAAGGAGTCACTCCCGGTGAAGGGATCGTCGGTCCTTTCCTCGTCGAATGAGGTGCGGGATATATCATATATATCACTATGCAAAGCAAAAACTATAGAAGCAATCAAAAGACAAACCGAGGAGTGTAGAATCTGCCAGTTATTGCTAAAGGAGTCACTCCCGGTGAAGGGATCTCGGTCCTTTCCTTATCAAATAAGGTGCAGGATATATCATATATACCGCTGTGCAAAGCAAGAACTGTAGCTACCTGTTTTATTTTGAAATTCGATTCCACAACATCTTTAGGTTTCTTTTATTTCATTAATCACATTAATGAAGTCCCATCATTTAAGCACCTAAACATCACAGATAAATACGACGTACACTTATGCCATCCGCATTCGCCTCGATGTCCCCTCGTGCACCGTTAGGTTAGGTAACTAACAGCAGAGCGGGGCAGGGCTAGTGCGGGTGTAAAACATAAGTAACGCCTATATAATATATCATATATCCTATATACAGTATCTATCATAGAACATCACATGATCACATCACAGATATCGCAGCAGCAGAATCATATGAAATATTGGATATAATAGGACATCCGTGTTTTCAATACGAGCCAGTATAAAACACGGATTCCACGGTCGCGATGAATAGCCAAACCCACACCCCTAGACCGCTACGAGAGCGGCAAGCAACCCTACCAATTCTAGGGTTAGGAGACCCGGACTCGACTCCTCAAGATGGTCTCCCACTGGACCCTAGAACCCGGTTACTTGTGCTCCCCTCCTTGGGTCTATCCTAGTGCGGAAAAGTAAATAATATACAAAGGGTGACATCTTCCGCAATCTGGAAGTGCCCCAAATAAAAGAATATTACATACAAGTTTTTACATGAATGAAAATGAAAAACACTCATCTCACATAAAAAAAACCCCGGCTATTCAAACACGACGATCCAATATAACATATCCAGCAACACATAACATCACATGTCATCAACGTAAGTAAACATGCGTATCCCAATTGTCGTTGACATATAGCAACGAAACCGGCGATACCACATATTACACTTACGGTCACTAAAAAGAAAGTGTAAAACTACAACAGTTGGAATCCGCAACATCCTCAGACATCGCATGCCTGACTAAATGAATTCCTTAGACATCGCATGCCTAACAATTATAAACCCCGCATTTTAGTCTCATTATCGAAAACTCTTTTCAATATCAAGTCGGGCAATTCAACAAGATTCCCAACATCCCGATCGAACGCTCGTCGCAAACTTCAGTAGAAGGCCGCACCCCCGACGCCGTCGACGAAGTGCACCAAGGAGGAACACCGCTGCCACGAGCACCCGAACGGATGCTTTCGGCGACGGGGTTCTCCTACAGTCACTTGGTCGGGGCTATGGAGCGAGGCTGTCTATTAAGTTTACCCGGCGAGTATCCGCGTACGCTACGTGATTGCGACGGACTTTTGATCACATCAAAATTCCGTGGCAACCGATCAAGTGAGACTAAAGTGCTATGTTTATAACATTCATTCAGTTATCTCATAACTTCTTGTGAATTCCAATTATTGTATCACATTCCGAATAAGATAGAAAATGTTAAACTTTCCGATCGAACAATCGAACACCCAAGTTTTCCCGAAACAGCTCAACTCATGAAATAAGTTCAAAGACATTCACTTCGTGCCTCAGTACCAACGGTCCAGCCGTAGAAGGGTCAAGCCAACGCCTCACATGTAGCACGCCGTACTGCCCCAAACCCGAAGGTTCAAAGGGCAGTTCAAGACGGTCACATAATCGAGTTAAGGTTTGTTGTCTTCTAGAGAGACCATCGCGTTACTTGCACTACTTAGAACGTCTTTAAATCTCGGAAAAATCCAACACTTGGAAATTTTCCAGCAGGGGAAAAATTGGGTATTTATATCCGGTCGAACTTTTTAACATATTCAAAAATATCCGGAAAGCCACATAGACAAAGCTTGATAATCCGATCGAATCTGCGAACTCCCAAAACACCCCAGAAAAGTTAACTCTTGAGTGATATATAAAAATTCCCAGATAATCCAGCACCAGAAAAGAGGAATTATTGTGCAAAAACGGGAAACTGACGTCATCAGATGGCCGCGGAACCGCCGCAGAAGCCAAGCTTCTGCCGCGGTTCCGCCGCACTTTGGATGTATCTCTTGTCAAATTTTGCACCGTAATTCTTAGAATTCCCTGCTGAATTTTTTAAGGATTTTTAATCTGGAAAAAACCCAGTTTTTGAAAAAAGTCCAGAGAGCGTGAAATTTTAGGGTTTCGGGTTCGTTAGGGTTTCAAACTACATCTACGCATCGCCTAAGGCTCTAGCTAGGCTCTGATACCACTGTAGGGTTCCTAGGAACGCTAATGAGGTCTCACAAGGCATCAACCATGCCAATTTCAAATTTTACAAGTGCCGAGAAACCCTAATACGGATCGTTAACTAGAATTTTAGGCGAAACATGCAACTAGTTAACAACTTAACTAAGTAGTGAACGGAAATACAACCTTTGTAGATCCGGTCCTCCACCTCCATAGCTCCGTGATGATGTCTCCTCACTGCGATCATCGGATCCCGGGCTCTAGCGTCGGCTTCATCGGAGAAATAGGCGGGCTAGGTCATCGACTACGATGCCGAAGATGATCTACGTCGAGGCATCACAAGATCAAGCTCCCACTTCACCAAGTCATGAAACTTGTGAAGGAAACACCCTATACTACTTGGCAAGAGGTAGAGGATGAAGAAATAGGAAGTGGGTTCACTTTAGAATTGGATTTCTCACTCTTTTTCACTAGTTGCCATTAATGGAGGCAAGCTTCTTCATCTTGAAGAAGAAGATGATAGAATATTATGATAAGTTAATTTTATCCAAAAGAAAATCAATCCTTATCATAATATGAACCATGGTTAGGTGTAGAGAATTGACTAAGGTTAGATGAATGGTTAGGGTTAAGCATGAAGACAAAATGGTCACTTTGGTCAAAGCTTCATGAAGCTTCAACATCAAAGAAAGCCACCATTTTCTCTTTTATGCTAAATTAAAAAATAAATAAATGAATAAATAAAAACCCTAACCATTTACTTAACCAAGGTTTAATTCTTTACACAAACCCTAGCATACATGTATCATCAAACATGATACATCCAAGTGCACAAAAGTATATCACATATACAACTTGTGAACTTCAAGTGAGAAAATTCATTTAAAGTGAACAAAAACTAGTTAATGCAAAGTATATATCAAATATATAATTATGCATTAAATCATTAAATCAACACTTGATTTAACGATCCGGTCATATCTCATATAACCGACTAGTATCCTATGTATCGGCTTATCGAATCAATCTTTGATTCGATAACTAGGTTATATCTCATACAACCAATCGAAACATTCATCGCGAGAATGGAATACGGTATCACATACAGGCATTATTCTCGGTCTCGCACATATCTCATATGCGCTCCTATTTCGTTTCGCTTGAGCCAGGAAACCTCTGTGTAGGACTCTAAAGACTCGTCAATACGCCGGCAGCAGGTGATGATCATATCAAGCACCCACAAGCCGCAAGCGGTCTGCTAAACGTAACGGCCACCCGGGTATTGAGCGATCAGAAGATCGACGAGCAAGCCCGCTCATACTCCTGTGAATCCAACCAGTAACACTTACCGTACAGTCCGGTCTCGTCGTCTGATATGTCGCATATCTTGCCTAGGGGTGGTAAACGTCAGACCCCAGTAGCTCGATAAGTCATGTCGATATGAGGTCTATAACAGTTCGAGAAACTACAGGTAACACTTACAAGTAAATCTCAGCAACCCTGGCCAGGGATTTTCGGTTATAGCCAATTGAACACAGCGCAACATCAACTCCCTATACCGGGAGAGACGAATCCCCTCCTATCGCTCATTGCCTCCATGTGACTCGGAACTGTACCCAAAAACCACCGTTTTGCACGCCCTCTTGGACGTGGTAAGGTGGAAATCAAAGCACAGTGGGAACCACACAAGACTCTATGACGATCTCGGGTCAACAGACTACTCTGTACCAGTGTCACCAGAGAACTGCCATCTGACGTAAGGTATAATACCATCTGGGAGTTCTCGGCGAGTCCGTCCAGTGTACCCAGTCTCTACTGAGCACCCGTATATCATTTCTGATGTCAAACACCAATGGATATGGGATCATCCATCGCCCATCTGCATGGGTCGAGAAGGTATGCGCTAGTCTACTCTGGTATATCGATGCCCCGTCTCGATACACCCACGACTAGGGACCTTGAAGGATGTACTTATGGACTACCATGTCCCTACTAGTATGATCCACATCATAGTCCAGGTAGTCAAGTACACATCCTAGGGGCTTTGCCAACATGTAACAGAGAGATAAACAGTATACACGTTAAGGTAAAGTGTAACCAGATAGCATACTATCATGTCGAGCAAGAAAGTCCTCCCTATATATGTCCAAGCATCCACTACAATATACATCCTATGTATAGTAATGGCCTCTAGGGCATACATATAACTAACAGTACGCGGATATGACCGAACCCTGTCGCAAAACCATGCGACCTGTCGCAAAACCATGCGACCTCTAATCTTTTGCCTAAAGGCGAATAGCTTTCTGTGTGGGACTCTAAAGACTCGACACTACGCTGGCAGTGGGTTTAACCACAGACCGTAAGCAGCACTAGCTGTGCATAACAGCCCCAAGGTAGATGCCGATAAGAAGACGGACGAGGTGAAACCCATCTGAACTCCAACTGAGCCTGAATGTGACGATCTCCGTACAGTCCGGTCTGTTCGTCTGATACATCGCATGGTGGGCCTAGGGGGCGGTAAACGTCAGTCCCCTAATAGCGGTACAAGTCGTGTCGGAGTGAAGCCCAGAACACCCTGAGATAACACTGGAAACCTACCAGTATATCTCGCTTGCCCTGGCCAGGGTCTACTCGTGTAATGGCTCTCTTAGACACAGCGCGATGTCAACCCCCAATACCGGGAGGGACGAATCCTGTCTAACCGTCACTGCCTCCAAGTGCTTCGGGACTGCTCCCAAAAACTACCTGTTTGCAGGACTCCTTTGAGCCGTGGTAGGGTAGTAATCAAAGTACAGTAGGAACACACTCGAGGCGAAGTGACAGTGTCAAGTCAGCGGACTAAGCTGTACTCATGTCACTTGGGAACTGATAACTGACGATAGTTATAATACCAACCAACATTTCCCAACGAGTCCTGTCCAGTGTACTCGTAACCTAACGAGCACCCGCATACTATCTCAAGTACGACGTACTGACGGCTGTGGGACAGACCGTCTCCCGTGCTGGGATGAGAAGCGCATACGCTAGTCTACTCCGGAGTATCGATGCCCTGTCTCGATAGTCCTACGACTAGGGACCTGTATAAGGATGTGCTTGTGGATTACCCAGCCCCCACGAGTGCGACTGCCATCACAACGCTGGTAATCAAGCAAAGATCCTAAGGGCTCTACTAATATGTATAAGCAATATGCTAAAAGAAACACATGCACATATTAAAGTAGAAACAAACCAAGTAGCATACTACCATTTTGAGAAAGATTATCTATACAAGGTGAATATCCCAAACTTCCATTAAGTAATATACATACTAGTATGATACAGTAATGGCCTCTAGGGCATATACATTAACATCGAGAAGGTATACGCTAGTCTACTCTGGTATATCGATGCCCTGTCTCGATATACCCACGACTAGGGACCTTGAAGGATGTACTTATGGACTACCATGTCCCCACTAGTATGATCCGCATGATAGTCCAGGTAGTCAAGTACACATCCTAAGGGCTTTACCAACATGTAACAGAGAGACAATCAGTGTACACGTTAAGGTAAAGAGCAACCAGAAAGCATACTATCATGTCGAGCAAGAAAGTCCTCCCTATATATGTCCAAGCATCCACTACAATATACATCCTATGTATAGTAATAGCCTCTAGGGCATACATATAACTAACACCGATGTCCTCGATCTCCGGCCACCTCAAGACCTAGGTGATCCACGCGAGAGCTATCATGCAGGGTACAAACTATTCACAAGAGTTAAACCTAGAAATCAAGTTTGCTAGAAGAGATCACTAGGGTGATGTAGAGATTAGTGTATTGGATTATCTTTGATCCTTGGCTTTTGATTCACATCTCATGTGAGTGTTAAAGCAAGGAAGAAGAAGGATGAGAGAAGAAGGAGAGAGAAAGTGTTTTTCATAATGAGAAGAAAATCAAGCATGATAAAAGATATGGCACAAATGAAATAATTGAAGCATGCATTATAAAATTAGCACCATGCTTCAATAGTAACTCCAAAACAACAAAACAACAACAATAAAATATAATACAAGCCATTCTTACAACCTTGCTTAGACTATCTTAATTTCTACCTCATTTATTTATTTTCATAAATTAAATAATGTATTATGAGGTGGCATCTTCTAGAAGGTATTCTTGTAACAATTACAAGAAAACCCCTCCTCCGTATACCGTATCCCGTGTACCGTATACCCGTATCCGAATTCCGAAAAATATGAATACCAATAATCCAATAATATAATACCGGTATCCGGCTTAAACCAATGCCTACCAGTATTATCGTTCCGATTATCATTCCTGTAACTATTACACGAACATAATCGAAATCCTGCCGCAACACCTTACGGCTTCCGTAACAACTTACGGCCCCTACATCTTCCGCCTGAACGAGGAAACCCTTTGTGTGGGACTCTAAAGACTCGACAGTACGCTGGCAGTGGGTTTAACCACAAGCACGTCAGTGGCACTAGCTGTGCGTAACGGCTACCCAGGTACATGATGAAAAGGTGGCCGACGAGCGAGCTCATCACAACCCCAACGAGCCTGCAAGCAACACTTACCGTACAGTCCAGTCTCTTCGTCTGATACGTCGCATATGAAGTCTAGGGGTGGAATATGTCAGACCCCTGTAACTTTATAAGTCATGCCGATTTGAGGCTCATAACAGGTCGAGAAACTACCGATAACACTTATCAGTAGATCTCCATATCAGCCCTGGCCAGGGACTTCCAGTTATTGCCAATCGAACATAGCGCAACATCAACCCCAATACCGGGAGAGACGAAACCCCTCCTATCGCTCATTGCCTCCATACGACTCGGGACTATACCTAAAATCCACCTGTTTGCACGACTCCACTTTAGCGTGGTATGGAGGAAATCAAAGCACAGTAAAAGTCGCATAAAACTCTATGACGATCTCGGGTCTACAGACTAACCTTTACCAGTGTCACCAGAGGACTGCTATCTGACAATAGGTATACTACCACATAGGAGTCCTCGGTGAGTCATGTTCAGTGTACCCAGTCTCCACTGAGCACCCGTATACCATCTCTGATGTCAAACACCAATGGATGTGGGATCATCCATCGCCCATCATATGGGTCAAGAGGCGTATACGCTAGTCTACTCTGGAATATCGATGCCCTGTCTCGATATTCCCTCGACTAGGAAAAATTGAAGGATGTACTTATGAACTACCCTGGCCCTACTAGTATGATCTGCATCATATTCCTGGTAGTCAAGTACATATCCTAAGGTCTTTATCAATACGTGAGATAAAGTTAACCAGATAGCATACTATCATGTTGAGCAAGAAAGTCTTCTCTGTATATAAATATCCAAGTATCCACTATAATATACATCATATGTACAATAATGGTCTCTAGGGCATACACATAACTAACAATCTCCCACTTACACTAAGGCCATGTGTTGTAGTATCTCATACCCAACATCCCAAAAAGTCTCTCAAATTGGGTCTGAGGGAGGGCCTTCGTAAGTGGATCCGCTACGTTGTCCTTCGTGTCAACTCTCCGGACCTCGATCTCCCGGCGATCTACTATCTCCCGGATCAGGTGATACCGCCTCAGAATATGTTTAGATTTCTGATGGGACCGGGGTTCCTTGGCTAAAGCCACCGCTCCATTGTTATCCCAATACACAGGTATTGGATGCTCAATGGATGGAACCACACCAAGCTCAGAAATGAACTTCTTCATCCAGACAGCTTCTTTGGCAGCATCGTTGGCAGCAATGTATTCAGCCTCCATCGTCGAGTCTGCAACGGTGTCTTGCTTGAAACTGTTCCAACACACCGCCCCTCCGTTAAGGGTAAAGAAACAACCCGAGACCGACTTACTATCGTCCTTTTCACTTTGGAAGCTCGAGTCGGTAAAGGACTCCACTTGGAGTTCACCGTTACCGTACACCAAGAACATCTCCTTAGTCCTTCTCAAGTACTTGAGAATGTTCTTTACAGCTGTCCAGTGATTCTCTTCTAGATCTGCTTGATACGTACTCACTACACTTTGTGAGTACGCTACATCGGGTCTGGTACATAACATTGCATACATGATAGAGCCTACCGCCAAAGCATAGGGTATCCCTTACATGCGAGTTCTCTCCAAATCAGTCTTGGGAGACATCTCTTTGGAGAGATTGAGTCCAGAGATCGTGGGTACATTTCCATGCTTGGACTCTTCCATACTAAACCACTTCAGTATGGTGTCTGTGTACCTGGATTTGGACAATCCCAGTATCCGTTTGGATCTATCTCTATAGATCTTAATCCCTAAGATGTAGGAGACATCACCTAGATCTTTCATTGAGAATCGATGTGATAAGAAGAGCTTGATCGAGTGCAGCATAGAAACATCATTTCCTATCAAGAGTATGTCATCCATGTACAATACGAGAAAGACGACCTTACTCTCTGCAACCTTCTTGTATATACAAGGTTCATCTATATTTTTGATGAAGTCAAACTCCTTGACTACCTCATCAAAATAGATGTTCCAACTCCGCGATGCCTGCTTTAACCCGTATATGGATTTAAGCAACTTGCACAACTTTCCACTGCTCCCACTTTCTACGAAGCCCTCCGGCTGAGTCATGTATACGCTCTCTTCTAAATCACCATTTAGAAAGGCGGTCTTAACATCCATTTGCCAGATTTCGTAGTCATGGTATGCAACGATAGCAAGAAGGATCCGGATGGACTTAAGCATAGCTACTGGAGAAAAGGTTTCATCATAATCCATACCTGGTCGTTGACGAAAACCTTTTGCAACAAGTCTAACTTTGCAAGTCTCAACCTTTCTATCTACCCCAAGTTTCTTCTCAAAGATCCATTTGCTCGCAATGGGTTTTACCCCTTCTGGAGAAAGTTCCAAAGTCCACACTTTGTTGGTGTACATGGATTCCATCTCAGATCTCATCGCATCCAGCCATTTCACAGAGTCCCCACTCGTGATGGCCTGCTTGAAGCTAGTTGGGTCATCATCTTCCATAATGCAATCCTCACTCCCACCATCAACGAGAAAACCGTAGTATCTCTCAGGTGGATGAGGAACCCTACTAGAACGTCGGAGAGGTTGGGGTTTGTCGGGAACTACTGAATCCTCTGGCTCCACCAAATCTTCTGTTGCAATTTGTGCAGCTGGAACTTCTTCCAATTCTACCTCCTTGCCACTAATTTCTTTTGCAAGAAATTCCTTTCTAAAAAGGTGGCATGCCGAGAAATAAACACCTTTTGTTCTTCAGTGTGGTAGAAGATATACCCTATTGAATTTTTAGGATATCCTACAAACTTGCATAGAATAGACCTTGCCTCGAGTTTGTCCGGGTTTTGCCTTTTGACATAGGCCGGACAACCCCATATCTTCACATAATTAAGATGTGGTCTCTTCCCCTTCCATATCACATATGGAGTGGTAGGCACTGATTTGGTAGGAACCATATTCAATATATGTATGGCTGTCTCAAGCGCATACCCCCAAAAGGAAACAGGTAACTCAGCGGTGCTCATCATAGAGCGCACCATATCTAATAGGGTGCGATTCCTCCGCTCCGATACACCGTTGTGCTGTGGTGTATATGGAGAAGTAAGCTGAGAGAGAATCCCATTCTCTTTTAGATATTCAAGGAATTCTGTGCTCAAGTGTTCTCCTCCCCGATCTGATCGAAGGATTTTAATACTTCTACCCGTTTGGTTCTCGACTTCGGATTTATATTCCTTGAATTTCTCAAAAGCTTCAGATTGGTGTTTCAACAGGAACACATGTCCGTATCTTGAGAGATCGTCAGTGAATGTAATGAAGTACGAGGAACCATTCCTGGCATGTGTAGACATACGACCACATACATCACTATGTATCAGTCCCAAGAGTTCCGTAACTCTTTCTCCATGTCCACTAAACGGATTTTTGGTCATTTTGCCTTTGAGACATGACTGGCAAGTGTCATAAGATGAAAACTTGAACGGATTCAAATATCCATCTTTATGCAACTTACCTAGTCATGTCACATTTATATAACCTAGTCTACAATACCACAAGAAAGATTCGTTCATTTCTGAACTCTTCCTCTTGTGTGTGTTTCGTACGTTAAGAACTGTGTTTTGATTTAGAACGTACAATCCGTTACATAACGCACCAAACCCAATCAACACTTGATTTAGGTAATTGTTCATAACATTATTCTCTACTACAAAGTTATATCCTTTTTTATCCTATAAAGAGATTGATATTAAATTGCATATCTTAGAGGGTACGTAGTAACAGTCGTTCAGGATCAATGTGTTCCCTGTTGGTAATACAAGGTGATATTCACCAATTGCTTTGGCTGCAACATTTGCACCATTCCCTACTTTTAGGGAATGATCACCTTTTCCTAGTTCTCTGCCTTTCCTTAGCCCATGCAATATATTGCATATGTGGGATCCCGATCCGGTATCTAATACCCAGGACGTAGAGTGTACGGAGAAGCAGTTCTCTGTAACTAACACACCTGAAGAAGATGCATCAACATGCTTATTCTTTGTTTGGGTGGCGTGGGAATTCGGATACGTTCCTATCCCTGCTCGGACTTATAACACTTATAAGTTGGAGCGGGACGAACGTTCCCCTGCTCAGTATAACAAGCGGGTTCGGTCAATACATCCATATTATTATCTTGATTAAGGCGTGACATTAGTTGCTGCCTGGAGAAAGATGGAAGGAAACGCGATAGCGTGCGCTCTTTGCAAGATTAGGTTGGTTTATTATTTTATCTAATCAGGACGTCTCCCACTGTTTTTATCAAATCTTCCTTCAACCGTAAAAGGTAAGATTAGCCTGGATTTAATTACACCTTACAAGTTCGCCAATCTTTCAGCCAGGCCAATGTTGGTACTTTGAGGGAGGTTCCCCGTGCTTTCGCACGGACCTAATTAGAGTAAACCTCGGTTTCCCAGGGGCGTAACCCCGTTAACAGCTTTGTAGACACCTACTTGATTGGCTAATTGTGATGTATAAAACTCTCCTAAAAGTAACTCTTACTCGCAGTGGGTATCGGGATCCAACTATCTCATAGAAGGTATGCAATCTCATTGCAAATTTCAACACTTGAAATTCCCGATAATACTTTTACCCCCAGCATCCTATGACCTTGGCGAAAGCCAACAAACCAAAGGACGCTAGTCAAGCTCAACCCGTACATTTCTTGATTGAATTAAACCCACCCGTACGACCCTTGACGAAGGCCAACAAAGTCGTACGACTACCCTGATCCAATCGCATCTCATGCTTTAGCAGATAAGCACAAATTAGCTACCGCACACTACGCCTTGACGAAAGCCAACAAACGTAGCACGAATACTAAATAGTACCTATCTGAAATGCCGGAGGGCTACACAGGTTTTTCAGAAAAACCATGAGCGTAATGAACTTGATATCGTTGTAGAAACTATTGATTTTGAAAAGGAGTGTTTTTGAGGTTTTTCTAGTTTCGCTAAAGAGGTCACTCCCGGTGAAGGGATCTCGGCTCTTTCCTTATCGAATAAGGTGCTGGATATTCTACAAGGAATACCGCTATGCAAAGCAAGAACTATAGAAGCAATCAAAAACTAAACCGAGTGATTTGTAGCATTTTCTAGTTTTGCTAAAGAGGTCACTCCCGGTGAAGGGATCTCAGCTCTATCCTTATCGAATAAGGTGCTGGATATTCTACAAGGAATACCGCTATGCAAAGCAAAAACTAGAGCTACCCTTTTTTTTTTGAAAATTTGATTCTACAACATTTTTAGGTTTCTTTTTCTTGACATTAATCAAATTAATGTTGTCCCATCATTTATGTTTCCTAAATATCACAGAAAAGAAACGAAAATAGAACGTACGCCTGTGCCATCCGCATTCGCCACGGGGCCCCGTCATGCACTGTTAGGTTACTTAACTAACGGCAGAGCGGGGGCTGGACTAGCGCGGGTGCAAAACATAAACAACGTTTATTATATATCTCATATATAAATATAGACATTTCAGATCACAGATGAATACATTGGATATACTAGGAATTCCGCATTTCATTCAAGCCTTAATGAAAGACAGGTTCTACGGTCGTGATGAATAGCCAAAACCCCACCCTAGACCCCTACGGGTGCGGCAAACTACCCGCCAAATTCCCGAAGTGGAGCAACCTCCCTCAAAAAAGTAAGTAGGCCACTCGGCACTTCGAAAACCCGGTAGTTTGTGCACCCCACCTTGGGTCTATCCTAGGAGCAAAAACAGTAAAAAGAAATTATACAACGGTGGCTACAACCTCATTCCGGATGTACCCCGCAAAATAATATTACATTTCTTTTTACAAATTATATTGAATGAAAGAAAAGAAAAACGCTCTTCTCACATCCCCCGGCCATTCATCATGATGATCCAACATATTCATATACACATACCATCTCATGATATCATTACAGAAGTGTGCAACCCCAACTAATCGACTTATAGCAATTAGTCGACGTTTCAAACACACATAAGAAAAAACTGAAAACCTGATTAGCCAAGCACTTTAGAATTTCGATCGATAATTTTAAACCATGACAACACTTGTCATCTTCCAGTGTACACACAACTTTGTGAAAATTCCAGATGTCCCAGAAACACTATTTCATCAATCTAACCAAACTGCTGAAAAACGAGTCAACTCGGCCACGACTCGGCCGCAGATCGGCGGCCAAACACTGAGTTTGGCCGCGGATCCGTGGCGTTCCTGGTGAGTTAGAGTCTCGTTTTTCTACAGTGTTCTTAGAAAACCCTGCATGTATTTTTAAGGCCACTGAAATGATTTTTTGAACACTTTAAAAAAATGACAGCAGCAGGGGAAGAAAACGTGTTTTCAGGAAAAAAGGTGTCGATCGAAGTTCTAACTTTTGGCTAACAATCTAATTATGGTTTAGTTAGGCTCTGATACCATGTTTGGCTTATGTTGCATGCTCCCACAACTCTTGTGAGGCGGCGGAAGCGGTAAACGAAAA
Organism: Agapanthus africanus; assembly: GCA_030015575.1. NCBI lineage: Eukaryota > Viridiplantae > Streptophyta > Magnoliopsida > Asparagales > Amaryllidaceae > Agapanthus > Agapanthus africanus. Next base: position 117,132,913 of record CM057343.1, read on the forward strand.
TTTTCTTTGCATACAACACGCACTTTTCCAAACATCTTGTCTAAACCATAACTAGAAAACCCTAACTAGAGATCTTATCTACTATGTTAGGGATTATACGTTGATGATACGGTCCTTCGGGTCTTCTCTTTGGTGCAACTCCTTTGCTCCTTGCCTTCTCTTTTGATGAACTCCTTAGCTCCTTTGGATGTTGCCGATGTCCTCGATCTCCGGCCACCTCAAGACCTAGATGATCCACGCGAGAGCTATCATGCAAGCTACAAAATCTTCATAAGAGTTAAACCTAGAGATCAAGTTTGCTAGAAGAGATCACTAGGATGATATAGAGATTAGTGTATTGGATTATCTTTGATCCTTGGCTTTTGATTCACATCTCATGTGAGTGTTAAAGCAAGGAAGAAGAAGGAGGAGAGAAGAAGGAGAGAGAAAGTGTTTTTCATAATGAGAAGAAAATCAAGCATGATGAAGGATATGGCACAAATGAAATAATTGAAGCATGCATTATAAAATTAGCACCATACTTCAATAGTAACTCCAAAACAACAAAACAACAACAATGAAATATAATACAAGCCATTCTTACAACCATGCTTAGACTTTCTTAATTTCCACCTCATTTATTTATTTTCATAAAATAAATAATGTATTATGAGGTGGTATCTTCTAGAAGGTATTCTTGTAACAATTACAAGAATACCCCTCCTCCGTATACCGTATCCCGTGTAACGTATACCCGTATCCGAATTCTGAAAAATACGAATACCAATAATCTAATAATATAATACTGGTATCCGGCTTAAACCAAAGCCTACCAGTATTATCGTTCCGATTATCATTCCTGTAACTATTACACGAAGATAATCGAAACCCTGCCGTAACACCTTTCGGCTGCCGTAACAACTTACGGCCTCTACATCTTTCGCCTGAACGAGTGAACCCTCTGTGTGGGACTCTAAAGACTCGACAGTACGCTGGCAGTGGGTTTAACCACAAGCACGTCAACGGCACTAGCTGTGCGTAACGGCTACCTAGGTACATGACGAAAAGGTAGCCGACGAGCGAACTCATCACAACCCCAACGAGCCTGCAAGAAACACTTACCGTACAGTCCGGTCTCTTCGTCTGATACGTCGCATATGAAGTCTAGGGGTGGAATATGTCAGATGCCAGTAACTTTATAAGTCATGCCGATTTGAGGCTCATAACAGGTCGAGAAACTACTGATAAAACTTATCAGTAGATCTCCATATTAGCCCTGGCCAGGGACTTCCATTTATTGCCAATCGAGCATAGCGCAACATCAACCCTAATATCGGGAGAGACGAAACCCCTCCTATCGCTCATTGCCTCCATACGACTCGGGACTGTACCCAAAATCCACCTGTTTACACGACTCCTCTTTAGCGTGGTAAGGAGGAAATCAAAGCACGGTGGGAGTCGCATAAGACTCTATGACGATCTCGGGTCTACAGACTAACCTGTACCAGTGTCACGAGAGGAATGCTATCTGACGATAGGTACACTACCACATAGGAGTCCTCGGTGAGTCCTTTTCAGTGTACCCTGTCTCCACTGAGCACCCGTATACCATCTCTGATTTCAAACACCAATGGATGTGGTATCATCTATCGCCCATCATATTGGTCAAGAGGCGTATACACTAGTCTACTCTGGAATATCGATGTCCTGTCTCGATATTCCCTCGATGTACTTGTGAACAACTCTGGCCCCACTAGTATGATCTGCATCATATTCCTGGTAGTCAAGTACATATCCTAAGGGCTTTATCAATATGTGAGATAAAGGTAACCAGCTAGCATACTATCATGTCGAGCAAGAAAGTCTTCTCTATATATAAATATCGAAGTATCTACTATAATATACATCATATGTACAATAATGGCCTCTAGGACATACACATAACTAACAGTACATGGATTCTTTCTCTGATTGTATAGCATCCAGCCTTTTCATAGAGTCCCCACTCGTGATGGCCTGCCTGAACCTAGTTGGGTCATCATCAACCATGATGCAATCCTCGTTCCCACCGTCACCGAGAAAACCGTACTATCTCTCAGGTAGATGATGAACCCTACCAGATTCAAGGAGAGGCTGAGGTTCGTCGTGTTGGAGATAGTGCCCTCAGAGTCAATTATTGGATCACAGACACGTGATTGCAATGATTGAGGTAGGACCTATGCCGGTAAGACAGTCTTAGTCAAGATGATAGTATGCTATCTGGTATATCTTTATCATCGTGTACTGCTTTAGGTGACCTTACAGGTCGCTATTACACGTTGATAGAGCCCGTAGGATTCTTGCTTGACTGCCAGCAGTATGAGGGCGATCATATACATGGGAGCTGGGGTCTATAAGCATATCCTTAAAAGGTCTCTAGTCGTGGGAGTTTCGAGATAGGGCATCGATACTCCAGAGTAGACTAGTGTATACAGTCGAGACCCCGACGAGGGGCGGTGGCCGGTCTCACAAGCCACTGGTGTCAGTTGGTTCACCTTAGATGTATACAGGTGCTCATTAGGTTATGAGTACACCGGACAGGACTCGCCGGGAACATGCTAGTTGGTATTATACCTGATGTCAGATAGCTGTTCCCAGGTGACATGTGTACAGGTTAGTTCATCGACCTGAGATTGTCATTTGTCTCGTGTGAGTTTCCACTGTGCTTTGATTACTACCCTACCACGCTCAAAGGATACGTGCAAACAGGTTTTAGTTGGGTACAGTCCCGAGCCACATGGAGGCAGTGAGCAGATCTGCAGGGGTTCGTCTCTCCCGGTATTGGGGGTGAGGTCGCGCTGTATCTAGGAGAGCCAGTATATGAAAGTCCTTAGGCAAGGCAGGAGATTTACTGGTAGGTATTCCAGTAGTATCTCAGGGTGTTCTGGGCTACACTCCGACACGACTTGTACCGCTTTTGTGAGTCTGACTTTTACCAACCCCCTAGGCCCGCCATGCGATGCTCATAGACAAACGGACCGGACTATACGGATATTGTCACTGACAGGCTCAGTAGGGTGTCAGCATGAGTTCGCTCACAGACGTCCCTTTTGGTCAATACCTGGTAGCCCGTTACGTATTGGCTAATACCTCTGACGTGCTAGTGGTTAAATCCATAACGAAGATATTGACGAGTCTTTAGAGTCCCCCACAGACCAGTTTCTCAAGTTTCGGGCGAAACGCTGTAGAGGCCGTATGGAGATATGACAGGGTTCGATCAGATGCGTGCGGTATTGTACGGATCATGATCGGACGGATAATACTAGCGGGCTTTGGTTTTAGCCGGATCCTAGTATTGTAAAGTGTAGATTTTGTCTCATTGCAATTGTATTCGGTCGGAATACAAATACGGGTATGTATATACAGTCGCAGGGTTTTCCTGTAATTTATTACGGGATCAGTTTTCTGAAGTTGCCAGTTTGTATTCCATTTCGGCCAGTTTTCCTTTGTTCCGCCCCGGCCGGACTTTTCCGATGGAGGGGGTTATTTGCAGTTGTGCAAAATTATCTTTTGTGGAGGTGTTATTTGTATATGTGGCTTTGTGATAAGACTAGCATCATGAGATTCTTTTTCCTTCTTATCCTTTGCATTAAATGAGATGGAACTTTGATTTGATGAGATGAGAAATGGTGTGACCATTTTTTTTTCTCTCATTTGCTTACCTTTTCTTCTCTTGATTATTCCATTCTTTTTCCCTCCACCATTCTATGAGGGGCCAGCCACTTTGAGGGTAGAAGTGAAGAGGTTTCATTTGGTGGGGAAATTTATCACTCTCATTTCGATAGCCACAAAAATTCCTTAGCTCCTTTCCTTTGTTTATTTTTCCACCTCCACATAAAAGGAAACTTCACTACCCCATTGAGAAAATGTTTTCTACACTAGCCTACAGCACTCTTGGACGCGTCGGCTTGCCAACTTCGCGCCCGAGTTGCCTCAGTCCAGAGGTGGGAGCCCGTAAAAAAACCCAGCGATGTGGTGCCCGTTTCGACAAGGAGGTGACGACCGGAGATTCCACGAGGAGATCGGAGTGGAGTCGAAGACCGGAGGACACGGATCGCTTGGTATAACTTCTCTAACCATCTTTTAGTTTGCTAGTAGTTAGGTTAATGGCCCGATCCGGGATTTTTGTGCGCGTAGGTGCCAGTTTCTAAGTCCTAGAAAAGTTTCGTTTCCGCATTCCCGCGTCGGATTGACGGCCGGGGCGCCGCCGTGCACTTACAATGGTATTAGAGCCATGCCATTAACCTAGTCTAGCTTGCTCTAGTATGTTTAGAACTCGATCGAACAAAAATCCCAAAAACCGTATTTTCCAATGCATCAGGTTTCTGTCGATTTTGTTTTGGCTCGAAAATTTTTTCAGTACATTGCAGAAGCATGTGCAGGGTTTTGTAAGAGCACTGTAAAAATCTGGTGACCTGATCCTTCAATAGAGCCGTGGAACTGCGGCCATGACCCCACTTTGGCCGCGGTTCCGCCGCAGGAATTAAGCTTCATTTCACCAATTTCTCCCAGTGGGCTTCTGACATGGAAATAGAGTTTTTGGGATATTCTGTTTGGGACCAGATTTTTTTAGAGTGCTACAGTAGTGCTTGGGGCCCACTTCGGTAAATTTGTTCGATCGGATATTTTAAACATGTTAGTTCACAGTATTTACATTATATCTGCGACCGTGAATGTCATTTGATCGGTAAATCCTGTCTATCTGCAATAGCACTTTTAGACAGATTTGCGAACGTGACATTCACGTTGTTGTTCTGTATTGTGCTGTGATGTTGCGGATTGGTCGTGGGGATAGCCTTGATGCAATGGTTGTACAGTTTTGGTTTATTATGTACATTTGATATTGCGTGGCGAGCGTCCGACATGTGGACTGCCGTCACTGCCTGTTTGTATATTATTCTTTTGGGGCACGACCGGGCTGAGGTCGATGTAGCCGTTGTATGTATATTTTACTTTCTGTACTAGGATTACCCCGCGGAGGGGTGCATGGATAGCCGGGTTCTAGAGGGCAACGGGCCCGCATCTCATGGCATTGAGACGGAGGGGGCTTCACTCTAGAATTGGCGGGCTATTCGCCGCACTCGTAGGGGGTACAGGTTGACCCAAGGAGGGGTGCCCAAGTTACCGGATTCCGTGAAGTTCTGGGTGGTCCATTCACGTTGCTGAAGGGGGTTGCCTCGCTTCAGGTTTTGGCGGGTAACTTGCCGCGCCCGTAGGGTCTAGGATTTCATTGCACGGGCTATCCACACGACCAGGGGAACGTCGGGTTTCAGTAGCGGCTCTGTGAAACCCGGGGTTCCCAGATATCTGTATTGTTTTGTGATGCTGGTTACATTTCTGTGATGTTGCATTTTATCATGCCTTGAGCGAATATTATATATTGATATATATACTAGTAGATGTTGTATATATTTTGCATCCGCGCTAGTCCAGTCTCCGCTCTGTCATAAGTTAAGTAACCTAACGGGTGATGACGGGACCCAGTGGTGAATGCGGATGGCATATACGTACATCATTATTTTCGTTCTTTTGTGGTGTGATCAATTGATGGGACTACGTTGATTCGGATCAATGCAAGATAAACAAACCTTTTCTGATGTTGTTAGAACATTTTTCAAAAAGCTGTTATTGCAAGGGCGTTCTCTTTTGTTTTGCACAGTGGTATTCGGTTATGAATATCCAGCTCCTCAGTCGACGAGGCAAGGGCTGAGATCCCTTCACCGGGAGTGACCCCTTGGACATAAGTTTGCGTCAGGGCAATAACTTCATTATAGCCGTTTACTTTTGCTATGCATCGTGGTATTCAGTTGGAATATGCTGCACCTCATTCTACGGGGAAAGAGCCGAGATCTCTTCACCGGGAGTGACCTCTTTAGCAAAGGTTTTCGTTACTATATTTTTCTAAAAAGCTATCCGGTTCCTTCAACGATATCAAATTCATTACGTTAAAGGTTTTCGCCAAAAACCATTCGTAGCCCTCCGTCATTTCAAACGGGTAGCACGTAGTATTCATGCTATATTTGTTGGCCTTCGTCAAGACATAGTGTATGGTAGCTGCTTGTTACCTTTCTACTGCATAGATAGATGCGTTGGTTTGGGACAGTCATATAACCTTGTTGACCTTCGTCAAAGGCTTGTACGGGTGGGTTCAAATTAACCTGGACAATGACGGGTAGAACTTGACATGTGACTTATGATTTGTTGACCTTCGTCAAGGTCATAAGAGCATGGGGCAAAAATCACATCGGGAGTTTCTAAAGAAATTGAAACTTTCCAGATATGCGCATACCTTCTGGAGTGTGATAGCGTGAGCGGATTCCGTCACGTTATCATGCGATGATAGTTGGATCCCGATTCCCGCTGATGAGTTAGTGTACTCCTCGAGTGATCCCGACTAATTTTTCTTTCAGGTTTGGGGAAGAATTTGACGTTACAGTGGGAGGTTTCCTGATTAGATAAATTGGTAACCATTCTGATCTAGGTTAGAGTGCACGCTGAGTGTTTCTTTTCTCTCTCTCTCTTTGGCAGCGACCATGACCCGACCCTAGACTATGATTCAGTGACCAAAATTAACCGAACCTTCTTATAAGACTGGCTTTTGGATTGTCAGAGTTGCAAACCTCATTACCACTCCTACTTTTACGCTTTTCTCCAGGACACCCCGTATTACTACGAACGTCCACTTCCATTGGACATAATCATCGTATGGTTATATACGAACTCGAAGGAATTTATTCGAGGATGGTTTCTGGTTCTGGAGAAAACGAATAGGACTATTTAGTTGTCTTTTCCTTTTACCTTCTCTCAGGTTGCGAGAACTCCTTGGTTTAGGAGATAGTACACCTATTACGCAAATTGGATAGTCTTTTCCAAACCTTAGGCTGGTGCCGAACGGTGGGGAATGAAGGAAACCAATTAGCATAATGACGGTGTACAGAAGGTATTAAGTTAAGACAAAGAAATGGATTAGTAAGAGGGCAAAGTAAACTGCGACTGCTATTCACGACCAAACCAAGTATTTCTTCGCCAGTCCTAAATCACCTTTATATTTCTCAAGAACACTCCGTATCACTACGAAGATCCACAGTTTATTTGGATACTCCATCGTATGGTTATATACGAACTCGAAGGAACTTGTTCCAGTTCGGGGATGGATTCTGGTTCGGGAGAAATAGGAATAAAGTTTATTCGGTTGTCTTTTATCTTCACCTTCTCTCGCATTGCGAGTGCTCCTAGGATTAGGACAGTACACCCATTATGCTTATTGGATAGTCTTCTTCCAAACCATAGGCTGGTGCCGAACGGTAGGGAAGGAAGAAAACCATTTGGCCTTAAGGGGTGTACAGAAGGTAATGACTAAAGACATATAAAGAGATTTGGAGAGATGGCAAAGAATTATACGGTTACAATTGTGAATCTGGATAATGGAAGAGGCATTACTAGGAATACCTGGATACCCCTACGAAACATTTCAATGTTTCAGTTTCACTCTGTACTGTTAAAAGAAAACTGATTTCCCAATTAGCCCTTGCTTCAGGGTATGTATTTACCAGGTATGATTCTCACATCTGTATGGTTTTACAGATGATGAGTGGGAGTAAGTTATTGGGAATTGGGTGATTATCCTCATTATATCGGGATTCGTTGTAATTGGTGATATTTGAGGAAATCACCTGGGTTGTTTGCCGAACGGCAAATATTTGGTTTTGAATATCCGTTGTTATGCACCAATTTCAAATTGATATATCTGTACGTCTATTTTTATAGAGTGAGATATACGTTTTTGAAATTATGTCTATGACATTCACCTATATCAGTAGATGGTTAGGTAAGGAGCATTGAACAGCGGTGTAATTCTTCTTAACCACAAGTACAGTTTTCAACCAACGACACACGGTGAATGAGTCACTAGACTCAGGGGACTTATACAGAGTATTGTATATTGTCCAGTGTCCATTAAGACAGAGGGGATGGTCCTCATACTATATTCGGTTTGCTTATGACTTCTCTAGTTCTTAGACATGTGTTTCGTAGAAATGCAAGGTCTAAGTTTTGAGGAGTTATAGGTATAAGAATAAAGTAGAGAACCAGGTGTTGCAAGTATCAGGATTTTTCAAGGTGATCGAAGATGTAGACACTTGTGTATGGTATTCAGTTGATAGTAATGATTAAGAGAACTTGCTTCTCTTTCAGGTTACTCATAATTGGAAGCATTCCTAAGTTGAGTAACGCTGATCGGCCTCCTTCCATTTAGTTGACATGCACTGGAGACAGCTGCATGATTTGAATCTGATTCAATTAAATCAGTGCCTCTGTTTCTATATTGGATATAGAACAGTTCATATCTTGACATTGTTAAGGTACGGGGAGTTGCCAGCTTATGCTTAAAACCAGACTCTGGATAACTCAAGGCACGTTTCTGTAATGGCTGTTTTTGGGTTGACCTGGGCTATGAAGAGGGTTGACTTTCTACCATCTTGAAGATCAATAGTGATATTGTTCTTGACTCGCCACAGTTTTAACAAAAATGGATTTTTTCAGTAAACAGTAGTGGGAGTATGGTAGAACTGGAAGTGATTCCAGAACCGCAAACGATTACTGAAGATTTGAAAAGAACCTAAAGATTCAATCTGGTTTGACATTCCATTGGCCACTCCGCAGATATGGTGGATAACCTCAGGCACCCGAGAGGTACTCCGGTAGCCTCAAGGACGGTGACAAGGAGGTTCTAGTTTATCCAGACTTGCCATTGCTGTTGTTCCACACTGTGAGATCCGGCCGGAGAATGAGTATAGCGTCGTTCTAAACTTGTTTTAGAAGTGTACGGGTATATGACTCTGCCAGAGGGTTGTCGTAGTCGGTGGGAGCAGCGGAAGCATGGTGGACAAGTTACTTATGTCTATTTATAGACTAGAGCAGTTATAGCGGAGATAGATCATCTATTTCTGATGTGACAGTCATAGGTTTGACTTCATCAGAATAGGGGATGGATCTGTTAAGAAGGTAGTAGGGTGTAATGTCCTGGTATTTGGATGACATACACAGAGTAGGAAGTGAAATTCCTATACTACGGTCGATTATATTTTGGTTGTCACACAGTAGTTTCTCCATATAGGAATGGATATTATATCAGACATTCTGGTTACTGGATCTATGGTTTTAGATCTAGATTTGGGTGGTTTCCCAATCTGGGTACTTAGACAACATTCTAAAGGTATTTAGAATGGACGACTCCTGGCATGGTGGTGTACCTGCAGGTGATGGAGTCACCCTCTCTAAAGGTCTCTTCAGTCTAAAGGGGAGAGGGATGTGCATGATTGGCAGATCACTTGCTTAGGCAATTGAGTCGATCATGAGATGTCAAGTACCACACCAGATGTTGTTTTTGCAGTGGATGCAATAAATTGATATTAATCCAATCCTGGAGAAACATTCGGAAGCAGTTTTAGAACATAAGTGGATGTTCTAGGAATTTGATAACGGCAGCCTCCTTTAGGAGACAGTTATCATTCCAGGCTTCAAAGGTGACCTGGATGACAGAGTGACTGTAAGAGTTATAGTTTTCCCTCTGACAAGGGGCAGTATTTTGGACAGGTGGTCCAGGTAGATACTGAGGGAAGGATGGCACAGGATACTGATTAAGTTCAGTTGACGATACAGTCTAAGAAGTTTGGATTTGGAGTTCACTTATGAACTAGGTCCCATCAGACATCCAAACATATTCTAAGACAGGTATTGCTCATTTCAGGAGATGAGTTTCTCCGCGAACTTGAGATAAAGAGAGACATAGAAAAAAACATCACAGCGGATCCACCCACTGAGGCTATTCCTCGAACGCAATAGTTTCGCAAACGTGCTTTGTATGACTGACTAGTAGAGGAGTTGGGTGTTCGGTATCACACGAGCTGTGAGTATACGACATCGCAATAATTAGCCTTGAGTGCAAGTGGGAGATTGTTGGAGATAGTGCCCTCAGAGTCAATTATTGGATCACAGGCACGTGACTGCAATGATTGAGGGAGGACCTATGCCGGTAGGACAGTCTTACTCAAGATGATAGTATGCTATCTGGTTTATCTTTACCATCGTGTACTGCTTTAGGTGACCTTACAGGTCGCTATTACATGTTGATAGAGCTCCTAGGATTCTTTCTTGACTGCCAGAAGTATGAGGGCGATCATATTCGTAGGAGCTGGGGTCTATAAGAACATCCTTAAAATGTCCCTAGTCGTGGGAGTTTTGAGACAGGGCATCGATACTCCAGAGTAGACTAGTGTATACAGTCGATACCCCGACGAGGGGCGGTGGCCGGTCTCACAAGCCACTGGTGTCAGTTGGTTCACCTTAGATGTATACAGGTGCTCATTAGGTTATGAGTACACCGGACATGACTCGCCGGGAACATGCTAGTTGGTATTATACCTGATGTCAGATAGCAGTTCCCTGGTGACATGTGTACAGGTTAGTTCATCGACCTGAGATTGTCATTTGTCTCGTGTGAGTTCCTACTGTGCTTTGATTACTACCCTACCACGCTCAAAGGAGACGTGCAAACAGGTTTTAGCTGGGTACAGTCCCGAGCCACATGGAGGTAGTGAGCAGATCTGCAGGGGTTCGTCTCTCCCGGTATTGGGGGTGAGATCGCGTTGTGTCTAGGAGAGCCAGTACATGAAAGTCCTTGGCCAAGACAGGAGATTTACTGGTAGGTATTCTAGTAGTATCTCACGGTGTTCTGGGCTACACTCCGACACGGCTTGTACCGCTTTTGGGGATTTGACTTTTACCAACCCCCTAGGCCCGCCATGCGATGCTCATAGACGAACGGACCGGACTGTACGGATATTGTCACTGACAGGCTCAGTAGGGTGTCAGCATGAGTTCGCTCACAGACGTCCCTTTTGGTCAATACCTGGTAGCCCGTTATGTATTGGCTAATACCTCTGACGTGCTAGTGGTTAAATCCACAACCAAGGTATTGACGAGTCTTTAGAGTCCCCCACAGACCAGTTTCTCAAGTTTCGGGCGAAACGCTGTAGAGACCGTATGGAGATATGGCAGGGTTCGATCAGATGCGTGCGGTATTGCACGGATCATGATCGGACGGATAATACTAGCGGGCTTTGGTTTAAGCCGGATCCTAGTATTGTAAAGTGTAAATTTTGTCTTATTGCATTTGTATTCGGTCGGAATACAAATGCGGGTATGTATATACAGTCGCGGGGTTTTCCTGTAATTTATTACGGGATGAGTTTTCTGAAGTTTCCAGTTTATATTCCGTATCGGCCAGTTTTCCTTTGTTCCGTCCCAGCCGGACTTTTCCGATGGAGGGGGTTATTTGCAGTTGTGCAAAATTATCTATTGTGGAGGTGTTATTTGTATATGTGGCTTTGTAATAAGACTAGCATCATGAGATTCTTTTTCCTTCTTATCCTTTGCATTAAATGAGATGGAACTTTGATTTGATGAGATGAGAAATGGTGTGACCATTTTTTTCTCTCTCATTTGCTTACCTTTTCTTCTCTTGATTGTTCCATTCTTTTTCCCTCCACCATTCTATGAGGGGCCAGCCACTTTGAGGGTAGAAGTGAAGAGGTTTCATTTGGTGGGGAAATTTATCACTTTCATTTTGATAGCCACCAAAATTCCATAGCTCCTTTCCTTTGTTGATTTTTCCACCTCCACATAAAAGGCAACTTCACTACCCCATTGAGACAATGTTTTCTACACTAGCCTACAGCACTCTCGGACGCGTCGGCTTGCCAACTTTGCGTCCGAGTTGCCTCGGACCAGAGGTGGGAGCCCGTAAAAGAACCCGGCGATGTGGTGCCCGTTTCGACAAGGAGGTGACGATCGGAGATTCCGCGAGGAGATCGGAGTGGAGGCGAAGACCGAAGGACATGGATCGCTTGGTATAGCTTCTCTACCCATCTTTTAGTTTGCTTGTAGTTAGGTTAATGGCCCGATCCGGGTTTTTTGTACACGGAGGTGCCGGTTTCTAAGTTCTAGAAAAGTTTCGTTTCCGCATTCCGGCATCGGATTGACGGCCGGGGCGCCACCGTGCACTTACACGTCGGAGACTATTGAATCCTTTGGTTTTACCAAATTATCAGTTGTTAGTTTGTCCAGCTAGAACTTCTTGCAGTTCTACCTTATGACCACTAATTTCTTCATAAGAAATTCCTTTTCTAAAAAGGAGGCATGCTGAGAAACAAAACAACTTTTGTTCCTCAGTGTGGTAGAAGATATTCCCTCGCAAATGTTTGAGATATCCAACAAACTTATACAGAACTGACCTTACCTCGAGCTTGTCCGGACTTTGTTTTTCAACATAGGCCGGACAACCCCATATCTAAACTCGTTTAAGACATGCTCTCTTCCCAATCCATATCTCATATGGAGTGGTAAGCACTGATTTGGATAGAACCTCATTCAATAGGTATGCAGCTTCTCAAGTGCATAACTCCAAAAGGAAACAGGTAACTCAGCAATACTCATCATAGAGCGCGCCATATCTCATAGGGTGTGATACATCTACACCGATACACCATTGTACTGTGGTGCATACGAAGGAGTAAGCTGAGAGAGAATCTCATTCTCCTATTAGAAACTCCAGGAACTCCATGCGCAAGCATTCGTCTCCGTGATCACATCGATGGACTTAATACTTCTACCCTTCTGGTTCTTAACTTCAAACTTATATTCTTTGAATTTCTCAAAAGTTTCAGACTAGTGTTTCAACAGGAACATATGTCCGAATCCTGAGAGATGATCAGTGAATATATTGAAGTACGAAGAACCAACCTTGGCATTGTTGCGCCACGGCAGCGCCCCGGTCGTCTATCCGAGGCCAAATTGCGGAATCAAAATTTTTCTTTACTTGGAAACCGGCGCTACCGCGGACAATGAAAAACCCGGATCGTTAACCATTAACCTATACTAGCTATCAAGAGAAAGGAAGAGAAGTATACCGAATGATCCGAGTCCTCCGGTCTTCTCCTCGCCGTCCCGATCTCCTGCGGAAACTCCGGTCGTCGCCTCCTCGCCGGAAGGGCACCACATCGCCTGTATCTTTTACGGGCTCCCACCTCAATACCGAGGCAACTCGGGCGCGAAGTAGGCTAGCCGACGCGTCCAAGATTTGCTGTAGAATGTGTAGGGTTGAAGCTATGTCTCATTTGGGTTTGTTGCCATTTGAAGATGATGGAGGAAACAAGATAAGAAAAATGGTGCTTGCATTTTTCTTAACATGAAAAGAGATCAAGAATGAAACTCTCAAGATGAAGCTCTCATCTTCTTTTCTCTCAAAATGTCTTCAAGAACTATTCTAATGAGAATGGTGGAGGAAAGAATACAAAAACCACAACCTTAGAAGGAAGGTAATGGTAGTAAAAGCAAGTGGTGATCATAGCCAAAAACATCATGATAACAATCTCACATCAACTTTCATCTCATTTCTAATCTTCATAAAGCAAGAAATGATGAAGGAAAAGAATGGTATCTAAAGATGCTTATCATAATAAATCATCTTACAAATAAACCCTCCACAAAATGTTATTTGCAAACTTGCAAATAACACCCTCCATCGGAAAAGTCCGGCCGGAAAAGAACAAAGGAAAACCGGCCGGGACAGAATGCAAACTGGCAACTCCAGAAAACTGGTCCCGTAATAAATTACAGGAAAACCCCGACACTGTGCATACACACCCGCATCTGTATTCCGACCGGATACAAATGCAATGAGACAAAATCTACACTGTACTAAACTAGGATCCGGCTTAAACCAAAGCCGGCTAGTAAAATCCGTTCGATCCTGATCCGTGCAATACCGCACGTATCTGATCGGACCCTGCCATATCTCCATACGGCCTCTACAGCGTTTCGCCCGAAAGCTTGAGTAACTGAAAGTGTGGTGGACTCTAAAGACTCGTCAATACAATGGCTGTGGATTTAACCACTAGCACGTCAGAGGTATAAGCCAATACGTAACGGGCCACCAGCTATTGACCAAAAGGGACGTCGATGAGCGAACTCATCCTTACACCCTACTGAGCCTGTCAGTGACAATATCCGTACAGTCCGGTCCGTTCGTCTATGAGGATCGCATGTCGGGCCTAGGGGGTTGGTAAAAGTCAGACCCCCAAAGGCGGTACAAGTCGTGTCGGAGCGTAGCCCAGAACGCCCTGAGATATTACTGGAATACCTACCAGTAAATCTCCTGCCTCGGCCGAGGGCTTTGCGTAATGGCTCTCCTAGACATAGCGCGACCTCACCCCCAATACCGGGAGAGACGAACCCCTGAAGATCCGCTCACTGCCTCCATGTGGCTCGGGACTGTACCCAACTAAAACCTGTTTGCACGACTCCTTTGGGCCGTGGTAGGGTAGTAATCAAAGCACAGTGGGAACTCACACGAGACAAATGACGATCTCAGGTCGATGAACTAACCTGTACACATGTTACCAGGGAACTGCTATCTGACGTCTGGTATAATCCCAACTAGCAGGTTCCCGGCGAGTCCTGTCCGGTGTACTCATAACCCAATGAGCACCTGTATACATCTTAGGTGAACCAACTGACACCAGTGGCTTGTGAGACCGTCCACCGCCCCTCGTCGGGGTCTCGACTGTATACACTAGTCTACTAATGGAGTGTCGATGCCCTGTCTCGAAACTCCTACGACTAGGGACCTTTTAAGGATGTGCTTATAGACTACCAGCTCCCACGTATATGATCGCCATCATACTGCTGGCAGTCAAGCAAGAATCCTAGGGGCTCTATCAACGTGTAATAGCGACATGTCAGGTCACCTAAAGCAGTACACGATGATAAAGATAAACCAGATAGCATACTATCATCTCGAGTAAGACTGTCCTACCGGGATAGGTCCTCCCTCAATCATTGCAATCACGTGCCTGTGATCTAATAATTGACTCTGAGGGCACTATCTCCAACAATCTCCCACTTGCACTCAAGGCTAATTATTGCGATGCCGTATACTCACAGCCCGTGTGATACCGAACACCCAACTCCTCTACGAGTCAGTCTCACAAAGCTCGTTTGCGAAACTATTGCGTTCGAGGAACAGCCTCAGTGAGTGGATCCGCTGTGATGTTTCTTTCTATGTCTCTCTATATCTCAAGTTCGCGGAGAAAGCCATCTCCCGAAATGAGCAATACCTGTCTTAGAATGTCTGGATGTCTGATGGGACCTAGCTCATAAATGAACTCCAAATCCAAACTTCTTAGACTGTATCGTCAACTGAACTTAATCAGTATCCTGCGCCATGCCTCCCTCAGTATTGCCTTGGATCACCTGTCCAAAATACTGCCCCTCGTCAGAGGGAAAAACTATAACTCTGACAACCTCCTTGTCGTCCATGTCACCTTGGAAGCCTGGAATGATAACTGTCTCCCAAATGAGGCTGTCGTTATCATATTCCTAGAACATCCACTTATGTTCTAAAACTGCTTCCGACTGTTTCTCCAGGATTGGATCAATGTCAACTTATTGCATCTAGTGCAAGAACAACATCTGGTGTGGTACTTGACATCTCATGATTGACTCAATTGCCTAAGCAAGTGATCTGTCAATCATGCGTATCCCTCCCTACTTTAGTCTGTAAGACACCTTTAGAGAGGGTGACTCCATCACCTGCAGGTACACTACCGTGCCAGGAGTCGTCCATTCTAAATACTCATAGAATGCTGTCAAGGTACCCAGATTGGGAAACCACCCAAATTTAGATCTAAAACCATAGATCTAGTAACCAGAATGTCTGATATAATATCCAAGCCCTGTGTGGAGAAACTACTATGTGACAACCAAAGTATAACCGATCGTAGTATAGGAATATCACTTCCTACTATCTTCTCAACAGATCCATCCCCTATTCTGATGACGTCAAACCTATGACTGTCAAATTAGAAATAGATGATCTATCTCTATATCTGCTTTAGTCTATAAATAGACATAAGCCTGATGTCCACCAATGCTTCCGCTGCTCCCACTGACTACGACAACCCTCTGGCAGAGTCATATAGACGTGCACTTCTAAAGCTAGTTTAGAACGACGCTATACTCATCCTCCTGCCGGGTCTCGCAGCCTGGAACAACAACAATGGCAAGTGTGGGTAAACAAGAACTTCCCTGTCACCGTCCTTGAGGCTACCGGAGTACCTCTCGGGTGCCTGAAGTTACCCACCTTATCTGCGGAGTGGCCAATGGAATGTCAAATCAGATTGAATCTTTAAGTTCCTTATCAAATCTTCAGTAATCGTTTGTGGTTCTGGAATTACTTCCAGTTCTACCATACTCCCACTACTGTTTGCTGAAAAAAAATCCATTTTTAATAAAACTGTGGCGAGTTCTAGAACAATATTTCTATTGATCTGCCAGATGGTAGAAAGTCAACCCTCGTCATAGCCTGGGTCAACCCACAAACAGCCATTACAGAAACGTGCCTTGAGTTGTCCAGTGTCTGGTTTTAAGCATAAGCCGGACAACTCCCCGTACCTTAACAATGTCAAGATATGAACTGTTCTATATCCAATATAGAAACAGAGGCACTGATTGAACCAGATTCAAATCATGCAGCTGTCTCCAGTGCATGTCAACTAAATGGAAGGAGGCCGATCAGCGTTACCAACTTAGGAATGTTTCCAATTATGAGTAACCTGAAAGAGAAGCTAGTTCTCTTAATCATTACTATCAACTGAACACCATACACAAGTATCTACATCTTCGATCACTTTGAAGAATCCCGATACTTGCTACACCTGGTTCTCTACTCTATTCAAATACCTATAACTCCTCAAAACTTAGACCCTGTGTTTCTACGAAACACATGTCTAAGAACTAGAGAAGTTAAAAGTAAACAGAATATAGTAAGAGGACCAACCCCTCTGTCCTAATGGACACTGGACAACATACAATACTCTGTATAAGTCCGCTGAGTCTAACAACTCTTTCACTGTGTGTCGTAGGTTGAAAACTGTACTTATGGTTAAGAAGAATTACACCGCTGTTCAATGCTCCTTACCTAACCATCCACTGATATAGGTAAATGTCATCGACATAATATCAAAAGGTATATCTCACTCTATGAAAATAGACATACAGATATATCAATTTGAAATTGGTGCACAACAGCGGATATTCAAAACTAAATATTTGCCGACCGGCAAACAATCCAGGTGGCTTCCTCAAATATCACCAATTACAACGAATCCCGATATAATGAGGATGGTCACCTAATTCCCAATAACTTACTCCCACTCAGCATCTGTAAAACCATACAGATGTGAGAATCCAACCTGGTAAATACATACCCTGGAGCAAATGTCTAATCGGGAAATCAGTTTTCTTTTAACATCACACAGTGAAACTGAAACATTGAAATGTTTCGTCGGGGTATCCTGGTATTCCTAGTAATGCCTCTTCCATTATCCAAATTCACAACTGTAACCTTGTAATTCTTTGCCATCTTTCTAAATCCCTTTCTATGTCTTTGGTCATTACCTTCTGTACACCCCCCTAGGCCAAATGGTTTTCTTTCTTCCCTACCGTTCGGCACCAGCCTATGGTTTGGAAGAGGACTATCCAAAAAGTATAAAGGGTGTACTGTCCCAATCCTAGGAACACTCGCAATGCGAAAGAAGGTGAAGATAAAAGACACCTGAATGTACTTTATTCCTATTTCTCCTGAACCAGAATCCATCCCCGAACTGGAACAAGTTCCTTTCGAGTTCGTATATAACCATACGATGGAGTATCCAATAAACTGTGGATCTTCGTAGTGATACGGAGTGTCCTGGAGAAATACAAAGGTGATTTAGAATTGGCGAAGAAATACTTGGTTTGGTCGTGAATATCAGTCGCAATTTACTTTGCCCTCCTACTAATCCCTTGCTTTGTCTTAACTTAATACCTTCAGCACACCATCGTTATGTTAATTGGTTTTTTTCATTCCTCACCGTTCGGCACCAGCCTAAGGTTTGGAAGAAGACTATCCAATTTGCGTAATAGGTGTACTATCTCCTAAACCAAGGAGTACTCGCAACCTGAGAGAAGGTGAAAAGAAAAGACAACTGAATAGTCCTATTCGTTTTCTCCAGAACCGGAAACCATCCTCGAAGTCCTTCGAGTTCGTATATTACCATACGATGGTTTTGTCCAATGGAAGTGGACGTTCGTAGTAATACGGGGTGTCCTGGAGAAAAGGGTAAAAGTAGGAGTGGCAATGAGGTCTGCAACTCTGACAATCCAAAAGCCAGTGTTAAGAAGGTTCGGTCAACTTGGTCACTGAGTCATAGTCCAGGGTCGGGTCAATGGTCGCTGCCAAAGAGAGAGAGAAAAGAAACACTCAGCGTGCACTCTAACCTAGATCAGAATGGTTATCACTTTATCTAATCTGGAAACCTCCCACTGTACCTCAAATTCTCCTCCAAACCTGAAAGAAGAATTAGTCGGGGTCACCCGAGGAGTAAACCAACCCATCAGTGGGAATCGGGATCCAACTATCATCGCATGATAACGTGACGGAATCCGCTCACGGTATCACACTCCAGAAGGTATGCGCATGCCTGGCAAGTTTCAGTTCTTTTGAAACTCCCGATGAAAGTTTTACCCCTAGGACCCAAGTGACCTTGACACAGTCAACAAATCAAAGAGTCCTAGTCAAGTTCAACCCGTCATTATCCTGGATTGCATTAAACCCACCCGTACGAGCCCTTGACACAGTCAACAAGGCCGCACGACTGTCCTAACCAATCCCATTAATATGCTGCAAACAAACACTACTCAGCTACCGCACACCACGTCTTGACACAGTCAACAAACGCAGCACGAATACTAAGTAATACTTGTAAGAAATGATGGAGGGCTACGTCTAGTTTTTGGCAAAAAACTTTTAACGTAATGAACTTGATATCGTTGAAGGAATTGCATAGCCTTTTATAAAAATATAGTGACGAAAACCTTCGCTAAAGAGGTCACTCCCTGTGAAGGGATCTCGGCTCTTTCCCCGTAGAATGAGGTGCAGGATATTCCAACTGAATACCACGATGCAAAGCAAAAGTAATCGGCTATAGTGAAGTTAATGCCCTGACGCAAACTTCTATCCAAGGGGTCACTCCCGGTGAAGGGATCTCGGCCCTTGCCTCGTCGACTGAGGAGCAGGATATTCCAAATGAATACCACGATGCAAAACAAAAGTGAACGTCCTTGCAATAACAGCTTTTTGAAAAATGTTCCAACAACATCAGAATAGGTTTGTTTATCTTGCATTGATCCGAATCAATGCAGTCCCATCAATTGATCACACCACAAAGAACAAAAATATACTGACGTACGTATATGCCATCCGCATTCGCCACTGGGTCCCGTCATCACCCGTTAGGTTAGCTAACTAACGGCAGAGCGGGGACTGGACTAGCGCGGATGAAAAACATATACAACATCTACTAATATATATACCAATATATAGTATTTCGCTCAAGGCGTGAATAAAATGCAACATCACAGAAATGTACAGCATCACAGAACAAAACAGATATCTGGAAGCCCCGGGTTTCACAGAGCCGCTGCTGAAACCCGACGTTCCCCTGGTCGTGTGGATAGCCTGTGCAATGAAATCCTAGACCCCTACGGGCGCGGCAAGTCACCCGCCAAAACCTGAAGTGAGGCAGCCCCCTTCAGCACCGTGAATGGACCACCCAGCACTTCACGGAATCCGGTAACTTGGGCACCCCTCCTGGGTCAACCTGTACCCCCTACGAGTGCGGCGAATAGACCGCCAATCCTAGAGTGAAGCCCCCTCCGTCCCAATGCCATGAGATGCGGGCTTGTTGCCCTCCAGAACCTGGCTATCCGTGCACCCCACCGCGGGGCAAACCTAGTACAGAAAGTAAAATATACATACACCGGGTACATCGACCGCAACCAGGTCGTGCCCCAAAAGAATAATACAAACAGGCAGTGACGGCAGTCCACATGTCGGACGCTCGCCCCGCAATATCAAATGTACATATAAAACAAAACAGTACTAGCATTGCATCCAGGCTATCCCCCACGACCGATCCGCAACAACACAGTATAAACATAGAACATCAACGTGAAAGTCACGTTCGCAAATCCGTCTAACCGGGCTATAGTAGTTAGACGGGATTTACCGATCAAGTGACATTCACGGTCGCAGATATAATGTAAATACTGTGAAATAATGTGTTTAAAATATCCGATCGATCAAACAATTAACAAGTGGGCCCCCAACCAAAACTGTAGCAGTTACAGAAAACCTGGGCCCAAAATTAATATTCCAAAACCCACAAAATTAGCCCAAAAGCCCACTGTAAATTTTTGACCCAGTGAAGACTCCAGAGTGCGGCGGAACCGCGGCCCAATGGGGGGTTTGGCCGCGGTTCCGCGCTAAAGAAGTCGATTGAAATTGTCGAATTTTTACAGTGGTCTTATAATATCATGTACATCAGTTTTCTACAACCTGAAAAAATTTTTGACACCAAAAAATTCCAACAGAAAACTGATGCAAAGGAAAATGTGGTTTTTGGGATTTCGGTCGATCGGAAATGCAAAACACATTAGAACAAGCTAGGTAAGGTTAATGGCGTGGCTCTGATACCATGTTGCGCCACGGCAGCGCCCCGGCCGTCTATCCGAGGCCAAATTGCGGAATCAAAATTTTTCCTTACTTGAAAACCGGCGCTACCGCGGACAATGAAAAACCCGGATCGTTAACCATTAACCTATACTAGCTATCAAGAGAAAGGAAGAGAAGTATACCGAATGATCCGAGTCCTCCGGTCTTCTCCTCGCCGTCCCGATCTCCTGCGGAAACTCCGGTCGTCGCCTCCTCGCCGGAAGGGCACCACATCGCCTGTATCTTTTACGGGCTCCCACCTCAATACCGAGGCAACTCGGGCGCGAAGTAGGCTAGCCGACGCGTCCAAGATTTGCTGTAGAATGTGTAGGGTTGAAGCTATGTCTCATTTGGGTTTTTTGCCATTTGAAGATGATGGAGGAAACAAGATAAGAAAAATGGTGCTTTCATTTTTCTTAACATGAAAAGAGATCAAGAATGAAACTCTCAAGATGAAGCTCTCATCTTCTTTTCTCTCAAAATGTCTTCAAGAACTATTCTAATGAGAATGGTGGAGGAAAGAATACAAAAACCACAACCTTAGAAGGAAGGTAATGGTAGTAAAAGCAAGTGGTGATCATAGCCAAAAACATCATGATAACAATCTCACATCAACTTTCATCTCATTTCTAATCTTCATAAAGCAAGAAATGATGAAGGAAAAGAATGGTATCTAAAGATACTTATCATAATAAATCATCTTACAAATAAACCCTCCACAAAATGTTATTTGCAAACTTGCAAATAACACCCTCCATCGGAAAAGTCCGGCCGGAAAAGAACAAAGGAAAACCGGCCGGGACAGAATGCAAACTGGCAACTCCAGAAAACTGGTCCCGTAATAAATTACAGGAAAACCCCGACACTGTGCATACACATCCGCATCTGTATTCCGACCGGATACAAATGCAATGAGACAAAATCTACACTGTACTAAACTAGGATCCGGCTTAAACCAAAGCCGGCTAGTAAAATCCGTTCGATCCTGATCCGTGCAATACCGCACGTATCTGATCGGACCCTGCCATATCTCCATACGGCCTCTACAACGTTTCGCCCGAAAGCTTGAGTAACTGAAAGTGTGGTGGACTCTAAAGACTCGTCAATACAATGGCTGTGGATTTAACCACTAGCACGTCAGAGGTATAAGCCAATACGTAACGGGCCACCAGCTATTGACCAAAAGGGACGTCGATGAGCGAACTCATCCTTACACCCTACTGAGCCTGTCAGTGACAATATCCGTACAGTCCGGTCCGTTCGTCTATGAGGATCGCATGTCGGGCCTAGGGGGTTGGTAAAAGTCAGACCCCCAAAGGCGGTACAAGTCGTGTCGGAGCGTAGCCCAGAACGCCCTGAGATATTACTAGAATACCTACCAGTAAATCTCCTGCCTCGGCCGAGGGCTTTGCGTAATGGCTCTCTTAGACACAGCGCGACCTCACCCCCAATACCGGGAGAGACGAACCCCTGAAGATCCGCTCACTGCCTCCATGTGGCTCGGGACTGTACCCAACTAAAACCTGTTTGCACGACTCCTTTGGGCCGTGGTAGGGTAGTAATCAAAGCACAGTGGGAACTCACACGAGACAAATGACGATCTCAGGTCGATGAACTAACCTGTACACATGTCACCAGGGAACTGCTATCTGACGTCTGGTATAATCCCAACTAGCAGGTTCCCGGCGAGTCCTGTCCGGTGTACTCATAACCCAATGAGCACCTGTATACATCTTAGGTGAACCAACTGACACCAGTGGCTTGTGAGACCGGCCACCGCCCCTCGTCGGGGTCTCGACTGTATACACTAGTCTACTAATAGAGTGTCGATGCCCTGTCTCGAAACTCCTACGACTAGGGACCTTTTAAGGATGTGCTTATAGATTACCAGCTCCCACGTATATTATCGCCATCATACTGCTGGCAGTCAAGAAAGAATCCTAGGGGCTCTATCAACGTGTAATAGCGACATGTCAGGTCACCTAAAGCAGTACACGATGATAAAGATAAACCAGATAGCATACTATCATCTCGAGTAAGACTGTCCTACCGGGATAGGTCCTCCCTCAATCATTGCAATCACGTGCCTGTGATCCAATAATTGACTCTGAGGGCACTATCTCCAACAGGCATTTGTAGACATAGGTCCGTATACATCATCATGTATCTGTACCAAAAGTTCAATAACTCTTTCTCCGTTTTCAGTAAACGGAGCATTGGTCATTTTACCTTTATGACAAGACTGGCAAGTATCATAAGATGAAAATTCGAACAGATTCTAATATTCATCCTTATGTAACTTAGTTAGTCGTGTCGCATTGATATGACCTAGTCTACAATGCCATAAGAATGATTCATTCATTTCTGAACTACTCCTCTTGTGTGTGTTATAGATACTTTGAATTGTGATTTGATTTAAAACCTATATGCCATTACATAACGTGCCTGATCCAATCAACTCTTGATTTAGGAAAATGTTCACAACATTATCCTCCAATACTGAATTATATCCTTCTTTAAATTAATAAAGAACCTAATGTAATGTTGTATATCAGGTTCGGTATATAATAACATTCGTTCAGAATCAATGTATTTATCACTTGGTAATACAACATGATATTTGCCAACTGACTTGGTTGCAATAATTGCACCATTCTCTAACACTTAGAGACATATCACCCATCCCAGTTCTCTACCTTTAGGCAGCTTATGTAACTCTTATAAATGTGGGATCCTGATCCCGTATCTCATACCTAGGACGTAGAGAAAACTGAGAAACGGTTCTTGGTAACGAACACACCCGAAGAATATGCATCAACATGCTTATTCCTCGATTGGGTCGTATGGAATCCGGATATTCCCCTATTTCCTGCTCGGATTTATAACAATTATAAGTAGGACCGGAACCAACGTTCTCTAGCTCAGTATAATAAGCAGGTTCGGTCAATGCATCCATATTATTATCTTGATTAAGGCGTGACATGGTCGCTACCAGGATAAAGAGAGAAGAAAACACTCAGCGTATGCTCTTGCAAGATCAGATTGGTTATTAATTTATCTAATCAGGATAGCTCCCACCGTTTTTATCAAATCTTCCTTTAAACCCTAAAAGGTAAGACTAGCCGGAATTAATTACACCCTACTAGTTCGCCAATATTTCGGCCATGCCAGTGTCGGTACTTTGAGGGTGGTTCCCCATGCTTTCACACGGACCTAATTAAAATAAACCTCATTTTCCCAGGGGCATAACCTCGTTAACACCTTTCAAGACACCTACTTGATCGGCTAATTGTAATGTGCAAAACTCTCCCGGGAGTAACTCTTACTCGCAGCAAGTATCGGGATCCAACTATCTCATAAAAGTTATGCAATCTCATTGCAAATTTCAACACTTGAAATTCCTGATAATATTTTACCCTTAGTGACTTATGACCTTAACTATAGTCAACAAATCATAAGCACTAGTCATGTTCTGCACGTCATTTCGTGATTAATTAGACCCACCCACATGACCCTTAACTATGGTCAACAAAGTCACATGACTGTCCTAATTAATCGCATCATATGCTTTGTAGGAATACATCACTTAGCTACCGCACACTACGCCTTAACTATGGTCAACAAACGTAGCATGAATACTAAGTACTCTACTTCCTAAAATGACGGAGGGTTACGACAGGTTTTTAAGAAAACCTATTGCATAATGAACTTGATATCGTTGTAGAAATGAGTGATTTTGAAAAGGAAAGTTTTTGAGGCTTTTGCTAGTTTTGCTAAAGAGATCACTCCCAGTGAAGGGATCTCGGCTCTTTCTTCATCGACTGAGGTGCTGGATATTTCATAAAAACCACTATACAAAGAATGAACTAAAAAAGCAATCAAAAACAAAACCGAGTGGGTTGTAGCATCTGCCAGTTTCGCTAAAAAGGTCACTCCCGGTGAAGCGATCTCGGCTCTTTCCTTATCAAATAAGATACTGGATATTCTACAAATACCACTATGCAAAGCAAGAACTAAAAAGCAGTCAAAAGACAAAACCGAGTGGGTTGTAGCATCTGCTAGTTTCGCTAAAGAGGTCACTCCCGGTGAAGGGATCTCGGCTCTTTCCTTATAGAATAAGGTGCTAGATATTCTACAAGAAATACCGCTATGCAAAGCAAGAACTAGAGCTAGCAGTTTTTAAAACAAGATTCTGCAACATTTTTAGGTTTCTTTTATTTCATTAATCTCATTAACGAAGTCCCATCAATTATGCTTCCTAAGCATCACAAAAGAAACGAAAGCAATAATATTTATTATATGTCATATATATAATATAAGCATTCGTCTCAACATATCAAGTGATCACATCACAGAATATCAGCAACAGAAGATAACATATGAAATATTGGATATATTAGGAATTCCGTGTTTTAAATTAAACCAGTAAAAAACGCGGATTCCACGGTTGTGATGAATAACCAAACCCACATCCCCAGACCCCTACGAGAGCGGCAAGTAACCATCCCAACTCTAGAGTTAGGAGACCCGGTCTCGACTCCTGGTGATGGTCTCTCACTGAACCCTAGAACCCGGTTACTTGTGCTCTCCTCTTTGGGTCTATCCTAATGCGGAAAAGTAAATAATATACATCAAATGGTGACATCATCCTCAACCCGGATGTGCCCTAATAAAAGAATATTATATACAAGTTTTTACATGAATGAAAATGAAAAACTCTAATCTCACATAAAAAAAAACCCGGCTATTCAAAACACGACGATCTAATATAGCATACCACAACAACACATAACATCACATGTCATCAACGTAAGTAAATATGCGTAT
The DNA here is from genome assembly GCA_030015575.1 of Agapanthus africanus. Classification (NCBI taxonomy): domain Eukaryota; kingdom Viridiplantae; phylum Streptophyta; class Magnoliopsida; order Asparagales; family Amaryllidaceae; genus Agapanthus; species Agapanthus africanus. The sequence continues at coordinate 117,158,411 of CM057343.1, forward strand.
CCCAATTTTCGTTGACATATAACAACAAAACCGGCGATACACCACATATTACACTTACGGTCACAGAAAGAAAAGTGAAAAACTACAACAATTGGAATCTGCAACCACGTTAGACATCATAAACCCAATGTATCACATACTTTGGATTTCAGGCCTAACTAAATGAATTCCTTATACATCACATGCCCAACAATTATAAACCCCGCATTTTAGTCTTGATATTGAAAACACTTTTCAATAACCAGTTGGGTAATTCAACAAGATTCCCGACAACCTGATCGAATGCTCGTCGGAAACTTTAGTAGACGGCCGCATCCCCGATATCGTCGACAATGTGCACTTAGGCGGAACACCGCGGCCGCGAGCACCCTAACGGATGCTTTTGGCGACGGGATTCTCCTATAGTCACTTGGTCGGGCTATAGGGCGTGGCTATCTAGTAAGGTTACCCGGCGAGTATCCGCGTATGCTACGTGATTGCGATGGACTTTTGATCCACATCAAAATCCCGTGGAAACCGATCACTTGAAACTAAATTGCTAGATTTATAAAATTCAAATTAATTTTCGCATAACTAATTATTGTGGATTCCAAATATTATATCACAATCACAGATAGCTAGATGATATTAAACTTTTCGATCGAATCAACAAACACCCAAAATTTTCCAAAGAGCTCAACACTTGAGCGGAGTTTAAAAAGTACCCAGAACATGCCACAACACCTATGGACCAACCGTAGAAAGGGTCAACCCTTGCCTCACCTATATCGCCGCGGAATTACCACGAACCCTAGGGTTTTGTGGAGGTTCCGATGGTCACAGAATCAAGTTAGAGTTTCGTTCTTCTAGAGGGTCCACAGAATCACCTGCATGATTTTCTGATTATTTTAAACTTGGAAAAATCCAACTCTTGGAAAATTTGCAGTAAGGGAAAAATTGGGTTATTGATATCCGTTCAAACTTTTTAACGTCGTCTAAATAACCCGAAACGATATTACAATTACGAATACGAAACACACCGAATTTCCTTTGCACAAAAATAACATCACATGCAATTTTAGCAAACATAAGCAATACCTGAAACACCAAAACCCAGAGACTGGAACACTGCAGAAAATTGAAGCCAAAACAACATGGGAAAACCGGCCTGCTCGGAAATTTATGCAATGTGGCCGGCCAAATTTCGGCGAGAGGGGTTCAATTTTCTTCTGTGTTCATGTCACATCACTTGTAATATTCTGCAGTTGCTTAAAAAAATTTTAGAGGCCTATTAAAAATCGACAAAAACTAGATTTCATTGTTTCAAGTTTCGGAGTAGTTTCAGTTTCGTAATCTAACAAACATCATCTAAATCTCTAGCTCGGCTCTGATACCACTGTAGGTTTCCCTAGGCGGCCGCTGGGTTTCGGGAGGCATCGTCCATGCCAATTTCAAATTAGTTTTCCGTACTAAAGAACCCTAACCTAGAATCCTAACTAGAGAATTAAACAATACAACATGCAAACAACTTTACATACTAAGTGAATGAGGAATACTACCTTTGTAGACCGGTCCTTCACTTCTAAAGATCCGTGTAGTAGTCCCTTCGCTCCAAGTAGTGAACACCCGAACTCTATTAAGGGTTCACATGAGGAAATGAACAACTTTGCTCGTAGTCTTCGAGGCTGAAGATGATTTTAGATTTATTTTTCTCATAATATTTCATCACCTTAAGAAAAGCTAGAAAGCTTTCTCTTGATGAAGAAGAAAGTGAAGTGGAGAAGAGAATGAAATTCATGAGGTGAGAATAACAACCATGGGTGAGTTTGTATTATATACTAACTCATATAGTGACTAAACTATGGCTAAGGATAATGGTTAGGTTAATAAATATTTTAAGCAAAACAAAACTAGTGGACTAAGTCAATGGGCTCATCAAGCTTCTCCAAGCTTCTAACCATGACAAAATTTCCATCAATTTTTAATTACTTGGATAAATAAAAACCCTAATAATATCTTTAGTGTAAGTCTCATACACCCATGTAGCATGTGGCATCAAACATGACACAAAAGTTGTACATTAATATATATCACATATATACTAAATGTACACTAGTGAGAAAAAGAAATGTTTACGTGAGCTAATATTAGTTAATATAGTTCAATATATCAAATATAATTATACATTAAATTTTTAAATCAACACTTGATTTAATAATACGGCTATATCACATATAACCGACTTATATCATATGTATCAACTTATCGAATCAACACTTGATCAGATAACCCGGCTATATCACATATAACCGGCCAATATCACATTTCGCGAGAATAGAATACGATATCGCATACTCATATTAATCTCGATACCGCACATATCACATATATGCTCCTACTTCGTTTCGCTTGAGCCAAAAAAGCTCTGTGTATGACTCTAAAGACTTGTTAATACGCGGGCAGTAGGTGATGAGCATATCAAACACCCACAAGTCGCAAGCAGTCTGCTAAACGTAACGGCCACCCGGGTATTTAACGATCAGAAGATCAACAAGCAAGCCTGGTCATACTCCTGTGAATCCAATCAAGTAACACTACCGTACAGTCCGGTCTCTTCATCTGATATGTCGCATATCACAGTCTGGGGGTGGTATAACGTCAGACCCCAATAGCCTGATAAGTCATGCTGATGCAAGGTCCATAACGATCCGAGAAACTACTAATAACACTTACCAGTAGATCTTAGCAACCCTAGCCAGGGATTTCCTATGATGGCCAATCGAGCATAGCGCAATATCAACCCCCAATACCTGGAGAGAAGAAATCCCCTCCTATCGCTCATTACCTCCATGCGACTCGGGATAGTACCCAAAAACCACCGTTTTGCACGATCTCTTGAACGTGGTAAGGTGGAAATCAAAGCACAGTGGGAATCAAAAAAGACTCTATGACGATCTCTGGTTGACAGGCTAAGCTATACCAGTGTCACCAGAGAACTGCTATCTGACGATAGGTGTAATACCATCTACGAGTTCTCGGCGAGTCCGTTCAGTGTACCCAGTCTCCACTAAGCACCCGTACACCATCTCTGATATCAAACACAAATGGATATGGGATCATCCATCACCCATCATATGGGTCGAGAAACGTATACGCTAGTCTATTCTGGAATATCGATACCCCGTCTCGATACTCGCACGACTAGGAACAATTGAAGGATGTACTTACCGACTATCTCTGCCCCCACTAGTATGATCTGTATCATAATCCTGGTAGCCAAGTACTCATCCTAAGAGCTTTATCAACATATAATAGATAGACAATAAGTGTACATGTTAAGATAAAGAGCAACCAGATAGCATGCTATCATGTCGAGCAAGAAAATCCTCCCTATATATGTCCAAGCATCTACTATAATATACATCACATGTATAATAATGGCCTCTAGGGCATATATATAACTAATAGTAATAACAAGTAAAATGTGTACACATCAATAACAAAGACAAACCAGATAGCATACTATCATTTCGAGTAAGATTGTTCTACCTGTATAGGTTCTCCCTCAATTATCTTAATCGCGTGCCTGCAATTACAATAATTGCCTTGAGGGTACTATATCCAACATATCAAAACAAGGAGAATAGGAAGTCGGCGAAGAGGGGTCGCCCTACTTGGCTCGAGAAACATTACTCATGCCATGGAGGTATCGATAAATTACAATAGATCTATTTTGATATAATGCAATATTAAGAGTTATTTTATAATATATGTAAATTTTTGGCAAATTGTAGAGGGCTTAGAATCTGGTGGAGGATGGTACACTGAGCGTGTTAACCGCGTATCTCCCCGTCCACGGTATCTAGTCAGATCCCTGCCATGGGCGAGCTTCGATTCACCGAAACTGCTACCCCGGAGTATTGCGTAAGTGTTAATATTTATTCTAATTCGAATGAAATTTTTGTTTGATAAGTTCAAATTTAAATAATATACTTATGTTTTAATGGTTAACATGGGTGTAAGAGCAGGTGGTAGAGCAACCGAAGGCATCGGGGATCGATTTCAGTGGACTGACCGATCCGATCCGATCATACTAACCCCAGTCCTAGACGCCGCACATGGAGGGCACCACGCAGATTGGGAGAGAGGCCGAGGACTTGGTGCTAACAGGGCCCATATGAAGTTGGTCTCCACTCCGGCGGTTACTTTCCCTACCCTCAGTGAGCGACATCTGGATTATGATATTTCCATATTGAAGACCACCGTCGAGTAGTTGAAGAAGATGCTGGTACGTATATTACTTATTAGTAAAATATTATATCACATTATAGATAGTAACATATGCAATATTAGTATGTTGAGCTTATTTGGTTTTAAATTTAAGTTTGATTAATCAGACTTACATAAAACTATCAAATTAAACTGAACTCTATAATCATAACCATGCCAGATCTTTCTTCATTTTGAAGTTTAAAAAGTTATGATTAATCCAAACTCAAAACATGAGAAGAAAACATTACTTTGTAAATTAGATAACTCCAAAATCAAGTATCCAATCAAAACTAAACAATTAAGGAGAGATATGGGCTTACAAATTAGAGTAAGTATCATTTCTACCTCCACTTGAAATAAACTACGGTTTTCCAAACTAGATACCCAAACTAGGCCTACGCCCCTAAGTATTCTTAGATTGGGGGAAAAAAGTATAGCTCTGAATGTGTGGAATTTCAACATGTATAAATTCCCATATATAACATATGAATTTCAACAGAACGTGTGGAATCTCAACTGAACATATATAAATTCACGGTTTCGAAATAATCCGATAATGATACGAATTCGAATAAAATCTAATACACCGTTCTTACTCGTTTATACACAAACACAACATTTTATAGTTCGGCAGGCTAGTTCAGTTGCGACTCTATATGCCTATCTTTCGGCTGCAGCTTCGCACGACACTATCTCAGCTGCGGCTGCGTAGGCCACTCCTATAGCTTCACAGCCCACTCGGACTCCTACATACACCACTCAGACTCCTGCACAGAACGCTCCTTCATTAATCGAGTTTTTAACGACCCAGGGCTGCACTGAGGAGCAGATACATCAGATTTCAGCGTTTATTAGAGGTGGAGAAGCTGGACCAAGTTAGGGTAGGTTTATTTATATTTTTTTAGGATGGATGTACTTATTTGATACATATTATATGTTTTGGATGATATCGGTGGTTGTTTGGATATTTACGATGATTTTAGACTGATTTCGTATTCTGTTTGTTTATTTCATTTATAAATTATGCGTGAGATATTGTTTATGAATATTTATGTATTTGAATATATGATATATATATTATTGTGCACAGGGCAGGGAAAAAACGGGAAGCCCCTTCATAAAAAAAACAGATATAATGTTTATACAGATTAATTCGTATGGGAAACTGTCCCTACAGATTACGCTGTAAGGGCAATATTTATTGCGTAGGGTATGTTCAGGATAAAAACTTGCACCTGGTTTTTGGACCTGCGGAGATATTTTATGTCCCCGCGGATTAATCCGTTGGGGCTACAATTTGCCCTTATGGCTAAATACGTAGAGGCAAGTGGATATTGCAGTAATATGAAACTTTTTGTTGGTTTATAAATAAATCTAGTTATTGACCTGGAAACAATTCTCGATAAAATAAATATTCATTACTAACAACTTATTTAACTAAATTTTTAAAATTTTGTGGTCTTCTCCTTCCTATCCTGGTTTTCTTCTTTTACTGAATACGAAAAGTAAGTTTCATTTCCGATTACTGTCCATACTTATATCTGCCAACGATTACAGAATACGGATAAAGTAAAACATATATCTGCTCCCTATCCGATTTGCTTAAATCACTACCTGCAATTACTTAATAATGATGGGAAAAAGCACCTTAATATTTTCTCAAATCTAGATCACATATGACCTATATGGTTTGGCAAAATTAGGTCACATATATAGGGGGACCAATTACGAGAGGAGAAATTAATTTGGACCACTCTGACATAAATAGGAAAATCAAGGACAATCAATTAGGACCCATAAGACTACTGATAATTTGGATACTTGAGCATTTTTTTCTCTTTCTCAAATTAATGCTCCCTGGACCCTAATCCTGGTCAAAATCTCTCGTGCACATTGTTTGTGTTCCAGTCAACTCATGTCAATTTTGGTGCCTTGAGGGGCTTGAGAGGGACCTTAAATGCTACAGTGATTAAGAGATTAAGGTAGCAAAGTCTAAAGTCTAAGCTCTTGAGGTCAATGAGAAACAAGGGTCTACATCCTAAAGGTTACTTCTACATTCAATGAGTGCAATAAGTTAAAAGTAAAAGTGACATGTCCATAATTAACGTTTCTTCATCACACTTCATGTCTGTTTCTCATAGAGGCTCCCAAAACATTTAACTCTCGAATAATGAGAATCAATTATGTTGGTTAAAAACTTGATTATCTAAATCAATATGACCAAGGTGTAGTAAAACAAAACTAATTGTTTGATTACAAGACATTACTAGCAAATGCGATAAATGATAAATGTTGCATTCGGCCAATATTATTTGCAGTATGATACGAGGCGATTTTCGAAGAATATATGTGTCGTTCGGAATGAAACAAATCGAAACCTGTAGGAAAAGTTGGTCATTCTAGTGAAGACATTAACCTTTGATCCGGGTATCAAAATTGTTATTTCTATATCTTTTACAAATAGTGTTGAAAGACCTATGAAAAGGTCAACATAGTTTGGTTTGATCACAATCTGAGCTTGTTTTTGTTACAAATTGTTTCCTTCCCATACATATCATATTGGGAAAAAATATTGTCTCTAAACTTTTGAGCACGCAAGATGACCATCGTCAAGAAGAGGTCAGGATTTAATATGGTTCCTCCAAACTCAGCCTACATCCATAGGGCAAACTTGAAGGTTTATTTAACATGAAGAGAACAAAATTACGCCACTCAATCTCCTCCAATCTTTCACATATCTACTCTTTTTATCTCATCTAAAATAGGGGATTTGCATCTCATAAGCTTATAGATTATATATCATCTTTTCGCTCTCTAGACTTTTGCCTAGCCCTTTTCGCTTTGCCTACTAATTTTATATGATGAAAACACCTCTCTTTTATTTATTGTATATGATAAGCTTTCTTCCAAGGACTAACACAAACCTTTTTTATCCTTAACTAATAGAATATTTTTTCTTGTTTAAATTTAAATGTAAATCTATATTTAATTAAGAGACCAATCTTATTCTATTTATATAATAACTAATTATTTAAATCTAAACTAATCTTAATAATTTGAAGGATATACAGAAGCTTTGAAAGTTCATTGTGCAAATATGGCAGTTTTATTAGTTTTGTTGTTCTTTTCGTTTTATCCAAATATTTTCAATCATAGGCTTTTCCCATACATTATTATGATTTTCTAGGTTTTTTCATACATTATTATGATTTTCTAGGATTTAAATATTTAAAATCATTTTTCCTTTGTTTGTATAGAGTTTTCTATGCCATCTAGAGATCTAGGTTAACAATACCTATCCATTCCGTCCATAGAACGAACTACCCACGCCGTCACTACACCATTATATTTGTTAATTATCCACAAATCTATAGTTTGTGTGATTTCAACTTTTATTATTGGAATTATAAACAATGTGTTTGTTTGTACAAAATGTAAAGCAATGCTTGTTGCAAATTTGCTTAGTTGGACTATACTAAGCTTAAGAGACACCTTTAATAAATGTCATTGTTATATTTCTCAAATTTGCAATATCTATTGGAATCTAAACCGTGGTTGCAAACAATATTGCAAGAACAACGATGTTGCTTTGTTGCTGCCGCAAGACCGATCGGCAACGCAGCGGAAACAATATAAACGAAAAACAATAGAAAAATCCAGATGCGAGCCGCAATAAAAATAACAAAAGAGATTTAGGAAGGAAACATGAAGAACCTTTATTAGAACTTGAGAACAAAAAAAGCTTACAGAGAATTATTATACTCTCTCCCTATGATCTCCAACAAGATCTTTCTCCTTCTACGTATTTTCCTTCATCTTCGATTGTCTGGATCCTTTATGGAGACGTCATTTACTCCTTTTGCTTTTTGATCTAAAACTCTCTAAAGTTAACCCTAATACATAACCCTAAAATTCTATATATAGCCTCTATAATTTAAGATCTCAGAAATTAAAAAACTGCCACCAAAAAATCTGACTTTCGAGTGAAATCTCGAACTTAAATTCCCAGTTAACGTCGAAAAGACGTCGGTTCTAACGTCTGCACAGACGTCGGTACGAACGTCTCCACAGACATCGGTAGCCATGTGGGCTGACGTTTGATGCTTTAACATGCTTCTGTCCAGATTGCAGGCAGACGTCTCTAATTCATCTAGGTTTCTGTATCTTGTTTTGACTGATGTCTATTCTTTGCAAGCAGACGTCAATCCCTCCTTTTGATACACAGTCTTCTTTAAATACGAAACACCTTCACAATAATCTCCACCTTGGCTCGTATTTCCTTATAGCCACATTGAAAATATGTTACCCTTCGTCTTGTATTCCTTTAGGGTTGCTTTAGTTTTTCTCCCGTTTCCCCCTGCTGGCACAATCTTTCTTCAGAATTGAGAAACTGATATTGTCACCGTTTTTAACCAAAACTGAGAAACCGGTTTGCGATCCTCCTACCTAGATCACCCTTCCTTCCATTGGAGTACTTGAATAGAAATCAATGCAGACTTGAACTTCTCTACAGGAATGACCTTCGTTAGCATGTTCGCCGGATTCACCTTAATATCGAACTTTATCAAGTCGACCTCCTTTTCGGCCCACTCCCTTCTCTTGTGATACCACACATCGATATACTTAGTTTGACTATGGTATACTTGATTCTTCACTAAGTGAATGATACTTTGACCGTCGCAAAACTAAGGAACCAGCCCTTTATCGAATCCGAACTCGCCAACCAAGCCATTTAACCACAAGGCCTCTTTATATGCTTCCACTACCGCCATATATTCTGCCTCCGTTGTTAAGAGCATCACGGTATCCTGAAGTGTTGACTTCCAACTGATAGGAGATTCTGCAACTGTATATGCATAGCCTATAAGAGATCTTCTCTTGTCCAAGTCCCCAGCATGATCCGCATCTACATATCCTTACAACTGGCTCAATTTATCTTCTGACTTATGAAAGAATAAACCGAGATCTTTAATTCCCTTTAGAAACCGATGTATCCACTTTACAGCTTCCCAATAAAACTTTCCTAGATTTGACATGTACCGGCTAACCATACTTGCCGCATAGGATATGTTTGAACATGTGCATACCATAGCGTACATCAGTGATCCCACCGCACTTGCATATGGTACTCGAGACATCTTTTCCTTCTCCCCGCTGATTTCGGACACATCTTGGAGGATAACTTGAAATGACCGGTGATAGAGATACTCACCGATCTAGAGTCCTTCATATTGTATCTCTAACACTTTCTCTATATATCTGAATAGAGATAGTCATAGCTTTCCAGCATTTCTGTCCCGAATAATTTCCATCCCAAGAATCTTCTTCGCTTCACCTGAGTCCTTCATGTCAAATTTTGTGCTCACTGAAACTTTAAGCACATTTATTTTCTCCATACTCTTAGCCGCAATCAATATGTCATCGACATATAGGAGTAGATATACCGATGACCCATCCTTAAGCCGCTTTGAGCATACGCGGCTGTCATACCCACATCAAGAGCAATTGGTCTTCCTCATAAATGAATCAAAGCGCTTGTACCACTGCTTGGGAAACTGCTTCAACCCATATAAAGACCTCTTGAGTTCACATACATGATCTTCTTTACTGGGCTCTATAAATCCTTCAGATTGCTTCATGAAGATCGTCTCTTCCAACTCCCCATGCAGAAATGTTGTTTTCACGTCCATTAGCTCCAATTCAAAATCTTGAGTAGCTATAATCGTCAACAACACTTGAATACATGTTTTCTTAACCAACAACAAGAAAATATCGTTTTAGTCAACCCCCATCTTCTGAGAAAAACCCTTCGCAACTAAACGTGCCTTGTATTGCTCGTTTTCCTTTTTTCTGTATACCCACTTGCAACCAATAGCCCATTTGCCTTTCGGTAGCTCTGTCAATCTCCATGTACTATTCTTTCGAAGTAACTTCATCTCCTCCATCATCGCCATAATCCATCGATCATTATGCTCTTTCCCAATGGCATCCTGATAAGAACTAGGACCTTCGCTTTCAGTGTCTAGAGCAAATGCAACCATATCTTCGAAACCGTATTTGAATGGTGCCTTATGAGTACGTGTTGATTGCCTTAATACATTGCCTACGGGTCCTATTGGAGTTGGTCTTCACCTTCTATCTCTGAAATCTGCCCGTCCATCTCTGTATCAATAGTCTGTAATTGTGCTTCAGTGTCCGTAACCTTATGAGCGCCAGATAACTCCACCTCCATCGAATCATTGTCCCTTAATACTCCACATGCCTCCTTATTATCACCAGCCACATATTTCAACATGGAATCCACATCGAAGATCACATCTCGGCTAGTGAACGCCCTTTTGTTTTCGAGATCCCATAACTTGTAACCTTTAACACCAAGTTTGAATCCCAAGAAAATACAACTTTTAGTTTTTTTATTCCAGCTTGGTTCTATCTTTCCGATCCACAAGCAAATAAGCAGGGCACCTAAACACCCGTAAAGAATCGTAATTGACTGGCTCTTCTCTCTATATTTCTTCTGGGTTCTGAAGATTTATGGCTGTTGTTGGAGACCTGCTGACTAAATAGCACGCATGACTTACCGTCTTTGTCCAGAAGTCCTCTGAAAGTCTGTATTGCAACCGCATACTTCTGACTCTCTTTAGTAGTGTCATGTTCATAGTCTCCGCTATCCCTATTTTGCTTTGGATGTCCTGAAACAGTCGATTGCCACTATGCCCTGATCTTTAGAAAAGTCTGTAAACTTCTTCGAGGTGCATTCACCTCCATTATCTGTTCGCAAATACTTTACCAGTCGCACCTTTTGCTTTTCCATGGTTTCTTTCCACTCCTTAAATCTGGCAAACACATCCTATTTTTGTTTGAAGATGTAGACACATACCATTCATGAGAAATCGTCAATGAAAGTGACATAATACATAGCACCTCCCTTTGATGCAACTGGCGATGGCCCCCATATGTCTAACTGAATGTAATTGCGGATTCCTTAGGTTTTGTGCATGGATTACTTAAAGCCGACCTTATGTTTCTTCCCCATTGTACAAAATTTGTACAAATCTAACTTCCACTAGAAAACACCTTTTAGCAACTTCCTTCTGCGCAACTCACAAAACCCCTTCTCACTCATGTGACCAAGACGCATATTCCATAGCTTTGCAGTATCCTCTACCTGTTTCTCTATAGCTACGGCCGCACCACCAGTCACTGTGCGAACGCCCAAACGATATAAATTCATTAGTCGTTGTTCTTTTATAACCACTAGGGCACCCTTGACAACCTTTAATGCTCCGTCTAAACCAATGAATTTACATCCTGCCGCATCTAATGCTCCAAGACAAATTAGGTTCTTCTTTAGTTCTGGAACGCGACGCACGTTCACAAGCATTCGTACCACCCTATCATACATGCGGACTTTGATGTTTCCTATGCCAATAGACTTGCATGCCACACTGTTCCACATGAGAACACTGCTGCCATTGAACTCTTTATAGGTGTCAAACAGCTCTTTCCTCGGACACATGTGGTATGAACATCCGGAATTAAGGATCCAAACATCTGAATTTTCCTCCTCTATATCTACTACTAGCACGTCACATAGATCTTCTTCTACTTCGGTCGAAACAATAGCTTGATCCGAACCCTTTGAATTGGCACCTTTACCCTTCTTCTCTAACCACTGCTTATACTTTTGGCATTTCTTCTTTAGATACCCTGACTGTTAGCAAGAGAAGCACGGTCCGCTCTCTTGCCCGGATGATTTGGATTTCCCCCTTATACTCTTGCCTTCGTCTCTATTCTTCGATCTTCCACTTTCACCGGCGAACAACCTCGATAACCTCTCTGATGGATTTGATTTTTTCATGTTCTCATTGTTTAAAAGTGTCACTGTAATCTCCTCCATCTCGTGATTCTCTTTCTTGTAAAGGATCATTGTCACCAAGTGTTCATACGATTTTAGAAGTGAATATAGGAGTAATAGCGGTTGGTCCTCCTCCTCTAACTATACTTCAAGGCATAAAAGATCGCTCACCATCTTATTGAAGTTGTTTAGGTTGTCGTGAATCGCGGTGATCTGGTCCAAAAAAAAAAGGCCAGCGACCCCATTCCGGCCGCGGAACCGCCGCGTGACCCCGCTTTTGGCCGCGGAACCGCCGCGGCCTGGTCGATTCAGGGTCTGTGGAAAAAAAACTCTGTAAGTCTTCTGATCTCCTCCTCTGCAAATCTCGATATATCTTCTGTAAAATCTCCTGCAGTATTCTTTGCGCTTAAAAAATCTTCCCCCTTCCAAATAACAATCTTGTGCAGGATTCTTTGCGCCGCGCATAAAATAAAAAGATTTGATTGCAAGTGATTTACTGTTTTGCATATCTTTAATCGAATTTTAAAGGGCTTTTGACCAATTCAGATTGGGTGGGGATTTCATCACCCTTCACAGGACCCCAGAAATCACATAAGACATTTGCATTGACCATTCTTAATTAAAAATATTAGACTCAGCCCTAAAAACTTCGAGCTCAATAGGACAGATGACTAGTTATAGGCATCAGCCGTTTATCCTAACCTGACTTTGTGGTGTCTAGACAAGTGTGTCAAGGCAAGTGGTTACATAATTAGGACCGCTACTTGTAGCGGGGAGCCTCCCACTTACCTGACACTTACCTGGCCGCAATTGGCGGTGAAGAGGCTGTTTGAGGACCTATCTCTAGCCCTTTGGAACAGTTAGGAGCTGCCTAGCAGACCTAGGTGACCCTAGAGTTAGGCCTGATTGTGCATTTTTGGTTGATCGAAAGTGTGACTTAGCCCTTTATCAAATTTTTTTTTGCAAACAATTTCAAATAAAGAGAGAAAAAAAAGGAAAAAAATTTATAAAAAAAAACTTGCAACTTGTCGCATAAAATCCTTGCACCCCACCACCTACCTTCTTCATCTTCTCTTTCTTCTATCATGGGTACCCCACATCATAAATCTCTTGCCGAACTTTGGTATCCCAAACCTAACTTTGCGTCATACGTCAATTGTTTCGGTCGATTTAAAGAAGATCCCTCCATGCCAAAAATATCTTTGAAAGATCAAATAGAAGCGTTTAGGAGAAACAGTTCGACTTTGCAACCCCTTTGTGTCAACCATGTCAACCTTCACCACCTTCGTACGTTGACACCACCTTTTCAAGTCCTGCTGTAACTCCTAAACCGATGTTCATTGCTGAGCATATTGCTCAATCTCGTAGTCGATCTTTCACTCCTCTCCACACATCCAGTTATAGGGATCAACAAGTTCATTCACCTTTCTATCCATAGGTTGATCCTATTCATGTCCATCCATCCACTTCCTACCAGTCCTACCTGACTTTCCCACCGTCACTAGACACTGTTTCTACACAGCCTTTTGGGAGTTTCACATATCCAAATAGTTTCGAATCTTTTACCGAAACCCCTTCACAACCCATGTCTAGTTTGGAACAGTCGTTAGAAGCTTATATTTCAGCAACAAATAAAATGGTTAGGAATGTGGAAGCGTCTGTGGCCGTCCTTATGCAACCTAGTGAACCGGTAGCTAGTTTCCCGCTAGCTCCAAATTTTTCAATGTATAAGGAGGCGGTTGGACAGAATGAGAATGTGAGAGGATTTCCAAATCAAACCAACCCTTACCCAATTGAAGCCCACAACTCCGGTTTTCCATCGATTGTCCCAAATGATTCACCAGTTGAAAATAAAAACGAGTTGTGTGATTTTGTAGTGCTTGATTTGCCAAATTGTGAGGAACCCCTTTCGAGTGAAACCACACTTAATCCTTTCAATCTTTACACCTCCAATCTAGGACCTGAATTGATAAATATACATGCTTTTGATGAGGTGTCAGAAAAAATTGATTTTCACTTGATTGAGGATATAGACGCCTGGAATATTTCGGATGATGAGCCTGTCGATTTGATTGAAATTTTAGGTCCAATTCATCATTCCGAATCATTAAATGTTTCTCCCGAACCTCATATGCGTCTTGATTTTGATGATAATGACATGGATGAGATAAATATTGAGGAGAATTATGAGGATAGTATTGAGGAGAGTATTGAAGATATATTATTGAGGTTGAACCATTTTTGTTTGATGTGTCGGATTTTCCAATTCATCCTCCGGAACCTTTAACTGTTATATCACCCTCCCTCCTTTCCATCGTTCCGACCACGCACAAGATCACTCTTGAAGACTGTGAGCTTGAAAAATTTTCCTTTGAATCAGACTCAGTTCTCACAGCCGATAACACATACGAGTGTTTCACTTTTTCGGACGATGTTGAAGACTCACCGCCCGAGTTTGAGTCCTTTACATTTTCAGATGAGTTAGTTGAACCATCAGACTCGGTTGCATACAGTCGTTTCGAACCATTAAAGGAATCTTTCAAGTTCGAGACAGTTTACTACGGTGAGAATGAGACTATCCCTAATTCCCTTCCTTTCGTCCTTCCTATCGTTCCGACCGTGCAAGAGACCGTTACGCTTTCATCTTCTATACCAAGTTCGGTGTACCCATGCTTTCTTGCGAATCCTGAGGGATTTGACCCCATTTCACGACGAGTTGATAGATTAGCACAATCACTTCTAACACATCGGTCATCACAAATTGCGCTAATTTATTCACTTGATTTACACGCTCAAGATCGTACTCTACTTCTTTCTCTTTTCCACCATTCTTCTCCCCCACCGAGACCGTATCTCGTTTCTACCTCCACACGGTCTCGTGTGTTTCTCATTTCTTTTCTCTACACCCCATTATTTCACCAACTCGGCCATTACCACGATAAGATTTTTGAATGGTTGGTGCTAACCTTTGGCTTGTGTAAGACCAAGTTTAAGTTTAGGGGGAACCTTGTTGTATATATGTACATATATTTTTTGTTTTCTTTTTCTATAAAAAATAAAAAAGATTCAAAAAAATAAAAAATTATAAATAAATAAACATGGGAGTGTCGGCATTTTGACCCTCTTGGTGTAGCATGACAGTGAGGACACTGTCAAGTTTAAGTTTGGGGGTATGCTTGGTAGATCTTCTTCCTTTGCATTCATTTGTATATATTTTTGCATTTGCTTATTTATTTGAAAACCCATAAAAATTAAAAAAATTCAAAAATTATAAAAATTAATGTATTCAATTTTGGCCGTATTTGACTTGAGTTTGACAAAAAGGTTAACTATTTAGGAACAACTAGATCTAGACCTAGTAAATTAAAAACCTTAAAAATAACCTTTCTTAAAGTTTAACGGTAGAAAGTATATGTCTTTGTAGTTTATCTAGAAATAGACAAATTTTGAGTTCACTTCTTGGGCAAAGTTAAAACAAGGGAAGAGTATTGATATTTTTATTAGAGTATAAGTTTGAAAAATAATTTCTAACTTAAGTCTAGATTCTGAAAATATATACCCTATAAATTGCACAATCACGCACCTTGAAACTTGGAATAATAGAAGAGACCTTGAAATGCTCTTGTCTAAAGTCCTTAGTACGATGGAAAAAAATATATACAAGTGTGAATAAAGAAAAAAAATGAACACTGGTTTTTGTGATTACTTAAGGCTAAAAAATAGAAAAATATTTAGCGAGGGTGCTTCATCACCTAGTGCCTTAGACCAACTGATTTGGGAGTCACTGCTAAAGCCTTAGGTGTTGCAAGGCTAGGAATTATGCTTTAAATGTGCAAACGCATTTTGTAATCGGTCGTTGGTACCTCAAGAAGTATTAACGGTCGCATGAAGAATGTGTAAGCAAAATTCATTTAAAAATTCACCAATTAAGAAGTGCTTTGGACAACGGACGAGAGTATGATTGCTTGATTTGAATTTCCAAGTGTAGGGGTGATCTATACACACACGTAGGGATATGTGATTGGAGTTTAGATGAGAGAAAGGAGTGAAGAATAGAACTTGTATCTTTAATAGAGTTGATAGAAATTCCTACGTGGAGATGGAACCCTAGAAGGAAAACTTAGGAAATGCCGAAAGCTAAGTAAGTCTATAGAACATATATAATCTTAAGTTAAATAATGAGGAAGTGTGAAGAAGGTGGGTGGATAATTTACGGGTCAAAGATAATAGAATTCCCTGTTAGAAAACCTAATTAGAGAATAAAAGTTAATGGGCCGAATTGATAGGATTTTATGGGTAGTATCCGCTGAAAACCCTAAGGAGACAATACTCCTCCTACTAGGGACACCTAGAGGTTTAACGGCTTGTTGCACGAGCTCAGTGCAATCGCGTTTCCCTGTGAAAGTGCGGTTAGGTTTTTTGTAGAGAATAAAAATAAGTTTGCTCGAGGATGAGCAAAAGATAAGTTTGGGGGTATTTGTTCACACCATAATATTGTATAATTATATTCCCCAATCTTATTCGTTTTATAAATAAACATGTGCTTTTGACGCATGTCTGCTACATATTACAGGTTACAGGTTCTTGGACAGAAAACAGTGAAAATGATGAAAAGACGATGCAAAAGTGGACTTTGACCAACAAACAAAAGACTCTTGATCAAGCCTACATCAAAAATAAAATTCACAAAGTACAAGGCAATGCAAGGTCCAAGATTACAAAGCGAACGGTTAAAAGTCCACCACAATTATTCACCGGAGATCTAGAAGAAACACAGAAGCTATTTTAATAAAAGAACCAAATAATAAGGAAGCCCAAAGACAGAAGAGCCCACAAAGGAAATTTCAAGGCCCACTACTTCCTTTTAAAGAGACAGAGACATAAAATTTTACCAAAACTTGGAGTCTACTTTGACTAGGTCTTCTGAGGGTATTTTTGTAAATGCAAACATGCGAATCAATTGTAACCTAGGGTTTCTATCTCCTATAAATAGAACTCTAAATCATTGTATTCTTTTCATGCCTCCCTATGCCTCTTTTTATGAATAAAATTCAGATTTCTTTTGGAGAGCATCGATGCCTGTTTTCACTTCATGAATTCAGATCTGACAACCCTGTGTTGATATTTGGAGAGAGCCATCTGTAAAGTAAGTAGGTAATTTTAATTCCTTGCCCTAGTTTAGATTTATTTTCTTGCCCTAGATAAATGTTCTTAAATTCCCTAATTTGTGAGTAGTCTCCTCGCTTGTTAGGGTTAGCTTTGGGGAAGCCTTTTGAGAGATGAGATCTCTCAACCCTTTCTTGCCCATCATACTTTTTTATAGGACTCCATGCATACACGCACACACCACGCCCTACGGTACCATATCCTTCGAGGTAGCGGTGATACCGTAGTATAAAAGCCCGGTTGCGCGCGTTTTCCATGAAGGTCAGGGTAAGGATCTCTAAAGGAAGGACAAGAACCTAGAGGAAGGAACACCTTCCCGAATGGATCTAATCCCTTTTATTGATAATTACCATAACTCCTCATAGATCATCATTTGGGTATAGAAAACGTTGAGATTTATTTACATTTCCAAACCATTCCTAAACCTAACCCTAGGAAGATTTCGATCTAGATTAATTTAGTTTTTAGATAGATTTAGTTTTTAGACTTAATAATCAATCCGAACACTCATCGGAATTAACTCGTTAGCGCGACTAGGAAATTCACAAAATCCCTGTGGACCGACCCGTACTCACCGGCGAGCTACATGCCACGCCGTTCTTGATTGCGGTGATAGATAGTTTTTGAGATAAATCATGAATCAGAGTCTCTTCCTTCATGCGTAAACCATATAGTTTGTTCTTCAAATATAGTTTGTTTGACAATGACTTTGTCATGTACAAGCTCTTCAGCTTAAAGTACAAACTTGCCGTAGTAGTTTCCTTCATAACGTTATACATCACGTTATTCGCCAAACAAAGTTTTATCGTGTATTGTGCCTTCTGATCTAATTCTACCCACATTGCATATGTCATGTCGGTATGTTTACTACCGCCAAGAACGTTAAACAGCCCTTTCTTCACCAGAAGTGCCTTCACCCTTCTCTGCCACATGGAGAAGTTCTGTTTCCCATTAAATTTCTCCACCTCAAAGTTTGTGCTATTTACTTTTTAATCCATCATCCTTAATTCCAAAGAAAATATCTTTCTCTTGGATCCTTACGAACTACTATCAATATAATTACGATCTAAGAATATAGGAAGCAGACACAAGCGTCGTCACCTACCTTAAATTTAAATCGCAAAATACGGAATGTAGCGCTGATCCCAATTGTTGTTACCGCAAGACTGATCGGCAATGCAGCGGAAAACCTTATAGACAAATAACAAAAGAAAAAACCAGATGCGAACTACAATAGAAATAACAAAAGAGATTTGAGAGGGAAACGAGAAGAACCATTATTAGAACTCGAGAAGAAGAAAACCTTACAGAGAATTATTACACCCCCTCCTTATAATCTCCAACGAGATCTCTCTCCTTCTACAGATTTGTTAGGAACTCATGCATACTAGCAAGCTAATTTTAGAAGATAGCAACATGGATCTTAAAAATTTCTAGTTTGCTAAATTTCCAAAACCATGAATCAAAACTAAAGTGAAAGACTTATAAACAAAAGCTAGTGAGATAACCTAATCTCCTATGTTAGCAATACTCACATTCTCAAACTTTCTTCAAGAGCTCCATTTGTGGACTTTTGCTTGGCTTCTAGGTGCATAGACAAGCTTAGTGAGGTCTTTCCTACGCCGAAGATGATCCATCTCGAGGAAAAAAGGACTCTAGCTTCATCTCCACCATTAGCCTCAAGCTTGCAAATATAGAAACTGGCAAACCTGGCTTGCCAGGAGAGGGTTGATGTCTTGACCCAGAAAAGGCACGTGACCGGCACTTGAATCACGTGAAGTCTATAGGACCCCACCGTAATTCAAGTAAGCCAAAAAATCCGGAATCCAAATATGTTTAAAGAAATAGTAGAGGTGAAGTTTTAAAAAGAGTTATTAAATGGAATCAAGTTTCTTTTTAAAGTATAAGTAAGTTTGTTTGAAAATGCCTATGTCGTTTGAAAATCACGCAATACCTCCTTTGTAAATTTTGAGTAAAACCAAAACATTATATATATATATAAAGCATCCTCAACGGGAGCTAACTTCCACGCCCAATCGGTGGAGCAACTACGCAGTTAATATACGACGCCCAAAGCAAAGAATAGAAAGTGAATCATGAACAAAACAATATAAAGTCGACTCCGAATGAGTGCGACACCTAAAAACACATAAACATCTAAGTCTCGCTTCTTAGTCCATAAATATACAAGTTTTGGTCGATGGATTTTTTAACTAGATCTAAAAGAATATACATATACAATGGGTGGTTATGATTCAACATATAACCCACCTACCAAAGCAATCATCGAAGTAAGAAGTGTGCCGGCAAGCCTCTACTGATCCGAACGGTCAATCCTGCAAGAAATTGCGGCACAACATGGGTGAGTTTCCAGCTTAGTGAACAAAAGTATATCGCAAGTAAAAATCAAAATGCATAATGATTTACCTGGGTCATAAAGTATAGTACTATCACATCATGTACTAAAATATGTATAATGCACAGGTGCTACAAGTGTATCAATATTGATTGCGTAAACATTGAAATATATCAACATATCTTCTATATATAGCATGCATCCATGTATAAACCTATAAAATAGATGAAAGATGCATGTAAAGCCATTTCAAAATAGTCATATGATACGTATATCATGGCACAAGTACTAGCCTTAGTTTTTTGAAGTATTATATGCGTTTTGTTTAAAGTATATGTTTCGCTCTTTAGAAATGAGTTTTAAGAAGATTTCCGTTTAAAAGGTTCGTGTGTCGTCCTAGGCACGTCAAAATAACGACACTATAGCCCATTTGGAAACCTCATTATGCACATCTATATGTGAAAATAGTACTTAGGTACTGTCCCATGGACCAGACCTGATCGGTTATTAAATAACATAAATTATAATAGCGCATCTCGACGGATCGCGCAAATATCAACAAATGAGTGTCTAGTATCGACACTCAAAATCTCACAAGTGTCCATCATTGGCACTCAAATCATCATAAATCTCATTTCTATCACCGACACGTAAATCCAGATATTGTAGACACCATCTCGTCAGACCAGTCCTCTCCCGATATCACTACCCTCAGTCGGTATCTCCCGGATATCCGTCATGCTCCAATACTCTCTCCGATATCGATCCACCTCATTAGGATCCCCGTACCTCCCTACGGACTTCCTGCCCCTCGGTGTCGTACCGGGTTCACCATGTACCCGTAATTGGTTAACCCCTCTCTCGATTCTGATATCTCATCATGGAAACAAAAACCCATAGTGGACGCCAAATCATCATACCATGAGAAAACCGCATTTAAAAACATTCACAAGTTTTATAAATCCCACCGCGGCTTCTTAAATCTATAGAAAACAACAGGTTCCGAAGAACACATATATAATCTATCTCGAGTTCATAAAAACATAACGCCTATATCATCTTTGCCACAATGGCACAATCATATACAAATACCCATATCGATGGTAGTCGTATATCAAAATCATTATAGGTATCATCTCATCTATCAAGGATATCCAGAACACGAGTAAATATAGCGATCCTACTGTATCATGGCAATACTAATGATGTGTCATGTAGCATATGCGTCTGTGCATGTGTCACATGGAAATCATTAATATTTATGCAAGTATTCTATCAAAGGTGTTCATACATCGCTATCACAATTATCAACAATGCGTCATGCATCTACTTTAGTTGATGATTAATCACATGGATATGTCAATCATCGCATTCATATAACAATATCAATGCTATCAAATCATATAGTGTCATGGCAATACCAATAAGGTGTACTGTAACATGCGCGTCTGTGATTTGTGCAACATAGCAATCATTGATAATTGTGCAGTATTCTATCGGTGTAATCATATAAGCATGGTATCGTAAACTAACCATACGAAGTATAAATACGGATAATATAACGTAGCGTAACATTAAGCAATCTACCCGCGAACGTATAACGAATCGAATAATCATAATCCAAACAAGCGTCATAGTAGATAATTACTTACGAGCTATACAGTTAAAGTTGAAAATAGAATGAAACGTTGTTTTGGAAATAAGGAGGCTACAAAGTTTTTGAAATAGATATTCATTTGAAATTTCTAGTACATCCTTGACATTACCATTTAAATGTAGGAAATGGATTGTTAGTTTTTAAAAGAATATAGCTCAACAATCTTAACAATATACCAATCGGGATTTCGCAAGATTATGCGAGTGAAATACATATCGGCTGTATCCAGCAATCATCCTCATCATAACAATATTGCAATCAATATCTTACTGATATATAGTTGCGTATGCATATCAAAATAATCATATATAAATATATCAACGCATATATATAGCCTACTATATACAAACTTAGTTATAGACTAAAAAATCTAAAATATCACTATAGCCTAGGTATATAGTATAGGTATCCTAGTTAATTGGTTGCGGTGGTGCTATACGCCATCCATCCGACTTCCCCGTAGATATAAATCTACTTACTGAGGTATCGATCTATTCGTAATACACGATCGCCTCGCCGTCTCCGAAATCCCCGCAATCATACCTACATTCGAAATTATGACACAATGACATAAATATCTAAATAAAAAATGATACAACGAGTGAAACGCACATAGGTTCTACCTATGACCAACATACGCTAAATACGACCAAATACCCCCATCGTCGACGTATAAACGTCGAACGATCAAGTTGAGATATAGAAATAAATAAAACCAAGTTTTAAAACCGGAAAACATCACTAAAACTATACTGAAACACTCCTAGATTTTTCTACATGGAAACTAGAGCAAAACCACAATACAGTGGCCTAATTACCATAAGATGAAACTACAGAACAAAAATCAAGACCTAAATCATCGGAGGATCCGCAAATTTCGGTTTTGGGGAATAAAACTTCGGCCAAATTTTGGAGTTAGGGGCTCGGGCTTCAAGGGTAGTCTTCTACTGGTCCCATCATATTACAGTATTCCTAATTTATTTTTCAGAGAACCTTACTTACTCCAGATTCAATTTGAACATCAAAAACATCATGAAATCCATGTTTTAAAACTCAAAACACATTCAAAACTTAATCTCCATGCATCAAAACACCACCATCTCCCTCTAACAAGTAGTGATTAACAACTAAACCCTACTAGACTCATTACAACAAAAAAAAAACTCGAACAAAAATAGGATTTGTACCTCTTGTAGAGAATGGAAGAGGAATCAAGCTCAAGGAATGACTTGGTGAGGTTCTTTGAAAAGGAAAAGGCCTAGCTTGGTGTCTTGAATGATATATGTGAAAGAACTATCAAGCTTCATGGTGATTTTGTGAAGAGAGGCCGGGGTTTGGGTGAGGGTTAAGGGACTTAGAGATATTTTGTATAGAGAATAAATGAGAGAATGAGAGAGGGATAGCCATATATGTAGGATAATATATTAGGAAATTTGTGCGATGTTGTGGTGTACATGAGGGTATAATATAAGCTAACATATTCTCTCTCTCTCTAACAAAACCAAATAAAACATACACAAATCTTTTAAATCACATATCTTTTTTAATAGAAAACACGTGGCACCTTTAAAATATCTCATATTTTTCATTTTCCCCCAAAATATTTCAATTTTTACGGATACCAATCCGAAAACCCAAAATCCATACTGATATTATTTTCGTAAACTCATAATATCCATATTTAAATTATAAAATAATATTTATAATTTTCAAAATGTTACAATATCCCTCCTTAAATAAATTCGATCCCTGAATTTAAATTTAACCCCCAAATTGTTAAAACATTTTGCCCAATCTAATTAAATCAAATCAACAAGACCCAAATTTTGAAAACATTTAGTCTGCTCCAATCAACGAGACTCAAAAGCCCAACATGAGCTAAGACTACACTAACGCAACACGTGCGCATGAAAATCCAAAATATAAAAAATCCCATAACTATAACTCTAGTAGATGCTATAAGAATCACACAAATTATGATGTAAAATACAAAACGCGAAATCAACCGTGTAAATCTAGTACACAAGCATAACCATATCCGTTGTTCAATATCCATAGAACATGACCAAGCGAAATCTATAATGGAAGTTATAATATATCTCCTCAAGTGCAATGCGCGAAAAAGAAATCAACCCCAACGAGTTTGCACGAAAACCAAATCACATGCTACGGATGTGTCACGACCCGAAAGTGCACGTGACTGGCCCTTGAACCATATGAAGTCTATAGGACTCCATTTGATCCAAGTAATCCAAAAACCCAGAAATCTAAAACCATTTTAAGAGTAAATAAAGAAAACTAGTTTAAAGAAGTGAAGAAAAACATGTTTGAAGTCAAGGTTTTTAAATAACTAAGCCGAATATGCATTTTAAAAAAAATGTAAAGTCTTTTCTAAAAATTTCAGCAGAGTTTCTTTTGTAAATACTGGCCCCGAACGGGGTACAACAAGAACAATATATATGCAATGATAAAAGGCATCCCCAAGCGGGAGCTAGCTCTTCGTCAATTGACGGTCACAACCATGCAAGCAATATAATATACAACGCCGAATGGCGAGGATCAAATCCAAAAGAAACTCAATAAGCATTAAAACCGCCATACTGCTAAGCGCGACTCTAAGGTCAAAATAATATATCACTAATGTCTAAGTCTGAAACAATTTATAAGTTTTGGTTGATGGAATTCTAGATATAAAGGATTAATACAAGTACAATGGTGGTTCTTGATGCAAAAGAACCCACCTACCAAAAGCAATTCACCCGCAAAGAAGTAATATGCCAGAAATGCCGCTATGGAACCTGTACGGCAAAACCTGCAAGAACTGTGGCACAACGGGGGTGAGTTGCCAACTCGTGAATAGAGAATATCTACAAGCAGAAACCGAATGCATGATATAATCCTAGGTCAATACAATCATATATAAACCTCAAAGAATAAGCCTGAAGCATGATAAGGTGGCAATGTAACATCTAAACATGTAGGTAGTGCCAAATACTCGTGTCAGTGCCTCGGGTAATAACATGTCATAAACATAAGGTATGTCTGCAAGAAGTAAATATGATGAAATATAAAAATGAATATCAATACACATATATTAGTGTCCCATTCCACTAATATTGGTATAAGGGTATATATAACAGCGCCCTCATACCCTGTTATATATACAAATGAAGTATGACCAATGTTATACTAGTCTGTAAAAATGTGGATCCCGTCCACCTTTCACCCAAATGACAATATGCATCATGCATGTAAATGTGAGGATATAATTAAAATCGTGGAAACATCATGAAACCTGTGCCTAGCATCGGCACGTAAATCCTCGTCCATATGGAGCTCCGTCTGCAGTATCGGCCCTCGGCCCCGGCAGCACGGGTCAACCCATGTCCATCTATCGACTCTGGTCAGTATCCTCCGGATAACCGCCAGGTCCAACCAATCACCAGTAGGTACTCGCCACCATGCTAGGCTCATCGTCTACTCCACGAAAAACATTTCTTGCCCTGGGGAACCATACCGGGTCCACCATGTACCCGCAATCGGCCTCATCCGCCTCCTCGAGTCGGGTTTCACATGTCGCTCTCAGCATCGAGAAAACACATGGTGGACGCACTGAAATATCATATCAAGGGTAACCAGGTTTTTAAAACAATTACATATTCTCTTTGAAATACCCACGGTTCCCAAATCCCGAAATATCATGGAAACAATATATCTCAATGCGTATAATCAAAAAGCATGATATATGCGACATGTTAAAAAAATGTAAGCATAACAGTATATCATGCAACATAGAATAGTGGTATGCACATACAAGGTCATAGAATAGTGGTATGCACATATAAAGTCATATCCTGATGCAATATTACTACTGTGTCGTGACATGGCAATTATCGATGATGAAGTGTGTGAGCCGGCAAGCAAGTGTACGTGGAACATATGCATCATCGATAATGGTGTTGCTGTCCTAACAGCATGATTGCAATATAGAAAGAAACACATGCAATGCGATGCGGAATCGAATAATCAATGCAGTAGTGAAGAATCTACACCAATATGTACATGTCATGCAGTGGTGCCATTTGAAATAAGACGAATCGGGGTTTTTAGTAAAATAAGGGTTGCGGTGTTTTTAAGAATAGATACGTCTTTTGAAAATACCCGTATTATCCCTTTACTTGTCCTTAAGATACTCCCGATTCGTTAGTTTTGAAATAGGTATGACTCGGGTCTGGTCTAACATCTACTAAGCCAAGTCCATCAGGAGGTGTATGGAAACCACCTAAATTTGAGTCGATATATATATATAATAGTCGGTGATCCCGCCTCAATAGTATCGCGTACTATACAGTATATCATCTGACATCCTCAAGTTATGAGTGCAGATCTATCATCAATATAAAGCTCATACGGTAAATCGTCGTACGGCATCCTAATAGCTGGGTACGGGTCGATATCACAATCAACTCATCAATTATTTGGTATCCTCATCATTATATCACATAATCTGGGGTACTGATCTAAGTCTAGTACAACTGATACCATCAATATGACTGCATGTGTAAACACACATCCAAAGGCCCGCTAGAGATCACATGTCGTATCCCAAAAATGAATCATATCAAATCACCGATCTCGCGGCACAAAACCCAATATCATTGACTCATCTCCGAAGTCATTCACTATCCATAATTATCACAGTATAAGTATAGCGAATCAACATGTGTGTGCGTGTGGGTGTAAACATATCCTAGGGTTCGCAACTAGGAAATATTCTAGTTTACTTCTAACCCTATCACATGATATCACATCTCAAATAATCCACTACACTATACTATCATAAATAATATATACATATAAGGTATACCAACTACGGACTGCGGGGGTGCTATACGCCATCCACCCGACTTCCCCCGTAGATATAATCTACTCACCTTGCGTCTTTATCTGTCGACGTCGCTACGCGTTTGCTTGTCATGTAGAAGTCTTCATAGGGTACCTACACATTAACGTATCGCAAATGCGTATCAAAACCAAATCAAAGCTAAAACGATACACGAAAGCCAAAACGATACGCTATGGGGCCTATATGTTAGAACCTATGGGTACGCCTCCAAAACCATCAACAACCCTCGATATCATCGTATAAACGCCAAGTAGTCGAGATAAAACACTTTAAGAAAATTCAGAATTTGAAATACGGAATACGAAAAAACGAATCCAAAACAGCAACTAAGGAAATAGGCTCCAGATTTCACCCTAAGTCAAATTAGACAAATCTATACATACCAGGGGTCAAGTTTAATGGAGAAAGGGCCCTGCAACAAAAACGTGGCAAAACCCTCCTGCTCTGGCCGCAAATTGCGACTAGAAGGGTTAAATCTGCGGCCGGGAATGGGAAGTATGGGCTAGGGTTCTGGGGTTAGCTTCCTTGATGCCTGTACATGTCACTGTCAACTCAATTTTATTTTAGGGGTCTCGGGGTGATAGCAGATTCCCAAATACGATCACAGATTCACAGTTTTTCTCCGACACCGTCTCATAAATCCGTATTCCGTGTTCTAGTCTCTAGTTTGATCCAAAATAACATCACCCCAGGGGTTCTAAGGTCACAACAAGTCTCAATTTCACTTTGGTTTCAGATCAAACCCTAAACCCTAACTTGATGTTTCACTAATCCACCAAACGACACCATATCGACATGAAACTAGAATTGATGCACAAGAAATGAAATACTACTCTAATAGGACTAGAATTTACCTCCTTTGGCAACTCAAGAAAATTCTTGAGTTGCTCAAGGTCCTCCAAATCCAATCTTGCTAGGTTCAATGTGTAGCTAGTGAGCTCGGGAACACTTTTTGTGAAGTGGGAATGGGGTTTTGGTGAGGGAAATGAGACGGATCTATGGAGTGAAGGGGAGGGAGATGAGGGAGGAGCAGGAGCAGCAGCAGCTCAAGGAGAGGGGAGAGAGAAATGGGTGTGGGGAAATGATGGGAGTATGGATCAAAAAGTGGGGGTTGACTTGGTCTCTCTCTCTCATCATGAGACCTTTATCTTTTCTTTTCTTTTCCTTCTCCCACCATGGTGAACCCTAAGCAACCATGTACCCAAAACATGTAACAAGTGTAACAAGTGTGGAAAATGATATGTGCATATTTTTGCACAAAAATGCCAAAAATCTAATTAGCGATTTTTAATCGCGATTAGCACTAAATTAGCATATAACTAATCATAAAAACTTTAAAATGGCATAATTCCATAAAATACCCTATTTTAGAATTTTCCATAATTTTCCCCCATTTATTTGTATTTAATTATATCAGAATATTAAAATATTCATTAAAATAATATTAATTTATAAAAATTCCCAAAAATAATATTTTATTATTTTGAAACGTTACAATCTTCTACTTTAAAGAAATTCGGTCCCCGAATTTAAGTTCAAACCACCAAGTATTAAAACATTTCAGAAAAAATGCAAATTGTCGGGGCTCAGAAAACATCAATACATACCGAATATCATAAAAAAATGTACTGCTCTATAAAAAATCAATCCCCAAAAATGTATATAAGAATACCCCGTGCGTCTGGTGCGCACGGAAATCAAAATCCATATATGTACCATACATAGGCACAAAACAACATTTAGGTGCAACGGGTGTGCACGAAACATCTGTCATAGGCAACGTGTGTGCCTGACAGCAAAATCAGGTGCATTTGACATACACGAAGAATTTCGATTTAGTGCATCTGGTGTTCACCAAAATCCCATATCAAAACACTATATGTTAGTTATATGTATGCCCTAGAGGCCATTACTGTACATAGGATGTATATTGTAGTGGATGCTGGGACATATTTAGGGAGGACTTTCTTGCTCGACATGATAGTATGCTATCTGGTTGAACTTTACCTTAACGTGTATACTGATTGTCTCTCTGTTACATGTTGGTAAAGCCCTTAGGATGTGTGCTTGACTACCTGGACTATGATGCGGATCATACTAGTGGGGACATGGTAGTCCATAAGTACATCCTTCAAAGTCCCTAGTCGAGGGTGTATCGAGACGGGGCATCGATATACCAGAGTAGACTAGCGTATACCTTCTCGACCCATACAGATGGGCGATGGATGATCCCATATCCATTGGTGTTTGACGTCAGAGATGATATACGGGTGCTCAGTAGAGACTGGGTACACTGGACGGACTCGCCGAGAACTCCCAGATGGTATTATACCTCACGTCAGATGGCAGTTCTCTGGTGACACTGGTACAGAGTAGTCTGTTGACCCGAGATCGTCATAGAGTCTTCTGTGGTTCCCACTATGCTTTGATTTCCATCTTACCACTTCCAAGAGGGCGTGCAAAACAGTGGTTTTGGGGTACAGTCCCGAGTCACATGGAGGCAATGAGCGATAGGAGGGGATTCGTCTCTCCCGGTATAGGGGGTTGATGTTGCGCTGTGTTCGATTGGCTATAACAGGAAATCCCTGGCCAGGGTTGCTGAGATTTACTGGTAAGTGTTACCAGTAGTTTCTCGAACAGTTATAGACCTCATATCGACACGACTTATCGAGCTATTGGGGTCTGACGTTTACCACCCCTAGGCGAGATATGCGACATATCAGACGATCAGACCGGACTGTACGGTAGTGTTACTGGTCGGATTCACTGGAGTGTGAGCGGGCTTGCTCGTCGATCTTCAGATCGCTCAATACCCGGGTGGCCGTTACGTTTAGCAGACCGCTTGCGGCTTGTGTGTGTTTGATATGATCATCGCCTGCTGCCGGCGTATTGACGAGTCTTTAGAGTCCTACACAGAGGTTTCCTGGCTCAAGCGAAACGAAATAGGAGCGCATATGAGATATGTGCGGGACCGAGAATAATACGGTATGTGATACTGTATTCGATTCTCACCATGTGACATTGATCGGTTATATGCGATATAGCCGGGTTATCGGATCAAGTGTTGATTCGATAAGTTGTTACTGTTGATATTAGTCGGTTATATGCGATATGACCGGATCGTTAAATCAAGTGTTGATTTAATGATTTAATGCATAATTATATATTTGATATATTACTTTGCGTTAACTATTATTGGTTCACTTTATATGGATTTTCTCACTTGTATTGTGCACATTGTATATGTGATATACATTTGTACATTTGCTTGTATCATGTTTGATGATACATGATTGTTTAAGTGTATGTTAAGAATAAACCATGGTTATTTATATGATTAGGGTTTTATTTCCTTTTCTTATTTATTTATCTATTTATTCATTTTGGAAATAATTAGAAAAGGCATTAAGAGAAAATGGTGGCTAATTTTGTTTCATATTGAAGCTTCTTGAAGACTTTGACCTAGTGACCATTTTGTTCTTATCCTTAACCCTAACCATTCCATTAACCATGGTCTTTTCTCTACACTTAACTAAGGTTGAATATATGATAAGTATTGATTTACTTTTTCTTTTTAATTAACTTATCATAAGCTTCTTCTTCTTCTTCCTTGACTTTAAGAAGAAAAGCTTCACCTCCATCAATGGTGATTGATGCATATGAGTGAGAAATCCAATTCTAAAGTCTACCCACTTCCTATTTCTTCATCCTCTACCTCTTGCCAAGTAGTAGAGTGTGTTTTCTTCACAAGTTTCTTGACTTGGTGAAGTCGGAGCTTGATTTAGCGATGCCTCGACGTAGATCATCTTCGGCATGGACATCGACGACCTAGCTTGCCCATTCTCCGACGAAGCCGACGCTAGAGCCCGGATTTGATTTGGACAGCGGAGAGGACCTCGTTGCGGAGCTATGGAGGTGGAGCACCGGATCTACAAAGGTTGTATTTCCGTTAAACTTTTAGTTAAGTGTTAACTAGTTAGTTTTTCGCCTAGACATCTAGCCGACGATCCGTAGTTTAGGGTTTGTAGGCACCGTAAAATTTGAAATTGGCATGGTTGATGCCTTGTGAGACCTCACTAGGGTGCCTAGGAACCCTACAGTGGTATCAGAGCCTAGCTAGAGCCTTAGGCGATGCGTAGACGGAGTTAGAAGTCCGATCGACCCGAAACCCCGACTTTGAAATGCTCTCTGGACTTTTTTGTAAAATGTGGATTTTTGCAAATTAAAAATATGCAGAAAAACAAACAGGTAAATCTAAGAATTACAATGCAAAAATTACCTAATGATCTTTCTAAAGTGCGGCGGAACCGCGGCATTAGAGTGCTAATGCGGCCCTTCCGCCGCACTTTTGTCTTATCGGCCATTGAATTTTGCACAGTAACTCCTATTTTTCAGTGCTGGTTTTCCTGGGAATTTTTAATCTGAAATCAAGAGTTGAGTATTTTGGGTTGTATTGGGAGTTCATACATTCGATCGGATTGTCAAACTTTGTCTATGTGTCGTTCCGGATAATTTTTTGAATATGTTAAAAAGTTCGACCGGATATAAATACCCAATTTTTCCCCTGTCGGGAAAATTCCAAGTGTTGGATTTTTCCGGAGTTTAACGACGTTCTAAGTAGTGCAAGTAACGCGATGGTCCCTCTAGAAGACAACAAACCTTAACTCGATTATGTGACCGTCTTGAACTACCCTTTGAACCTTCGGGTTTGGGGCAGTACGGCGTGCCACATGTGAGGCGTTGGCTTGACCCTTCTACTGCTGGACCGTCGGTACTGAGGCACGAACTGAATGTTGTTAGACTTATTTCATGTGTTGATCTGTATCGGGAAAACTTGGGTGTTCGAATGTTCAATCGGAAAGTTTAACATTTTCTAATTATCTGGAATGGGATACAATAATTGGAATTCACAAGAAGTTATGAGATAACTGAATGAATGTTATAAACATAGCAATTTAGTCTCACTTGATCGGTTGCCACGGAATTTTGATGTGATCAAAAGTCCGTCGCAATCACGTAGCGTATGCGGATACTCGCCGGGTAAACTTAATAGACAGCCTCACTCCATAGCCCCGACCAAGTGACTGTAGGAGAACCCCGTCGCCGAAAGCATCCGTTCGGGTGCTCGCGGAAGCGGTGTTCCGCCTTGGTGCACTTCGTAGACGGTATTGGGGGTGCGGCCGCCTACTAAAGTTTGCGACGAGTATTCGATCAGGATGTCGGGAATCTTGTTGAATTACCCGACTTGATATTGAAAAGTGTTTTCGATTTTGAGACTAAAATGCGGGGTTTATAATTGTTAGGCATGTGATGTTTAAGTAATTCATTTGGTCAGGCATGCGATGTCTGAGGTGGTTGCGGATTCCAACTGTTGTAGTTTTACACTTTCTTTTCTGTGACCGTAAGTGTAATATGTGATATCGCCGGTTTCGTTGCTATATGTCAACGACAATTGGGATGGACATATTTACTTACGTTGATGACATGTGATGTTATGTGTTGCTGGATATGTTATATTGGATTGTCGTGTTTGAATAGTCGGGTTTTTTTATGTGAGATGAGTGTTTTTCATTTTCATTCATGTAAAAACTTGTATGTAATATTCTTTTATTGGGGCGCTTCCACGTTGCGGAAGTTGTCACCGTTTGTATATTATTTACTTTTCCGCGCTAGGATAGACCCAAGGAGGAGGGCACAAGTAACCGGGTTCTGGAGTCCAGTGGGAGACCAACTCGAGGGGTCGAGTCCGGGTCTCCTAACTCCAGAATTGGTAGGGTTGCTTGCCGCTCTCGTAGGGGTCTAGGGGTGTGGGTTTGGCTATTCATCGCGACCGTGGAATCCGTGTTTTATACTGGCTCGTATTGAAAACACGGACGTCCTAGTATATCCAATATTTCATATGTTTCTTCTGCTGCGATATCTGTGATGTGATCATGTGATGTTCTGTGATAGATACAGTATATAGTATATATGATATATTATATAGGCGTTACTTATGTTTTACACCCGCGCTAGCCCTGCCCCGCTCTGCCGTTAGTTACCTAACCTAACGGTGCATGAGGGGACATCGAGGCGAATGCGGATGGCATAAGTGTACGTCGTATTTATCTGTGATGATTAGGTACTTAAATGATGGGACTTCATTAATATGATTAATGAAATAAAAGAAACCTAAGATGTTGTAGAATCGAATTTCAAAATAAAACAGGTAGCTACAGTTCTTGCTTTGCACAGCGGTATATATGATATATCCTGCACCTTATTCAATAAGGAAAGGACCGAGATCCCTTCACCGGGAGTGACTCCTTTAGCAATAACTGGCAGATGCTACACACTCGGTTTGTCTTTTGATGGCTTTTAAAAGTTTTTGCTTTGCACAGTGATATATATGATATATCCCGCACCTCATTCAACGAGGAAAGGACCGACGATCCCTTCACCGGGAGTGACTCCTTTAGCAAAACTAGAAAAGCCTCAAATGCACTCCATTTCAAAATCATTTGATTCTACAACGATATCAAGTTCATTACGCAATAGGTTTTCAGAAAAACCTGTCGTAGCCCTCCGTCATTTCAGATAAGTACTGGTTAGTATTCGTGCTACGTTTGTTGACCTTAGCCAAGGCGTAGTGCTTGGTAGCTGATTAGTGCTTATCTGTATAAGCATATGATGTGATTGAGTTAGGGTAGTCGTGCGACTTTGTTGACCTTAGCCAAGGGTCGTGCGGGTGGGTTTAATTCAATCGGGAAATGACGGGTTGAACTTGGCTAGCACTTATGATTTGTTGACCTTAGCCAAGGTCATAAGCTGCTAGGGGCAAAATATTATCGGGAATTTCAAGTGTTGAAATTTGCAATGAGATTGCATACCTTCTATGAGATAGTTGGATCCCGATACCCGCTGCGAGTAAGAGTTACTCCTGGGAGAGTTTTATACATTACAATTAGCCGATCAAGTAGGTGTCTAGAAAGGTGTCAACGGGGTTACGCCTCTGGGAAAACGAGGTTTACATTAATTAGGTTCGTGCGAAAGCACGGGGGACCTCCCTCAAAGTACCGACACTGGCCTGGCTGAAAGATTGGCGAACTTGTAGTGTGTAATTAATCCCGGCTAGTCTTTCCTTTTAGGGTTTGAAGGAAGATTTGATAAAAAGCAGTGGGAGCCATCCTGATTAGATAAAATAATAACCAATCTATTCTTGCAAGAGCGCACGCTGAGTGTTTTCTTCTCTCTCTCTCCAGGTAGCGACCATATCACGCCTTAATCAAGATAATAATACGGATTATTGACCGAACCCGCTTGTTATACTGAGCTGGGGAACGTTGGTCCCGCTCCAACTTATAATAGTTATAAGACAGAGCAGGAAATAGGGGATTACCAGAATTCCCGTGCCGCCCAAACGAAGAGAGTGCATGCTGATGCATCATCTTCGGGTGTGTTCATTACAGAGAACTGTTTCTCAGTATCCTTTACGTCCTGGGTATGTGATACCAGATCAGGATCCCAGATATGTAATCAGTTACATAGGGCTACAGATAGGTAGAGAACTGAGAACGGGTGATAAGTTTCATGAGGCAGAAAACGGGGCAAGTGTTGCAGCCAAGTCTGTTGGTCACTGTCACCCTGTATTACAATACATTGATTCTGAACGAATGTTATTAGATACCGAACCTGTTATGCAAAATCATATCTGTCTCTTTACATAGTAAAGAAACGATAAAATTTTGTATTGTTGGATAATGTTTTGAACATTTCCTATATCAAAAGTTGATCGGTTCAGGCACGTTATCTAAAAGCATTAATGTTCTAAATCAAACTACAGTTCTTAGTATACGGAACACACACAAGAGGAAAAGTTCAGAAATGAACGAATCCTTCTTAAGGCATTGTAGACTAGGTCATATCTATGCGACCCGACTGGCTGAAGTTACATAAAGATGCATATTTAAATCAGTTTGAATTTACATCTTATGAAACTCGCTAGTCATGTCACAAAGATAAGATGACCATAGCTCCGTTTACTGGAAACAGAGAAAGAGTTAATGAACTCTTGGGATGATACATGTTGATGTATGAAGGTCCCTTGTCTACAAATGCCAGGACTGATTCTTTATACTTCATTACATTCTCTGATGATCTTTCGAGATTCAGACCTATGTTCCTGTTGAAACACAAGTCAGAACCTTTTGAGATATTCACAGAATATAAGTTAGAAGTAGAGAACCAATACGGGTATAAGTATTATGTCCTTTGATGAGATCAAGGAGGAGAATACTTGAGCACGAAATTCCTGGACTATTCTAAAGGAGAATGGGATTCTCTCTCAGCATTACTCCTCCGTATACACCATAGCACGATGGTATATCGGGGCGGAGCAATAACACCCTATATGATAAGGTGTGCTCTATGATGAGTACTACTGAGTTACCTATTTCCTTTTGGGAGTTATGCACTTGAGAAGCTGCATACCTATTGAATAGGGTTCCAATCAAATCAGTTGCCTACCGCTTCATATGTGATATGGAAAGGGAAGAGCCCATATCTTAAGTTGGTTAAGATTTGGGGTTTCTGGCCTATGTCTAAAAGCAAAATCCGGACAAGCTCGAGGCAAGGTCTGTTATGTAGAACTGGAAAGGTTCCAGCTATACGAACTACAGCAGATGATTTGATAGAACCAAGGGATTCAGTAGATACCAACGAACCTCAGCCTCTCCGCCGATCTAGTAGGGTTCCTTACCCACATGAGAGATACTTCGGTTTCTCTATGACAGTGGGAGCGAGGATTGCATCATGAGATGATGACCCAACTAGTTTCGAGCAGGCAATCGAGAGTAAGACTCTGTAAGAATGGCTGGATGTTTAGTGATCTGAGATGGAATCCTTATACACCAACAAAGAATGGACTTTGGTTGCTATATCTGAAGGGTTAAATACCCATCAGGAGCAAGTATATCTTGAGAAGATTACTTGGTGTAGATGGAAAAGTTGAGACTTTCAAAGCTAGACTTGTTAAAGGTTTTCTTCATTGACCAGGCGTGGATAATGATGAAACCTTTTCCAGTGGCTATGCTTAAGTCCATCCAGATCCTACTTACCACGGCTGCATACCATGACTACGATCTCTGGTGGTTGGGTGTCTTGACTGCTTTTCTAAATGATGATTTAGAAGAGTGTGTCTATAAGTACACAGCCAGAGGGCCTCATAGACAGTGGGAGCAGCGGAAACGTGTGCAAGATGCTTTATAGGATAAAGCAGGTATCGCGGAGTTGGAACATCTGTTTTGATGGATTAGTCAAAGAAGTTGACATCATCAAAATGGTAGATGAACCTTGTATAAACAAAAAGGTAGTAGGGAGTATGGTGACGATCCTCGTAGAGTACGTGGATGACATACTCTTGATAGGGAAGGAGTTTCCTATGCTACGTTCGGTCAATCTCCGCTTATCACTGAGATTCTCCGTGTAGGATCAAAATGATACCTCCTAAATCCTGAGTTTTAGATCTATGAGATAGATTTAATTGGATGTTAGGATTCTCACTAGTTGTAGTGAGATGATATCAATCGATCCTGGGGAGAATCACTGGAAAGGTTCCAGGGTGATAAAGACGACTGAATGTCAGTCACAGGCATTGTCTTTACCCTCAGTAAAGGGACGGTATGTTGGAAGAGTTCCAAGCTAGATACCGTGACATTCTAGACGATAAAGGCAGGATAGATCGCTACTTAAGATGCTACCAAAGAGGCTGTTTGGGTGTATATTGGTTCATGAGATGAACTACGTTCCTACCATTGTGTGACAATGGAGTTGTGGCTTATGCCAAGGAACGTCCGTCCCATCAGTGATCCTGACATATTCTAAGGCAGTATCACTTGATCATGGAGATGGTTGATCTCCAGGGAGATCGAGGTTTGGAGAGTAGACTCAGAGGACAACACAGCGGATCCACTCACAAAGGCCTGTTCCCAGAGAGAGACTTTTATGGGATGGTTGAGTATGAGATACTGCAACCACTGCTACAGATGGCCCTAGTGCAAGTGGGAGATTGTTAGTTATATGTATGCCCTAGAGGCCATTACTGTACATAGGATGTATATTGTAGTGGATGCTGGGACATATATAGGGAGGACTTTCTTGCTCGACATGATAGTATGCTATCTGGTTGAACTTTACCTTAACGTGTATACTGATTGTCTCTCTGTTACATGTTGGTAAAGCCCTTAGGATGTGTGCTTGACTACCTGGACTATGATGCGGATCATACTAGTGGGGACATGGTAGTCCATAAGTACATCCTTCAAAGTCCCTAGTCGAGGGTGTATCGAGACGGGGCATCGATATACCAGAGTAGACTAGCGTATACCTTCTCGACCCATACAGATGGGCGATGGATGATCCCATATCCATTGGTGTTTGACGTCAGAGATGATATACGGGTGCTCAGTAGAGACTGGGTACACTGGACGGACTCGCCGAGAACTCCCAGATGGTATTATACCTCACGTCAGATGGCAGTTCTCTGGTGACACTGGTACAGAGTAGTCTGTTGACCCGAGATCGTCATAGAGTCTTGTGTGGTTCCCACTGTGCTTTGATTTCCATCTTACCACGTCCAAGAGGGCGTGCAAAACGGTGGTTTTGGGGTACAGTCCCGAGTCACATGGAGGCAATGAGCGATAGGAGGGGATTCGTCTCTCCCGGTATAGGGGGTTGATGTTGCGCTGTGTTCGATTGGCTATAACAGGAAATCCCTGGCCAGGGTTGCTGAGATTTACTGGTAAGTGTTACCAGTAGTTTCTCGAATAGTTATAGACCTCATATCGACACGACTTATCGAGCTATTGGGGTCTGACGTTTACCACCCCTAGGCGAGATATGCGACATATCAGACGATCAGACCGGACTGTACGGTAGTGTTACTGGTCGGATTCACTGGAGTGTGAGCGGGCTTGCTCGTCGATCTTCAGATCGCTCAATACCCGGGTGGCCGTTACGTTTAGCAGACCGCTTGCGGCTTGTGGGTGTTTGATATGATCATCGCCTGCTGCCGGCGTATTGACGAGTCTTTAGAGTCCTACACAGAGGTTTCCTGGCTCAAGCGAAACGAAATAGGAGCGCATATGAGATATGTGCGGGACCGAGAATAATACGGTATGTGATACTGTATTCGATTCTCACCATGTGACATTGATCGGTTATATGCGATATAGCCGGGTTATCGGATCAAGTGTTGATTCGATAAGTTGTTACTGTTGATATTAGTCGGTTATATGCGATATGACCGGATCGTTAAATCAAGTGTTGATTTAATGATTTAATGCATAATTATATATTTGATATATTACTTTGCGTTAACTATTATTGGTTCACTTTATATGGATTTTCTCACTTGTATTGTGCATATTGTATATGTGATATACATTTGTACATTTGCTTGTATCATGTTTGATGATACATGATTGTTTAAGTGTATGTTAAGAATAAACCATGGTTATTTATATGATTAGGGTTTTATTTCCTTTTCTTATTTATTTATCTATTTATTCATTTTGGAAATAATTAGAAAAGGCATTAAGAGAAAATGGTGGCTAATTTTGTTTCATATTGAAGCTTCTTGAAGACTTTGACCTAGTGACCATTTTGTTCTTATCCTTAACCCTAACCATTCCATTAACCATAGTCTTTTCTCTACACTTAACTAAGGTTGAATATATGATAAGTATTGATTTACTTTTTCTTTTTAATTAACTTATCATAAGCTTCTTCTTCTTCTTCCTTGACTTTAAGAAGAAAAGCTTCACCTCCATCAATGGTGATTGATGCATATGAGTGAGAAATCCAATTCTAAAGTCTACCCACTTCCTATTTCTTCATCCTCTACCTCTTGCCAAGTAGTAGAGTGTGTTTTCTTCACAAGTTTCTTGACTTGGTGAAGTCGGAGCTTGATTTAGCGATGCCTCGACGTAGATCATCTTCGGCATGGACATCGACGACCTAGCTTGCCCATTCTCCGACGAAGCCGACGCTAGAGCCCGGATTTGATTTGGACAGCGGAGAGGACCTCGTTGCGGAGCTATGGAGGTGGAGCACCGGATCTACAAAGGTTGTATTTCCGTTAAACTTTTAGTTAAGTGTTAACTAGTTAGTTTTTCGCCTAGACATCTAGCCGACGATCCGTAGTTTAGGGTTTGTAGGCACCGTAAAATTTGAAATTGGCATGATTGATGCCTTGTGAGACCTCACTAGGGTGCCTAGGAACCCTACACTATAGGTGCATGAAAACTATGCTGGAAGTGTAAATCTAATCACTGCATAAGATAGGCGTGAAATCACAATCAATACCTCAAATGTAATGACTATGCGCAAAATATCAATATCCAGTGGGTGCATGAAAACAAATATCATGAAACTCGGCCATCAAGACTAAATCATACAAATAGAACGCCCAAAATACCGAAATCCAAGATGACGGATACGTGATAACCGAATCACAAAATCACAAATCATAAATACCGTCGTCGGTAGTTCCTTCTACAAAGTCGAGAAGGAGTCAGCGCATCTAATGCTAGCAGCGCAAGATATCTACTTGCCTCTTGCTCACGGTCTGGCGTCCTCTGCCTCTGGGTCCTTATCTTCTCTGCGGATTACCTATCTCGCAAACAATCGGCTCATCGGCCCTGTCAGGTGTGCTAACGGGGACAATTCCGTTCTGGCACTTCTCTGGTCATCTCTCGGTCAATCCTCACGACCACTCATAAAGCAGCATATCACTGGCGTCGGCCTCTAGCTCTCTGAATGCACATCACACATCTGATGCTGGGTGCAAACATCATTGCAGCAGTGTCCTGGAAGGAATCCCGCTCAAGGTCTCTTCCAATCTTGCCTAAGCCAAGCTGTACGGAGGCTGGTACTCTGGCATAATCTTTTCTCGCTCTCTGGACATCCGCGTCCTTAGTACAACATCTACTCGAAAGCTTGTCGTATCCCTGCGCCTCTGTATGCATATCAGATCTCCGGTCTCGACGGAAAGTAATGACAACACGTCAGCGTCTCGCACGAACCTCTTGTTCCGCTTGTCTGTATCGTCGTCCACATCGACGTCACGTCTCTATCGGCGCACTGCAATGTTCTCGGCCAGGGTCAATCCGAAGTCTCTCGCACGGACTCGAAATCGCGTATTCTGTTGCTCCATCATTCTGTAGAAGATGTCTGGCCGAACAGGTCCTCGGGAATACGTCCCAACCATCGGATGAATACTCAATACTCGTCCATCCTCGATCAACTCGCAATGCATCTGGGTAAGGTCCTTTATCCGAACCTGGTCAACTACCTCGTCGACGATGTCGAGCTTTGGCCTGCTGAGTGTGCTTAATATGACCCCTCTTGTGTCCTGGTCTTCTCGTATAGTATTCCAGAAAGGTCCTGTCGAGGTTTCTCTCAAATCTCATCCCTGCCGAATTGCCCGGAAGTCATCGTCCTTTACTGAAGCTAATCCTTGTTCCGGAACGGCTGCATACTCATCGCGCCCCTTTTTCTGGAAGATATATCCATAAACAATGCATCTGCGTGCGTATCGCATCTCTGATGTCGGCGGAGTAGAACGTCATCTCGTCGAGCTCTCTTGCGAACTCTTTACTTCATTCTGATTCAATGTCGACTGATTCGGACTCGTCTCATCGTGGCTGCATGGACTGTGCTCCAATGGCTATACTCGTATCTGGAGTCTCCCAAGAAATGAATCTCACCACCTAGCATTCGAAGGGAGTCGAACCATTCGATCGATTCGTCAAAACCTCATAATCCCCCAAGAGCTCAACATCTTGAGTACAGTTTAATAGTATCGAGTACATGCCACAACGTCGGTGGTCCAGTAGTAGAAGGGCAAACCCAAGCCTCACTAATGGAGCCGCAGAACTGCCGCAAACCCTAAGGTTCAAAGGCTTTCACACGGTCATTAAGTCGATTTAGTGTTTCATTCTTCTAGAGGGTCTATGGAATCGCCTGCATGTCTTTCCGTATACTTTAAACTTGAAAAATGGGCTCCTGACATTCGATCGTCTCTGTCGACTCTTAACGTCTCCCCGTGAAGTCGTCTCTAGCTGGAAGCAATCTATCTGATGACCTCGCATCGGGGTAAGCGAACGAACCACATGTCATAGTCATTCATCCTCGGTGACTAGCGACTCACCATCATATCTCGAAGTATATACTCATGCTGCAGTAGCTTCAATCATCTGGGAGATATCTCGTCGTTTGCAGCAGCAACTGGCTCATTCGTCTGTACGCAAAATAGCTCCCCAATCCTCTAGGAAAAGCGATACATTGGCGGTCATCTTTAAATCGGTCAGCTCAAGATCTGAGTAAGACTCTCCACATTGGAAATCTTTAACTCAACTGGGCCTGCTCCGGCGCACAATCGAACGAATCACCTTCGTCTCTCAAATCGGGTAGACTAGCTGTCATCTGTGTCATATCCGTCTGGAAGCTCCGGCGATCTCAGCTAGCAAGCTCCGGAAACGACATCCTGTCAATCTCAGCAACAGCTGGTCTATCTGTCTGCACGGTAGGCGACATCATAATCTCTGAGGTATGCTGTACATCAACAGTCCTCTCTCAACTGGCAGCTCTAACAATGGCCCGATTATCCGGCGTAAAACCAAGCACTCGCCTCCATAAGAGGTCACAATCATCGATACTAACTCGAGACGTTCCCATGCCACCAGAAAACACAATGGTCGGCCCTCGTACCCGACGAGCTCGCCCCGAC
This sequence comes from Agapanthus africanus, assembly GCA_030015575.1. NCBI lineage: Eukaryota > Viridiplantae > Streptophyta > Magnoliopsida > Asparagales > Amaryllidaceae > Agapanthus > Agapanthus africanus. The sequence continues at coordinate 117,199,372 of CM057343.1, forward strand.
CATAACACTAGCAGCAGCTCAATTGCGCTCAAACAATGGCGACAGGAACTTTAATCGAGTATCAAAGAGAGCAGATCAATGGCAAGAAAGAAAACAACAGATCCAGAGTGGATACATGATCATAAGAAGGAACAGCATCAATGAAGGTATGATCATGAAACTAATAGAATCGAGGATCTCAAATGGATGTATAATCATGGGTATGAAGAGAATCACGGATCTCGAAAATATGTACATCCTAAGGTTCCTTAAACGGAGTGGCGTGTCGTAAGTATGCCGTGGAACATACCCACTGTACGTCACTCTACTTTAGTCACCTATTCCATCAACCAAGGGTCATCCTACACAATAAAAGTTCGGGTCTAATACCCCCTCGACTAAGTCTAAGTTCCGTAAGGTCAAGCCTAAGTTCCGTAAATACATAGACGCCCTAGGATCCACATAGTCAAACTTAGACTCGAACCAAGGTCAACCTAGCTCTCTGATACCAACTTTGTCACGACCCGAAAGAGCACGTGACTGGCCCTTGAACCATATGAAGTCTATAGGACTCCATCTGATCCAAGTAAGCCAAAAACCCAGAAATCTAAAACCATTTTAAGAGTAAATAAAGAAAACTAGTTTAAAGAAGTGAAGAAAAACATGTTTGAAGTCAAGGTTTTTAAATATCTAAGCCTAATATGCATTTTAAAAAAAATGTAAAGTCTTTTCTAAAAATTTCGGCAGAGTTTCTTTTGTAAATACTGGCCCCGAACAGGGTACAACAAGAACAATATATATGCAATGATAAAAGGCATCCCCAAGCGGGAGCTAGCTCTTCGTCAATTGACGGTCACAACCACGCAAGCAATATAATATACAACGCCGAATGGTGAGAGTCAAATCCAAAAGAAACCAAATAAGCATTAAAACCGCCATACTGCTAAGCGCGACTCTAAGGTCGAAATAATACATCACTAATGTCTAAGTCTGAAACAATATACAAGTTTTGGTTGATGGAATTCTAGATACAAAGGAATAATACAAGTACAATGGTGGTTCTTGATGCAAAAGAACCCACCTACCAAAAGCAATTCACCCGCAAAGAAGTAATGTGCCAGAAATTCCGCTATGGAACCTGTACGGCAAAACCTGCAAGAACTGTGGCATAACGGGGATGAGTTGCCAACTCGTAAATAGAGAATATCTACAAGCAAAAATCGAATGCATGACATAATCCTAAGTCAATACAATCAGATATAAACCTTAAAGAATAAGCCTGAAGCATGATAAGGTGGCAATGTAACATCCAAACATGTAGGTTGTGCCAAATACTCGTGTCAGTGCCTCGGGTAATAACATGTCATAAACATAAGGTATGTCTGCATGAAGTAAATATGATGAATTATAAAAATGAATATCAATACACATATATTAGCGTCCCATTCCACTAATATTGGTGTAAGGGTATATATAACAGCGCCCTCATACCCTGTTATATATACAAATGAAGTATGATCAATGTAATACTAGTCTGTAAAAATGTGGATCCCGTCCACCTTTCATCCGAATGACAATATGCATCATGCATGTAAATGTGAGGATATAATCAAAATCATGGAAACATCATAAAAACTGTGCCTAGCATCGGCACGTAAATTCTCGTCCATATGGGACTCCGTCTGCGGTATCGGCCCTCGGCCCCGGCAGCATGGGTCAACCCATGTCCATCTATCGACTGTGGTCGGTATCCTCCGGATAACCGCCAGGTCCAACCAATCACTGGTAGGTACTCGCCACCCTGCTAGGCTCATCGTCTACTCCACGAAAAACATTTCTTGCCCCAGGGAACCATACCGGGTCCACCATGTACCCGCAATCGGTGTCATCCGCCTCCTCGAGTCGGGTTTCACATGTCGCTCTCAGCACCGAGAAAACACATGGTGGACGCACTGAAATATCATATCAAGGGTAACCGGGTTTTTAAAACAATTACATATTCTCTTTGAAATACCCACGGTTCCCAAATTCCGAAATATCATGAAAACAACATATCTCAATGCGTATAATCAGAAAGCATGATGTATGCGACATGTAAAAGAAATGTAAGCATAACAGTATATCATGCAACATAGAATAGTGGTATGCACATACAAGGTCATATCCTGATGCAATAATACTACTGTGTAGTGACATGGTAATTATCGATGATGAAATGTTTGAGCCGGCAAGCAAGTGTACGTAGAACATATGCATCATCGTTAATGGTGCTGGTGTCCTAACAGCATGATTGCAATATAGAAATAAACACATGCAATGCGATGCGGAATCGAATAATCAATGCAGTAGTGAAGAATCTACACCAATATGTACATGTCATGCAGTGGTGCCATTTGAAATAAGACGAATCGGGTTTTTTAGTAAAATAAGGGTTGCGGTGTTTTTAAGAATACATACATCTTTTGAAAATACCCGTATTATCCCTTTACTTGTCTTTAAGATACTCCCGATTCGTTAGTTTTGAAATAGGTATGACTCGGGTCTGGTCTAACATCTACTAAGCCAAGTCCATCAGGAGGTGTATGGAAACCACCTAAATCTGAGTCGATATATATATAATAGTCGGTGATCCCGCCTCAATAGTATCGAGTACGATACAGTATATCATCTGACATCCTCAAGTCATGAGTGCGGATCTATCATCAATATAAAGCTCATATGGTAAATCGTCGTACGGCATCCCAATAGCTGGGTACGGGTCGATATCACAATCAACTCATCAATTATTTGGTATCCTCATCATTATATCACATAATATGGGGTACTGATCTAAGTCTAGTACAACTGATACCATCAATATGACTGCGTGTGTAAACACACGTCCAAAGGCCCGCTAGAGATCACATGTCGTATCCCAAATACGAATCATATCAAATCACCGATCTCGCGGCACAAAACACAATATCATCGACTCATCTCCGAAGTCATTCACTATCCATCATTATCACAGAATTAGTATAGCGAATCAACATGTGTGTGCGTGTGGGTGTAAACCTATCCTAGGGTTCGCAACTAGGAAATATTCTAGTTTACTTCTAACCCTATAACATGATATCACATCTCAAATAATCCACTACACTATACTATCATAAATAATATATATATATAAGGTATACCAACTACGGACTGCGGGGGTGCTATACGCCATCCACCCGACTTCACTCGTAGATATAATCTACTTACCTTACGTCTTTATCTGTCGACGTCGCCACGCGTTTGCTAGTCATCCAGAAGTCTTCATGGGGTACCTACACATTAATGTATCGCAAATGCGTATCAAAACCAAATCAAAGCTAAAACGACACACGAAAGCCAAAACGATACGCTATGGGGCCTATAGGTTAGAACCTATGGGTACGCCTCCAAAACCATCAACAACCCTCGATATCGTCGTATAAACGCCAAGTAGTCGAGGTAAAACACCATAAGCAAATTCAGAATTTGAAATACGGAATACGGAAACACGAATCCAAAACAGCAACTAAGGAAATAGGCTCCAGATTTCACCCTAAGTCAAATTAGACAAATCTATACATGCCAGGGGTCAAGTTTAATGGAGAAAGGACCCTGCACCAAAAACGAGGCAAAACCCTCCTGCTCTGGCCGCAAATTGCGGCCAGAAGGGTTAAATCTGCGGCCGGGAATGGGAAGTAGGGGCTAGGGTTCCGGGGTTAGCTTCCTTGATGCCTGCACATGTCACTGTCAACTCAATTTTATTTTAGGGGTCTCGGGGTGATAGCAGATTCCCAAATACGATCACAGATTCACAGTTTTTCTCCGACACCGTCTCATAAATCCGTATTCTGTGTTCTAGTCTCTAGTTTGATCCAAAATAACATCACCCCAGGGGTTCTAAGGTCACAACAAGTCTCAATTTCACTTTGGTTTCAGATCAAACCCTAAACCCTAACTTGATGTTTCACTAATCCACCAATCAACACCATATCAACATGAAACTAGAATTGATGCACAAGAAATGAAATACTACTCTAATAGGTCCACAATTTACCTCCTTTGGCAACTCAAGAAAATTCTTGAGTTGCTCAAAGTCCTCCAAATCCAATCTTGCTAGGTTCAATGTGTAGCTAGTGAGCTCGGGAACACTTTTTGTGAAGTGGGAATGGGGTTTTGGTGAGTGAAATGAGAGGGATCTATGGAGTGAAGGGGAGGGAGATGAGGGAGGAGCAGGAGCAGCAGCAGCTCAAGGAGAGGGGGGAGAGAAATGGGTGTGGGGAAATGATGGGAGTATGGTTCAAAAAGTGGGGGTTGACTTGGTCTCTCTCTCTCTCATCATGAGACCTTTATCTTTTCTTTTCTTTTCTTTTCCTTCTCCCATCATGGTGAACCCTAAGCAACCATGTACCCAAAACATGTAACAAGTGTAACAAGTGTGGAAAATGATATTTGCACATTTTTGCACAAAAATGCCAAAAATCCGATTAGCGATTTTTAATCGCGATTAGCACTAAATTAGTATATAACTATTCATAAAAACTTTAAAATGGTATAATTCCATAAAATACCCTATTTTAGAATTTTCCATAATTTTTCCCGATTTATTTGTATTTAATTATACCAGAATATTAAAATATTCATTAAAATAATATTAATTTATAAAAATTCCAAAAAATAATATTTTATTATTTTGAAACGTTACAGGATGTTCATGAAAACAATGTCAAGTACAATGGGTGCGCATGACAACAATATCCAATGCATAAAATATGCATGAGGCCAACATCAAGTGCATCTAGAGTGCACGAAATCAATATCAAGTGCATCAGGGTGCTCAAAATCAACATCAAGTGCGTCGGGGTGCAAAAATCAATACCAAGTGCTTCAGGGTGCACAAACTCTCAATTAAATGCAACTGGTGTGCACAAAACCTCAATCAAGGGCTGCTACTGTGCACAAAAAATCCCAAATCAAGTACATCTGGTGTGCATAAAATATCAATCAGGTGTAGCTACTGTGCACGAAAAATTTCTATCAAGTGCATCTGGTGTGGAAAAAATCAAATGTGTGACCCTCAATCATTAAAACACATAAGTCAAAACAATGGATGTCGAAGTATCCATTTGTCAACGTCGAAAATGTGATACTCGGATAACAAAAACATAAATAAAAAAAATGATATTGAAGTACACCTTCTTCAATGTTGAAAGGTGTCTGTACACCAGGAGCTAGCAGAGCTAGTATTCCTGCTTGTTTTCTGCCCACGTTCTGGCGTCCTTCGTCTCTGGGTCCTTCTGCTCTCGGTGGACCACAAAAACCATGGCCTCTCGATACAATCGCTTGGTGAGGAGTAGCGAAAATACACCCACGCTGGCACCTCTCTGAACACTTCTTGGCCATGTAACCCGGCCTCACATAATGTAACATGCCAACGACGGCAGCCTTTGTGTTAGATATAGTGCCTTCAAGGCAATTATTGTAATCGCAGACATGCGATTGTGATGATCGAGGGAGGACCTATAGGGGTAGAACAGTCTTACTCGAGATGATAGTATGCTATCTAGTTTATCTCTATCATCATGTACAGGTATTATACTGTATTACGGATCACTATTACATACTGGTAGAGTCCATAAGATTCTTGCTTGAGTACCAGGATTATTGTGGCGATCACACTTATAAGAACTACGTAGTCTATATGCAAATTCATAAATGTCCCTAGTCATGAGAATATTGAGACTGGGCATCGACATTCCAGAGTAGATTAGTGTATATGTTTCTTGATCCCGATGAGGGGCGATGGCCGGTCTCACAGCCCTTGGTGTCTGTTAGTCAGCAAAGATAGTATACAGGTGCTCATTGGGATATGAGTTACACTGGACGGATTCGCCGGGAACATGATAGATAGTATTATACTTATTGTTAGATAGCAGTTCTCAGGTGATATGAGTACAGGTCAGTCTGTCGACCTGAGATCGTCATTTTTCTCGTGTAATTTCTTATTGTGCATTGATTTGTACCCTAATACGGCTCAGAAGAGTCATGCAAACATGTTTTAGTTGGGTACAGTTCCGAGCCACATGGAGGCAGCGAGCGGATCGTCTGAGATTCGTTTCTCCTGGTATTGGGGATAGATGTCGCGCTGTGCATAAGTGTCCATCACCATAAATTCTTGGCCAAGGTGGACGAGAATTACTGATTTAGATCAGTAGTTTCTTAGTAGGTGATGGGCTTCATACCAACATAAAAGAACGCGCTATTAGGGGTCTGACTTTATCTACCCCTAGACCCGATATGCGATACTCTTAGACGAACAGACTGCATTGTATGGAGATTGTTACAGACAGGCTCAATAGGGGTACAGATGAGTTTTCTTGTCAGCCTTCCTTTCGTTCAATACCTGGATAGTTGTTACGTACAGCTAGTGTCGCTGACGTGCTTGTGGTTAAACATAGTGCAAGTGTATTAACAAGTCTTTAGAGTCCCACACAGAAGCTTTTCTCAGCTCAGGCGATATGATATAGATGACGTATGTTGGTACATATAGGTGTCCAATTAAATATGTGTACATGCTATTCGGACTTTAATCGGACGGTTAATAATACCAGCAGCTTAATATTAAGCCGGATTATTAAATCAAGTTTGGATTTAATAATTTACATATATATTTTTAATATATGTATTCTAGTAGTATTGTTCGCTATTCATTTTCTCTCTTTGCTATTTGTATTTTTATACGGATGCGCATATATGTATTTCGATATGTATACCGGGTTGTATTCCGGATTTATACGGATTTTTTTCTAAAAGATGGACACCTCATTTATGAATATTCATTTATGAATATTCATAAAATAAGGTGGAGGGTGAGGTGGCGTTGAGCATGGTTGAAAATATGTAGAGAGGAATGCGCTTCATTATTTTATTAACAAATGAATTATGATATTTTTTGTATGGTTCAAAAAATTACGAAGCCGTTCAATTCTATGATTCACTTCACTCATGGCTATTTTTCCTCACCTCCTCCTCCTTCTTCTACACTTTCTCTCTTAATCTTAGATTTTAGAGAGAAAGATAGTGGAAAATTCATACATCCCCACTCTCCATTCTTACCAAGTTTGGAGTGTCGGTTGTTTCACTAGCTGAAGCCGAAACTTGGATCGGTTCTCTCGAGTGGATCATCTTCGGCGAAAAAGGACCGGCTTGCAAACATGACCCAGAGCTCTTAAGAGCATGTTAGAGTCCAACCCAATTGAACCAAATGAAGACGCTTCAGATGTTTTGATTTCTATCATGTTATGCTTCAAGTTTAGGTGTTTGGTTAGATTCTTGGGATTTAGTTTCTAGTGCTACGAATTTTTTTTTGAATTCCACATTGGCCGCGGGTTAGCGGCGATGGCACATGGAAACAACAATAGTATCAATGCCATCCAAACACCTTAAACTAGATAGATACGACTTCCGAATCCGCTGGTTATTGACCGCAAAAACTGTCGTTAAATCCAGTGACAAATTCCATATAATATTGATGTTTTGACTCCCTGCGAGCTCTCGATTTGGACCGAGATGCCGTGGGGAGGTGCGCGGGGACCGCAGAGAGGTCCCGAGGGGACCTAGGGAGGGCCCATGCCCCCAAGACCACCCAAAGGTGGCTTTGGGGGGTAGGGACCCGAGCCCTTCCTCTCAAGGTAGGCTCGGATCTATCATGCCCATATGGCCACCTTTGGGTGGCCTAGAGGGTAGGTACCCCTCAAGGTACCTCCGGGTTGAATATAATTTTGTGCCGGGTCCCTCTGTGAAAATTTGGATCAATCCGAGCTCATTTCGGACTCCTAGAGTAGGTTTTAGTATAGAATTTTTTGTTGGTTAAGCACACTTGATTTTCGGTGTTTTGGAAAATTGAAGTGTTGGCTATTAGTGTTCGGTATTCGATTGTCATAGGCTTTGTGATGGTTGCATGTATCATAATGTTGGTAAAATATCGTCTTATTGCTATACGTATTAATTAGATGGAGTTACAGAATCGATACTCGCAAGTTTGCATGTTCTGTGATGGATATTGCTTGTTGTTTATGGCTGTGTTGGATTTGTCGCGATGGATAGCCTGGTGTATGTAGTATTAGATGAATTCTCTATGATGTAATATATATTCATATTGCGTGGTGAACGTCCTACATGTGGACTGCCGTCATCGCGGTTTGTATTATTCTTTGGGGCGCGTCCAGGGTGCAGACGCAGTCACTGTTGTATATTCATGTTTTTCATTACATGCACTAGGTTTACCCCACAGCGGAGTGCTCGATTAGCCGGGCTCTAGAGGGAAACATGCCTCCATCTTATGGCGTTGATACCGGGGTGCCTTATTCTAGAAATGGCAGTCTATTCCCCGCACTGGTAGGGGTATAGGATTGATCCGCGGAGGGGTGCCCAAGTCATCGTGCTGGGTGGTCCATTCACTTCGTTCATTGGGATTGCCGCACTTCTAAGATTGGTGGGTGGCTTGCCACACTCGTAGGGTCCTAGGATCTAATTCTACAGGCTATCCACACAACCAGAAAACTGCATTTCATATTCGGCTCCATTAAAATATACTTTTTCTAGTTTCCAGATTTCCAAATTATGTTTGCTTCTGCTGTGATGCTTCTGTGATGTTACTTGATATCATGTGTGAGATGAATGTTTGTGTGTGTGTGTGTATCTAGTAGATGTTATATATGTTTTGCATCCGAGATAGTCCTGTCCCCGCCCTACCGTAAGTTAAGTGACTTTACGGTGAAGACCCGGGACCCTTTAGCGAATGTGGATGGTATATATGTACGTGCCTATTTTCATTTCTTTCTGTCATGATATGATTAATTGATGGGACTACATTAATTCTGATTAATGTAAGGAAAACAAACCTAAATGATGTCACAGGAAACGATTTGTTTTTAAAACTGACATTACAGAAATATCCTTTTGCTTTGTATAGCAGTATTCGGTCATGAATATCATGCACTTCATTCGACGAGGAAAGAGCCGAGATCCCTTCACGTGGAGTGGCCACTGGAGAAAAAGTTTGCGTCATTGTAATAACTTCACTATAGTCGATTCATTTGTTTAGCATCGTGGTATTCGGTTAGGAATATCCTGCACCTCATTCCATAGGAATGAGCCTAGATCACTTCAATGGGAGTGACCTCTTTGACAAAACTTTATGCCACTATATATTTGTAAAACCACTTGGTCCCTTCAATGATAAGTTCATTACGTTAAATGTTTTTTCGCCAAGAACTAGCCGTAGCTCTCCGTTATCTCCTATGAGTATTATTAGTATTCGTTCTACATAATTTGGCCTTTGTCAAGGCTTAGTATGCGGTAGCTAAGTAATATCTCGTTTGTAGCATATGATATGCGATTAAGTAAAACAGTCGCACAACTATGTTGGCCTTTATCAAGGGTTTGTTTTGTTAGTGTTTATGCCCTAGAAGGCCATTACTGTATCATACTAGTTTGTATATTACTTAATGGAAGCTTGGGATTTTCACAGGTATATAACAGTCTTGCTAAACATGGCAGTATGCTACTTGGTTTTATCTGTCTTAATATGTGAGTATAAGTATTGATTGAGCTCTTAGGATCTTGCTTTACTACCAGCGTTGTGATGCCAGTCACACTAGTGGGGGCTGGGTAGTCTACAAGCACATCCTTATTCAGGTCCCTAGTCGTAGGATTATCGAAACAGGGCATCGATACTCCAGAGTAGACTAGTGTGTACGCTTCTCGTCCCAGTTGGGGAGATGGTCTGTCCCACAGCCGTCAGTACGTCATACTGGAGATAGTATACAGGTGCTCGTTAGGTTACGGGTACACCGGACATGACTCACGGGGAACTGTTAGTTGGGATTATACCTATCGTCAGTTAACAGTTCCCAGGTGACATGAGTACAGCATAGTCCGTAGACTTGACACTGCTACTTCGCCTCGAGTGTGTCCCACTGTTCTTAGATTGCTACCCTACCACGGCTCAAAGGAGCCGTGCAAACAGGTAGCAGTTGGATGCAGTCCCGAGCACTTGGAGGCAGTGGCGGTTAGACAGGATTCGTCTCTCCCGGTATTGGGGGTTGATATCGCGATGTGTCAGAGAGCCATTACGCAAAGTCCCAGGCCAGGGCAAGCGAGATTTGCTGGTAGGTTCCAGTAGTTTCTCAGGGTGTAATGGGCTACGCTCCGACACGACTTATACCGCTATTAGGGGACTGACGCTTGCCGCCCCCTAGAACCGATATGCGATAGTCTTAGACGAACAGACCGGAGTGTACGGAGATTGTCACAGCAGGCTCAGTAGGAGTTCGGATGGGTTTACTCATCGGCCTTCTTATCAACATCTACCTGGGGACCGTTACGTACAGCTAGTGCCGCTTGCGGTCTGTGGTTAAACCCACTGCCAGCATAGTGTCGAGTCTTTAGAGTCCCACACAGAGAGTTTCCATGCTTCGGGCGAAACGATATAGAGGTCGTATAGTTTTACGACAGGGTTCAGACGCATACGTGTTTTTACGCACGTACGATGTTCGGACAGTTTTTACTAGTCGGGTTTGGTTTAAGCCAGATTCTAGTATCGGATTATTGGATTTATATAGTCTAAAGTTTTTCCGTGTTTTTACGGATAGGAGGGGCGTTCCCGTAATTTGTCGGGAAGCTTCTTGAAGCTTGGTGACTTGGGGGTTAAGGTGGCATTTGCATTAATTGGATAAGTGAGTCATGGTGTGAATCATACATGGAGTTAATGAATCAATTATGATTTATATGACTCATGTGATGAATCACTTAGTGTATTAATGAAACATGATGATATATCATTATTTGTTATTCATTTAATATATATGATATGTTTCATATATACACACATGATCTATTCATCCAAAAGGATTCTCATTCTCACCTTCACTCTCCTCAAGCTCTCTCTCTTCAAACCCTAACCCTAACCTCTCATGCATTGAGATCAAGGGTTAGCTAGACTAATACTTCCATAATCCAACTCTATATCACCTAGGTTGCTTAGATTAGCACTTTGAGAAACCTAGTTACCTCAAGTTAGAGGTTAAGCTTGGAGTAAGAGCACTCGGGTGGATCATCTTTGACTCGAGGAGGCCGTTGAGGTGCCGACGTTCCAAAGAGCCTACAAGGAGTGGAGGATAGTGATGAAGACCCGAAGGACAAGAAACGTGAGGTATAACTTCGAATCAGAGTAGTTAAACCTTTCGTAGTTTGCTATTAACCGTTTAGATACGATTCATGCGCTCAAGTCCGTGTTACGAACCTTTGATGATCGTTTTTCATATATTCCGCCTCCCCACAAGTTCGTGGGGTGTGTGACATGGACTTACAGTGGTATCAAAGCCAACTAAACCATTACTAGCTTGTTAGCAACTAAGCGGAACTTCGATCGACGGAAAACACGAAAACAACACCCCGTAACCCTATCAGTTTCTGTTGATTTTAAAAGTGTCAGAATTTTTTTTTGATAGGCCTTAAAATTCACAGCAGGGTATTATAAGAATACTGGGAAAATACGAGCCACCAACTCGGTGTTATGGCCGTGGATCCGCGGCAATAGAGTGCTTGTGCCGCGGATCCGCCGCCGAGTCAACTCCGAGTTGACTCGGATTTGCTCTGTTATTCTTGTTTTATGGTGTTCTGTTTTCAGGTATGTTCTGTTTCTACCCAGGTTACTTCAGTGCAGGTTTGCAATTGGGGTAGACACGGAAAATGGTTATCGATCGATATTCTAAGTTATTTGCTAATCGGGTTTTTATCTGTAATGATTAATGTGTTCGTAAACCTCCCCTAACTGCTAGTATGTCGGTTGGCAGGGGGCTGCACATTTCTGTAATGTTTACTATTTGTGTATATGAACTTGATTGGATCGTTGTGATGATTAGCCGGGGTTTGAGATGGGTTTTACATTCATTCATTCGATGTAAATTGTAATATGATGTAATAATCTTTTGCGGGGCACATCCAGGTTGCGGTTGTAGCCATCGTTGTATTATTTCATTTACTGTTTTTTGCTCCTAGGATAGACCAAAGGTGGGGTACACAAACTACCGGGTACGTCGAAATGTTTAGTGGCCTACTCACGTTGTTGAGGAACACCGCTTCACTTCGGGTACTTGGCGGGTAGTTTGCCGTACCCGTAAGGGTCTAGGGTGGGGTAAAGGCTATTCATCACAACTGTGTAATCCGTATTTGTTGGAGATAGTGCCCTCAGAGTCAATTATTGGGTCACAGGCACGTGATTGTAATGATTGAGGGAGGACCTATCCCGATAGGACAATCTTACTCGAGATGATAGTATGCTATCTGGTTTACCTTTATCATCGTGTACTGTTTTAGGTGACCTGACACGTTGATAAAGCCCCTAGGATTCTTGCTTGACCACCAGCAGTATGAGGACGATCATATAAGTGGGAGATGGGGGTCTATAAGCATATCCTTAAAAGGTCCCTAGTCGTGGGAGTTTCGAGACAGGGTATTGATACTCCAGAGTAGACTAGTGTATACAGTCGAGACCCCGACGAGGGGCGGTGGCCGGTCTCACAAGCCACCGGTGTCAGTTAGTTCACCTAAGATGTATACAGGTGCTCATTGGGTTATGAGTACACCGGACAGGACTCGCCGGGAACATGCTAGTTGGTCATATACCAGACGTCAGATGGCAGTTCCCTGGTGACATGTGTACAGGTTAGTTCATCGACCTGGGGATCGTCATTTCTCTCGTGTGAGTTCCCACTGTACTCTGATTACTACCCTACCACGCTCAAAGGAGACGTGCAAACAGGTTTTAGTTGGGTACAGTCCCGAACCACATGGAGGCAGTGAGCGTATCTTCAGGGGTTCGTCTCTCCCGGTATTGGAGGTGAGGTCGCGCTGTGTCTAGGAGAGCCATTACACGAAGCCCTCGGCCGAGGCAATGTGATTTACTGGTAGGTATTCCAGTAGTATCTCAGGGTGTTCTGGGCTACACTCCGACACGACTTGTACCGCTTTTGGGGGTCTGACTTTTACCAACCCCCTAGGCCCGCCATGCGATACTCATAGACGAACGGACCGGACTGTATGGATATTGTCACTGACAGGCTCAGTAGGGTGTCAGGCTGAGTTCGCTCACAGACATCCCTTTTGGTCAATACCTGGTAGCCCGTTACGTATTGGCTTATACCTCTGACGTGCTAGTGGTTAAATCCACAACCAAGGTGTTGATGAGTCTTTAGAGTCCCCCACATTCAGTTACTCAGTTTTCGGGCGAAAAGCTGTAGAGGCCGTATGGAGATATGGTAAGGTCCGATCAGATACGTGCGGTATTGCACGGATCAGGATCGGACAGTTTGTACTACAGGCCGTATGGTTATATGGCAGGGTTCGGTCAGATACGTGCGGTATTGCACGGATCGGGATCGAACGGATATTACTAGCCGGCTTTGGTTTAAGCCGGATCCTAGTATAGTACAGTGTAGATTTTGTCTCATTGCATTTGTATTTCGGTCGGAATACAGATGCGGGTGTGTATGCACAGTATCGGGGTTTTCCTGTAATTTATTACGGGACCAGTTTTCTGGAGTTGCCAGTTTGTTTTCCGTTTCGGCCGATTTCCTTTGTATCGTTCATTGGCCGAAGATTGGTGGAGGAGGGCTTATTTGCATTGTTGCAAATAAGCTTTTGTGGAGGGGGTCTTTTGCATATTGGTTGTATCATGATGGTTGCTCCATACCTTGACCTTTTGACTTGATTTGTTCATGATGGCTTGACCATTTGGAGTCATCATGCTTGAGATGATGGTTGTGGTAGAGTGTGGTTTTGGTGTTAGTGATCATGTTCTTTCATGATTGTTTTTGATTCCCTCTTGCATTATTGTGTGGCCTCTCTCATTCTATCACTCTCCCCTCTCATTCCAATCCCCATGGATGTGATGGCCGGCCACTTCCCTTGATGGGCAGTCCAAAATTTTTAGTGTGGGTTTTGGTTGATCATTTCATGCTCCAAAATCCTCAAGTCCCTCTACATAGTTCTTGTATCATCTCTCCACCAAAATGGCACCTCCATGAACCCCAAATGAGACACAAGCCTCTACACTACATTCTACAGCAAACCTTGGGCACGTCAACTAGCCAGCTTCGTGCCCGAGTTGCCTCGACATTGAGGTGGGAGCCCGTAAAAGATGTAGGCGATGTGGTGCACTTCCGGCGACGAGGTGTAGACAGGACATTCCGCGGGAGATCGGGACGACGACGAGAAGACCGGAGGACTCGGATCAGTCGGTATATCTCTATTCCCTATCTTGTAGTTAGCTAGAACTAGTTAATGGTTCGATCCGGGTTTTAGTGCGCGGTGGAGCCGGTTTGCTAGTTTGCAAAATTAAAGTTTATCACCGCTTCCGCATTTGGCCATCGGATTGACGGCCGGGGCGCCGCCGTGCACTTACAGTGGTATCAGAGCCTCGCCATTAAGCTAGTCTAGCTTTGTGTAATGTGTTTACATTTCCGATCGACCAAAATTCCAAAACCCGCATTTTGTTTGCATCAGTTTTCTGTTGAAATTTTTTGGAGTCGAAAATTTTTTCAGGTTGCAGAAAATTGATGTACTGGAAATTATAAGGCTACTGTAGAAATTCGACAGAGTAATTCCATAGTGGGAGCGCGGAACCGCGGCCAAACCCCCCTTTGGGCCGCGGTTCCGCCGCACTATGATCAGATCACTGTGTCAATTTTCTCCAGTGGACTTCTGGGCTGATTTTAGGGGTTTTGGAATATTATATTTGGGCCCAGAATTTCTTGATGTGCTACAGTAGTACTTGGGGGCCCACTTGGTAAAATTTAATCGATCGGATATTTTAAACACATTATTTCACAGTATTTACATTATATCTGCGACCGTGAATGTCACTTGATCGGTAAATCCAGTCTAACTGCTATAGCCCGGTTAGACGGATTTGCGAACGTGACTTTCACGTTGATGTTCTATGTATTGCTGTGATGTTGCAGATTGGTCGGGGGGGATAGCCTGGATGCAATGCTAGTACAGTTTTTGTTGTATTATGTACATTTGATATTGCGGGGCGAGCGTCCGACATGTGGACTGCCGTCACTGCCTGTTTGTATTATTATTTTGGGGCACGACCAGGTTGCGGTCGATGTACCCGTTGTATGTATATTTTACTTTCTGTACTAGGATTACCCCGCGGAGGGGTGCACGGATAGCCGGGTTTTAGAGGGCAACGAGCCCGCATCTCATGGCATTGAGACGGAGGGGGCTTCACTCTAGAATTGGCGGGCTATTCGCCGCACTCGTAGGGGGTACAGGTTGACCCAGGAGGGGTGCCCAAGTTGCCGGATTCCGTGAAGTGCTGGGTGGTCCATTCACGTTGCTGAAGGGGGCTGCCTCGCTTCAGGTTTTGGCGGGTAACCTGCCGCGCCCGTAGGGGTCTAGGATTTCATTGCACAGGCTATCCACACGGCCAGGGGAACGTCGGGTTTCAGCGGCTCTGTGAAACCCGGGGATCCCAGATATCTGTATTGTTCTGTGATGCTGTACATTTCTGTGATGTTGCATTTTTATCATGCCTTGAGCGAATACTATATATTGGTATATATATTAGTAGATGCTGTATATGTTTTGCATCCGCGCGAGTCCAGTCCCCGCTCTGTCGTTAGTTAGCTAACCTAACGGGTAATGACGGGACCCAGTGGCGAATGCGGATGGCATATACGTACATCAGTATATTTTCGTTCTTTGTGGTGTGATCAATTGATGGGACTGCGTTGATTCGGATCAATGCAAGTTAAAAACAAACCTAATCTGATGTTGTTGGAACATTTTTAAAAAAGCTGTTATTTGCAAGGACGTTCACTTTTGTTTTGCATCATGGTATTCAGTTGGAATATCCTGCTCCTCAGTCGACGAGGCAAGGGCCGAGATCCCTTCACCGGGAGTGACCCCTTGGACAAAAAGTTTGCGTCAGGGCAATAACTTCACTATAGCCGATTACTTTTGCTTTGCATCGTGGTATTCAGTTGGAATATCCTGCACCTCATTCTACGGGGAAAGAGCCGAGATCCCTTCACCAGGAGTGACCTCTTTAGCAACGGGTTTCGTCACTATATTTTTAAAAGCTATCAGTTCCTTCAACGATATCAAGTTCATTACGGTAAAGGTTTTTGCCAGAAACCATTCGTAGCCCTCCGTCGTTTCAGACGGGTAGCACGTAGTATTCATGCTATGTTTGTTGGCCTTCGTCAAGGCATAGTGTATGGTAGCTGCTTGTTGCCTTTCTGCTGCATAGATAGATGCGTTGGTTTGGGACAGTCGTATAGCCTTGTTGGCCTTCGTCAAGGGCTTGTGCAGGTGGGTTCAAATCAACCTGGAGAATGACGGGTAGAACTTGACATGTGACTTATGATTTTTTGGCCTTCGTCAAGGTCATAAGAGCATGGGGCAGAAATCACATCGGGAGTTTCAAAAGAACTGAAACTTGCCAGATATGCGCATACCTTCTGGAGTGTGATAGCGTGAGCGGATTCCCTCACGTTATCATGCGATGATAGTTGGATCCCGATTCCCACTGATGAGTTGGTTTACTCCTCGGGTGATCCCGACTAATTCTTCTTTCAGGTTTGGAGAAGAATTTGACGGTACAGTGGGAGGTTTCCAGATTAGATAAATTGGTAACCATTCTGATCTAGGATAGAGTACACGCTGAGTGTTTCTTTTCTCTCTTTCTGGCAACGACCATTGACCCGACCCTAAGACTATGACTCTGTGACCAAATTGACCGAACCTTCTTAAATACTGGCTTTTGGATTGTCAGAGTTGCAGACCTCATTGCCACTCCTACTTTTACCCTTTTCTCCAGGACACCCCGTATTACTACGAACGTCCACTTCCATTGGACAAAACCATCGTATGGTTATATATGAACTTGAAGGGATTTATTCGAGGATGGTTTCCGGTTCTGGAGAAAACGAATAGGACTATTCAGTTGTCTTTTCCTTTTTACCTTCTCTCAAGTTTCGAGTACTCCTTGGTTTAGGAGATAGTACACCTATTACGCAAATTGGATGGTCTTCTTCCAAACTTTAGGCTGGTGCCGACCGGTAGGGAATGAAGAAAACCAATTAGCCTAACGATGGTGTACAGAAGGTATTAAGTTAAGACAAAGCAAGGGATTAGTAAGAGGGCAAAGTAAATTGCGACTGATATTCACGACCAAACCAAGTTTTTTTCTTCGCCAATCCTAAATCACCTTTGTATTTCTCTAGGACACTCCGTATCACTACGAAGATCCACAGTTTATTGGATACTCCATCGTATGGTTATATACGAACTCGAAAGGAACTTGTTCCAGTTCGGGGATGGATTCTGGTTCAGGAGAAATAGGAATAAGATTCATTCAGGTGTCTTTTATCTTCACCTTCTCTCGCATTGCGAGTGTTCCTAGGATTAGGATAGTACACCCATTATGCTTATTGGATAGTCTTCTTCCAAACCATAGGCTGGTGCCGAACGGTAGGGAAAGAAGAAAACCATTTGGCCTAAAGGGGTGTGCAGAAGGTAATGACTAAAGACATATAAAGGGATTTGGAGAGGTGGCAAAGAATTATACGGTTACAGTCGTGAATCTGGAAGAGGCATTACTAGGAATACCGGGATACCCTATCGAAACATTTCAATGTTTCAGTTTCACTGTGTACAGTTAATGGAAAACTGATTTCCCAATTAGTCCTTACTCCGGGTATGTATTTACCAGGTATGATTCTCACATCTGTATGGTTTTACAGATGATGAGTGGGAGTAGGTTAGTGGGAATTAGGTGATCATCCTCATTATATCGGGATTCGTTGTAATCGGTGATATTTGTGGAAGTTACCTGGATTGTTTGCCGGTCGGCAAATATTTGGTTTTGAATATCCGCTGTTATGGACCAATTTCAAATCGATATATCTGTACGTCTATTTTCATAGAGTAAGATATACCTTTTTGAAATTATGTCTGTGACATTTACCTATATCAGTGGATGGTTAGGTAAGGAGCATTAAACAGCGGTGTAATTCTTCTTGACCATAAGTACAGTTTTCAACCTACGACACACAGTGAATGAGTTATCAGACTCAAAGGACTTATACAGGGTATTGTATATTGTCCAGGGTCCATAAGGACAGAGGGGTTGGTCCTCGTACTATATTCGGTTTACTTATGACTTCTCTAGTTTTTAGACAGGTGTTTCGTGGAAACATAGGGTCCGAATTTGGAGAAGTTATAGATATTTGAATAGAGTAGAGAACCAGGTGTAGCAAGTATCGGGATTCTTCAAAGTGATCGAAGATGTAGATACTTGTGTATGGTATTCAGTTGATAGTAATGGTTAAGAGAACTTGCTTCTTTTTCAAGTTACTCATAATTGGAAGCATTCCTAAGTTGAGTAACGCTGATCGGCCTCCTTCCATTTACTTGACATGCACTGGGGACAGGTGCATGATTTGAATCTGGTTCAATTAAATTAGTGCCTCTGTTTCTATATTGGATATAGAACAGTTCGTATCTTAACGATGTTAAGGTACGGGGAGTTGTCCGGCTTATGCTCAAAACCAGACTCTGGATAACTCAAAGGCACGTTTCTGTAATGGCTGTTTGTGGGTTGACCCAGGCTATGATGAGGGTTGACTTTCTACCATCTGGGAGATCAATAGTAATATTGTTCTAGACTCGCCACAGTTTTATTAAAAATGGATTTTTTCAGAAAACAGTAGTGGGAGTATGGTAGAACTGGAAGTGATTCCAGAACCACAAACGATTACTGAAGATTTGATAGGAACCTAAAGATTCAATCCGGTTTGACATTCCATTGGCCACTCTGCAGATACGGTGGGTAACCTCAGGCACCTGAGAGGTACTCCGGTAGCCTCAAGGACGGTGACAGGGAAGTTCTTGTTTACCCAGACTTGCTATTGCTGTTGTTCCAGACTGTGAGACCCGGCGGGAGGATGAGTATAGCGTCGTTCTAAACTAACTTTAGAAGTGTACGTGTATATGACTCTGCCAGAGGGTTGTCATAGTCAGTGGAGCAGCGGAAGCATTGGTGGACAGGTGGCTTATGTCTATTTATAGACTAAAGCAGATATAGCGGAGATAGATCATCTATTTCTGATGTGACAGTCATAGGTTTGACTTCATCAGAATAGGGGATGGATCTGTTGAGAAGGTAGTAGAGTGTGATGTCATGGTATTTGGATGACATACACAGAACAGGAAAAGAAACTCCTATACTACGATTGGTTATACTTTGGTCGTCATACAGTGGTTTCTCCACATGGGACTTGGACATTATATCAGACATACTGGTTACTAGATCTATGGTTGTAGATCTAGATTTGGGTGGTTTCCCAATTAAGGGTACTTAGACAGCATTCTAAGAGTATTTAGAATGGACGACTCCTGGCACGGTAGTGTACCTGCAGGTGATGGAGTCACCCTCTCTAAAGGTGTCTTATGGACTAAAGGGGAGAGGGATATGCATGATTGGCAGATCACTTGCTTAGGCAATTGAGTCAATCATGAGATGTTAAGTACCACACCAGATGTTGTTCTTGCAGTAGATGCAATAAGTTGATATTAATCCAATCCTGGAGAAACAGTTGGAAGCAGTTTTAGAACATAAGTGGATGTTCTAGGGATATGATAACAACAGCCTCATTCAGGAGACAGTTATCATTCCAGGCTTCCAAGGTGACCTGGACGACAAGGAGGTTGTCAGAGTTATAGTTTTCCTTCTGACGAGGGGCAGTATTTTGGACAGGTGATCCAAGGCAATACTGAGGGTGGCATGGCGCTGGACACTGATTAAGTTCAGTAGTCGGTACTGTCTAAGAAGTTTGGATTTGGAGTTCATTTATGAGCTAGGTCCCATCAGACATTCAGATACATTCTAAGACTGGTATTGCTCATTTCGGGAGATGGGTTTTCTCCGCGAACTTGAGATTTAGAGAGACATAGAAAGAAACATCAAAGCGGATCCACTCACTGAGGCTATTCCTCGAACGCAATAGTTTCGCAAACGAGCTTCGTGAGACTGACAAGTAGAGGAGTTGGGTGTTCGGTATCACACAGGCTGTGAGTATGCGACATCGCAATAATTAGCCTTGAGTGCAAGTATGGAGATAGTGCCCTCAGAGTCAATTATTGGGTCACAGGCACGTGATTGTAATGATTGAGGGAGGACCTATCCCGATAGGACAATCTTACTCGAGATGATAGTATGCTATCTGGTTTACCTTTATCATCGTGTACTGTTTTAGGTAACCTGACACGTCGCTATTACACGTTGATAAAGCCCCTAGGATTCTTGCTTGACCACCAGCACTATGAGGGCGATCATATAAGTGGGAGCTGGGGGTCTATAAGCATATCCTTAAAAGGTCCCTAGTCGAGGGAGTTTCGAGACAGGGCATCGATACTCTAGAGTAGACTAGTAGATACAGTCGAGACCCCGACGAGGGACGGTGGCCGGTCTCACAAGCCACTGGTGTCAGTTAGTTCACCTAAGATGTATACAGGTGCTCATTGGGTTATGAGTACACCGGACAGGACTCGCCGGGAACATGCTAGTTGGTCATATACCAGACGTCAGATGGCAGTTCCCTGGTGACATGTATACAGGTTAGTTCATCGACCTGGGGATCGTCATTTGTCTCGTGTGAGTTCCCACTGTACTCTAATTACTACCCTACCACGCTCAAAGGAGACGTGCAAACAGGTTTTAGTTGGGTACAGTCCCGAGCCACATGGAGGCAGTGAGCGTATCTTCAGGGGTTCGTCTCTCCCGGTATTGGGGGTGAGGTCGCGCTGTGTCTAGGAGAGCCATTACACGAAGCCCTCGGCCGAGGCAAGGAGATTTACTGGTAGGTATTCCAGTAGTATCTCAGGGTGTTCTGGGCTACACTCCGACACGACTTGTACCGCTTTTGGGGGTCTGACTTTTACCAACCCCCTAGGCCCTCCATGCGATACTCATAGACGAACGGACCGGACTGTATGGATATTGTCACTGATAGGCTCAGTAGGGTGTCAGGCTGAGTTCGCTCACAGACGTCCCTTTTGGTCAATACCTGGTAGCCCGTTACGTATTGGCTTATACCTCTGACGTGCTAGTGGTTAAATCCACAACCAAGGTGTTGACGAGTCTTTAGAGTCCCCCACATTCAGTTACTCAGTTTTCGGGCGAAAAGCTGTAGAGGCCGTATGGAGATATGGTAAGGTCCGATCAGATACGTGCGGTATTGCACGGATCAGGATCGGACAGTTTGTACTACAGGCCGTATGGTTATATGGCAGGGTTCGGTCAGATACGTGCGGTATTGCACGGATCGGGATCGAACGGATATTACTAGCCGGCTTTGGTTTAAGCCGGATCCTAGTATAGTACAGTGTAGATTTTGTCTCATTGCATTTGTATTTCGGTCGGAATACAGATGCGGGTGTGTATGCACAGTATCGGGGTTTTCCTGTAATTTATTACGGGACCAGTTTTCTGGAGTTGCCAGTTTGTTTTCCGTTTCGGCCGATTTCCTTTGTATCGTTCATTGGCCGAAGATTGGTGGAGGAGGGCTTATTTGCATTGTTGCAAATAAGCTTTTGTGGAGGGGGTCTTTTGCATATTGGTTGTATCATGATGGTTGCTCCATACCTTGACCTTTTGACTTGATTTGTTCATGATGGCTTGACCATTTGGAGTCATCATGCTTGAGATGATGGTTGTGGTAGAGTGCGGTTTTGGTGTTAGTGATCATGTTCTTTCATGATTGTTTTTGATTCCCTCTTGCATTATTGTGTGGCCTCTCTCATTCTATCACTCTCCCCTCTCATTCCAATCCCCATGGATGTGATGGCCGGCCACTTCCCTTGATGGGCAGTCCAAAATTTTTAGTGTGGGTTTTGGTTGATCATTTCATGCTCCAAAATCCTCAAGTCCCTCTACATAGTTCTTGTATCATCCCTCCACCAAAATGGTACCTCCATGAATCCCAAATGAGACACAAGCCTCTACACTACATTCTACAGCAAACCTTGGGCACGTCGACTAGCCAGCTTCGTGCCCGAGTTGCCTCGGCATTGAGGTGGGAGCCCGTAAAAGATGTAGGCGATGTGGTGCATTTCCGGCGACGAGGTGGAGACAGGACATTCCACGGGAGATCGGGATGACGACAAGAAGACCGGAGGACTCGGATCAGTCGGTATATCTCTATTTCCTATCTTGTAGTTAGCTAGGACTAGTTAATGGTTCGATCCGGGTTTTAGTGCGCGGTGGTGCCGGTTTGCTAGTTTGCAAAATTAAAGTTTATCACAGCTTCCGCATTTGGCCGTCGGATTGACGGCCGGGGCGCCGCCGTGCACTTACAGTATTTTGTTGCAGGCTCAAAACAAACGCGGATTGCTTGTATATCCAATAATGTTCATCTGAGATCTGGAATGCCTATTATTTCGTCTGACGAATGTACAATATCTATATATGATAGCTATTTAGACGTCACTTATGTTTTACACCCGCGCTAGCCCAGCCCCCGCTCTGTCGTTAGTTAAGTAACCTAACGGGTGATGACGGGACCCAGCGGCGAATGCGGATGGCATAAGAGGACATTGTATTTTCGTTGTTCTCTGCAATGATAGGTTAAATGATGGGACGCATTATTTTAATGCAAAGAAAATAAACCAAAGTTGAATCGTTGGAACAAATTTAAAAGAAACCACTCGGTTATTTTAAAAGAGCAGAATTTTTAATTGCGGAGCTTTAACCACTCCTTTTAAAAAGCTATCAGATTCCTTCGATTATATCAAGTTCACTACGTTCACGGTTTCGCCAAAACCAGTCGTAGCCCTCCGTCATTTCTTATGGATGGCCAGTAGTATTCAAGCTAGGTTTGTTGGCTTTCGTCAAGACATAGTGTTTGGTAGCTGCTGGGGTATTCATTTGTTGCATAGATAGATGAGTTGGTTTGGGACAGTCGTATTACCTTGTTGGCTTTCGTCAAGGGTATATACGGGTGGGTTCGAATTAACAAGATAATGATGGGCAGAACTTGACATGTGTTTTATAATTTGTCGGCTTTCGTCAAGGTCATAAGAACATGGGGCAAAAATCCACATCGGGAGTTTCTAAAGAAACTGAAACTTGCTAGTGTTGCATACCATTTGGAGTTTGATGAATGTTGGTAGGATTCCTTCAACATTATCATACGATGATATTTGGATCCCGGTCCTACTGTGAGTATGTGCTACTTATCAGGAGATTCGTCACTTAACGATCAATGCTATAAACCAAGTAGGTGTCAAGAAAGGTGTCAGCGGGGCTACGCCCTCAGAGAAAAGAGGTTATTTAATTAAGGAACTTGGCGAAAGCGTTGGAAAACCTCCCTCGAAGTACCGACACTAGCCTGGCTGAACGGTTAAGCAAGTATTGTACAGTGAGAATAGTCCTGGCTAATTCTTCTTTTATGGTTTGAGGAAGGATTCGAGAAACAGTGGGAGCCATCCAGTTTAGATAAATTAAAAACCAATCTAAACTTGCAAGAGCATCATGCTAAAGTGTTTTCTTCTCTCTCTCTCATTGCAGCGACCTTGTAACCATGACTAGGTTACATCTAGATAACAAGTTGACTGAATCTAACTTATATGACTGGCAAAGGTCAGTCCAGATGTCCATTGCCTATGAAAAGCTGGACCACCCTATTACTACTCAAGATCCCACTATCCCAGGTCCAGTTTCTACTGTCGCGGATATGGATATCCGTCAGACAAGGGAAAAGGATAAAGCGAAAGCTAAGTGCCTCGTGTTGGCCTCAGTTGATGGTGTATAATAGAAGCAACACGAGAAGATGGACTTAGTTTCCATCTTTCTCCATAACAAAGATTTATATGGAGAGCAAACCCATATCAAAAGATATGAGACCTCGAACGATTTAATTCAAGCGAGGTTGGCTGTCGGGTCATCTGTAAGGGACAACGTTCTTACAATGACTAGCTCTGTTGATGAGCTCAAGGACCTGGAGACCATGTTGGGAAACAGGTCATACGCTGACTTATTTCCACAGTCCCTACCCTCCACTTACACCCTGAAAGAAACCAGGGAGACACAAGCTCTGCTTAATGGGGGACCTTCTTCTTCTACATCCAGGGCGAAAGCAAAGGGTGAAAAGAAGAAGACCTCTACAAAGCCGATATACGGTGTCAATAAAGTAGGAGGAAAAGGAAGAGCAAAAGTTTCGGGACTTGGTATAGCTAAGGAGGGATGTTCCTATTGTTATAGGAACGGGCATTGGCAGAAGGATTGCAGAGCTTTGGAAGCCAGTAGCCAGGATACGAAGCATGTTGTGGCTTCAACCTCAAGTGTGTTTGGAATTGAGAACTGTTTGTCAATTAACTCTACTTCCTGGATACTAGATTCTGGAGCAGGATCTCATATCTGTAATTCATTACATGCTTTGAGAAACCGTAGAGATATAAGGATAGGTGATTTGTCTCTCAGAGTTCCAAACGGAAAGAGCGTGGACGCTGAATCCGTGGGAGAATATCGCCTAGATTTGACAAGTGGGCAGATATTGATTCTACGTAACTGTCTGTATTTACCTAGTTTGACTTGTAATATCATATCAGTATCCTCACTTTCAAGAGAGGGATATGACTTTACATTCGTAAGCGATGTAGTTCACATCCACCTAAATCAAGATCTGATTGGGTGATTTATGTGAAATTTGTGTATTTGTTTGTAGTTTAACCGCAATCAGAACGGTGTCGCGCGTAGCTAAACCGAGGTGAGTACGGGTCGTCCTCAGGGAAACGTGGAACCTTTTACTCTTACTTTAGATGTGTTGAAAGAGAGGAGGAAATAAGAATTTTGTGAAAAGTTTCTAGATCTACGTTAAGCAAGAATACAAAAATATAGATCTAGATTATTTTAGAGATTTAGATAATATAATAAGAGTCTTGTAGGGTTCGTTAGGATTTAGAAGTTATGGACGATTAATTAAAAGTTACCCTTTTTATCCATTAATAGATTTAAAACTAGAACGACGGTGATGCGTGTAGATTAGGATTTCTGGAGGGAAAAGGAATCCCACTCTTAACCCTTATCTCGACACGGAACTCCGTTCAAATCTAGCCTTTACCAAAACAATCATTAATCTAATCTCTAATCGCGGTCGGAACTAGCAAAGAATTGCTAGCGCGCCAATTAGGATGTTAATGAT